>CM076583.1:526204995-526459509 GCA_034641835.2 Pinus albicaulis | reverse complement strand
TTCCACCTTGAATAGTAATCATGCTCAACCATCCAAAAAACAAACAAACCATTGGCCTTCATAACTAGCCTAATATCATTACCCCAAACTTCAAAGACAAATCCATCTTTGCACTTTTTGGAGAGATCCCTCTCCGGATTCAGGAGGGCTAGATCCTAGAATCCCAAAGTTGGTTGAAATGATGTTGTTTCTGTAATTGGACTCTGCCAATCTTGCTAATAAATTACAGATCCCCAACATTTCTGGCGACTCCGCTGGGGAACCTAAACCCAGAATCATTTTTCATCTCTATAAAACTTTGTGAGTGAAAAGCAGCCTTTTCAAGCACTACCAAGAAATGTTAATCATGATGAAACTTGTTTGAATCAGTGACAATCTAGGTAAACCCTAGGATTCTCTTAATACTTTATCTAACCTTGAAAAACCAGCTGGCTTAGCCATAAGAGTAGACTGTCTTTGTCTCATAATCGTAGCTAATTTTTGAAACAGAGTTAGCATATTCTTAGAAACCACACAACTGAAAAATAACTCAAAAAAAAACCAAAAATATTTCAGATTGGTAGTAAAACACTTACTCTTACATTGACACTTACCTTTGTTGTGTTTTACCCCATACTCTTAGACAGAGTCTGGAAACAGCCAGGTAGCTTCCGGATCTCATCCTCTTTCAGAGGTGAAATATCTAGTGAATGCCCTCCCAGTCAATCTCTAGTTAGAGTTTGTTGTGTTCCGGGATATCCTTGAAAGGGGATATTTTACAAGCACGGTGGTGGACCATAACACCTTTTACCTCTGAAAAGAGCTAAAAACTTCCACTTGGCGACTCCACAATCGTGAACAGACCTTAAGACTTCACTGGGAAGAACCTTGATCATCATAATATTATTCAAACTTGGTGAGAGGACTGTAGGATTGAAATTTAGGTAAATAGATTAGTTAACCTCTCAAAGATTGTCATACCTGGTTGAACTTTTCCTGTTTGTTTAGGTATGAAAAACACAGCATAGTGGCTCCTAGAAAGATTCACACTAGAGCCTATCCTGACCCTGATCCACCTGAAGTAGTTGATAACCCAGAAAGTATCCTTAGGAAGTCTCCTAAGATTAAATTATCAACTGTTTTCAGACCACCCTTGATAGCTAAATCAGTTCCTGAACATCTTTCAGCTCTACGAAAATCACAAGCTGACTTAGTAAATCCATTTAGAACTAGGTCATTTGATGATATAATCCAGCTAGATTCTGAGTCTTCACTTTCTTCTCCTGAAACTAGTGAACATATTGGTAGTAGAGAGACAACACCACCTGATCTACACTTCATGTTGAACTTAGGTGTCTCTCATCCAAGGTTAGCTCAGTAATCTACTGTTGTTCCATCCACATCTACTCATCCTTCATCCATTGTTCAAACCACTCCACTTCAACCCACCTTCCCTTTTGTCAACCCACTCGTGAATCCACCTCCACCTCCTGCCATGGCTGCATGGTATGCTCCCCTAGTCCTTCCTGCACCATTATTCAATCTTCCATAGGACTATCAATCCAAAATTCCATTATATGATGCTAGCAATGCTACAACTACATCACAACATGTGGATAATATGGATGATTATTTTGACAAAAATGAAATTGATGATGATTCTGTCAAACTTAGATTATTTGCTCAAAACCTGGGGGGAGAAGTAAGAAAATGGTTTAAAATCTTAGCCTCCCATAGTATCAATGACCTCCAAGGCTTCCATCAAACATTCTTAAATAAATGGGAAGTTAAAAAGAATCCTCTCCAAGTCCTTTTTGATTACAAGAACCTTCATAGAAACCCTGGGGAAAGTGTCCAAGCTTATTGCACTAGATTCAATAATGTGTATAATGCACCTTCCCCAGAGCTAAAACCTCCACAAGGCTCAGCTTTAAACAAGTTTCCTAAAGGATTTGACTCTGACATGACCTATCAGCTGAGAGAGAGAGACTTTGCAACTCTTGAAGATATGCAAAGAGGTGCTCTTTCTGTAGAAGTCAACCTGATGGAGAAAAGAGCAAGGATGAAAGCTGGAAAGAGAGTATCTTTTAGAAAGGAATCTACACCATCTACTTCTAACTCAAAGATGGAAAGAATGATGGAAGAAATGATGAAATAAATGAGCATTATTAAGAGAGCACAAGCAAGTCAAAACCAAAGTGCTCCTCAAAAAAGAAACCAAAACCAGAATCAGAATTCTAGAAGGAACCAACCTCCAAACAGACCTAGGGAAGATGATCAACAGATCACTCCTCCCTTTCCTCAAAACTATGTGAGTGAGGTTGAGGAAACAGATCAAATAATAGAGGAAGATGATATTAACCTATTTGGGGTAGATGATGATGAATTTGAGGTTCACTATGATAGAAAACAAGGTCTTTATACACCTTATGACGACAAAAGAGATGATAATGAAAATTGTTGTCAAGACATGGAAAATGCCATCACCGAACCTCCAAGAGAATATGACCTCAGAATTAAATCTAGTCAAAAAACCCCCAGCAACAAAACCTCTAACAAATCCTCACAAAACAGCACTGCAACCAAGCCTAAAGTTGTCAAACAAAAGGATAAAACAATGGCTGAAAATTCTGATAAAGATAAAGGAAAAAGCACTCAAGACAATGAAAAATAGTGTACAGACCTTAGTAGTACTAACACTACAGCTAGTACTCTTATGAAAACAATTTTATCAAATGTAAATAAAACAAAACGGCAACCTGACATTGCTGATAAAATGGTAGTTAATAAGGCTGAAACAAGTTTTTCAAAGAACCAAATTCCTTTCAGACTGGAGCAGGAAATCTCAAAGATCAAAATTTATGTTCCCCTCACCGAGTTAGCTGCCCAACATGTATATAGGACCCAAATTTTGAAGGCTCTAAATTAGAAGACAACAATGACACAGTCAATCTTAACGATGACCAACCAGAGCTTATTTTTGGTCCAAAGATTGAAGTAAAATATCAAGGGGGACCTATTCCTCCCTTTTATGTAAGTTTTAACGTTCATGAAAAGATTTTGCACAACACTATGCATGACTCAGGGGCTTCTCATAATCTAATGCCTAAAGCTGTAATGGAGAGCCTGGGTCTAGAAATCACCAGACCTTATAAAGACCTTTACTCTTTTGATTCTAGCAGAGTAAAATGTTTAGGATTGATCAAGGACCTCTCTGTTAACTTACCCCAAATTCCATCCAAATGCTTAGTCATGGATATTGTTGTGGCTGATGTTCCCCCAAAGTATGGAATGTTACTCTCAAGATCTTGGGGGGCTAAGTTACAAGGGACTATGCAGATGGACATGACCTATGCGACTATCCCTGTTTTCAATCAAACTAGGAGACTTTACAGGGAGTCTCATATGCAATACACAGTCACAAGCCAAGACAGACCACAAAACTCTCCTATATATTCTGTCAATACAAGCCTTGATTCTTTTATCATGTTTAATGATGAAACACTTATTGAACAATTCACTTTAATAGAATTAATGCCCGATAGAGAGAAGGAGGTAAAGACCAATGAACTGTCAAAACAGTTTGTTGAACCTTTAAACAACAACAAACCATATATGGGTCTTGAACTACAAGTCATGTGTCCTTTGCTTCTAAACATTGAGAGTCAAGAATGTGTCCCTCAAATAACTGAAAATCTGGGGGAATAAAAAAAAATTCAACTCAATACTGAGATTCCACAACAACCCTTGAGCACGATAGTTGAAGAGGACTCTAACCAAGATGCACTAGAACTAACGTTGGGGCAGGTGTTTGGATTAATAACACTGAAAACAACCACACAGAATGCATTTCATGCAAGTTAAACTTTCATTGTTCCAATAACATAGTAGAATATGAATCCCTTCTCTTAGGCTTACATCTATTGAAAAAATTAGGAGCCAGAAAAATCAATGTGCATGGGGATTCTGAGTTAATCATTAGACAGGTCAATGGGGAGTATAACACAAATCATCCCAGAATTAGAGCCTATCGGAATGATTTCATGGACCTTTTAAAAACATTCAAGGAGTCCAAAGTAATTTTTGTCCCAAGGAAAAGAAACATTGCAGCCCATAATTTAGCATTTGCAACTAGGACATGCTTAGCGCCATTTGAAACCAAAGACTGTACAATTGAGATAAAGTTTAGACCAGCAGTGCCTGATAATAAGAAGTATTGGCAGGTGTTTGACAATGACAAACAAATATAATACTTCATGCAATTCATAAATGAATTCGAACTAAACAGTTCAGACTCAGACTATGAAACAAACTGCAGTGAAGAAAACTTTCTTGGTGAAGATGAACTGAGGAAGATATGGTGAGCCCTGGTCCCAGTTTTGTCCCCACAAGCTATCTGGATGTTTCCCTTGGAATGTGTTAAAATATTGCTAGTTTCAAAGTACTTACCAGATATCAGGCTATTCTGTTGTTATCTTTGTATTTGTCTTGAAAGTAACCAAGTAAAGAAGAGCTAGGAGAGGATTTTTGGTGAGCCCAACCCGCTAGTTTCTACTCCAAAAGTTGCCTTCAAGTTTCCCTTTGTTTTGAGATGTTTTCTATTAAAAGTGTATCAAAGTCTGGTTAGTTTCAAAGTACTTACCAGATCCTAGTTTAATTTTATGTATTTCTTGAGTCCATGTCAAAGGCTGACTAGTTTAAAAGTACTTATCAGATCCTGGGCTGCTCTTGTTTCTGCATCTTTTTATTTCTCCTTCTTATTGTATCATCCCATTCCATAAATCAATTTTCAAAGAGATCCTTAGACATAGATGACTTGACCCATGGACCACTCTTGCCTCTTGCTATTCCAATTAAATTCTATTATGACTCCATAGCCCAATGGACTAAAACCTGCAATTTTCTACCTTGTTGACCGAAGCTTACTCTGATTTCCTGCAACTTCTCACCTTAGAAACTTTTTTCACTCAGAACTTTCCACCTTGAACAGTAATCATGCTCAACCATCCAAAAACAAACAAACCATTTCCATTCATAACTATCCTAATATCATAACCCCAAACTTCAAAGACAAATCCATCTTTTCACTTTTTGGAGAGATCCCTCTCCAGATTCAGGAGGGCTAGATCCTAGAATCCCAAAGTTGGTTGAAACGATGTTGTTTCTGTAATTGGACTCTACCAATATTGCTAATAAATTACAGATCCCCAACAAATAACAAACTCCGATCCACATGGAAAGTGGTCTAAGAGTACAACTTGATTTAATAAATTTGATTTTAGACACATATGTCTTTCATTCCATATGTGTCTCATGATTAAAAAATAAATAATAATAAAAAATCAGTTTAGAGAGTTGTGGCAAATTTCACATGCTCAATTCCACTTTCCATTTTTCCAACATAATAGATAATCCATCAATTGCATCATTACATTTTATTTTTTAGATTTAAATGGATCATGAAATCTCCAAAAACATTATCGTATTTAAAAAATATGTATTTACAAAAAAAATTAAAATATATATATATATATATATATATATATTGCAACACAGATGACAATTCAATTTGACAGATTTAATAATGACTTGCAGAACAATTGGAATATTATTTAGTTGATTTCTCAATATTTAGCATTAAAAATATTATTGTTGTGTATTTTTCTATGAAGCTTTAACTTGTAGGACGCGGCGAATCTTTGTGATGCTAATCATATTACTGAACACATTGCATGAAGTCATCCGACAACAAGGATTTGATTTATTTTTCATGGTAATTTCTTTAAAATGGATTGTTATCGAAATCATGAATTGGACAGAATATATATCACTTTTGATTTTCCTTAAAAATTTGTTTCATTTGGCATTAACTCTTTTACGTATGTATTGGAAAGGAATTGATCACTTCTTTTTTAACACACTCACGTTTTATGTTTTAGAGCCAATTTTTTTGCAGGTTTGGGATTATTAAATGATCATTGAAGAAAAATAATTGAGCGCACAATTAGTCTTCAAAGGACCAATTTCATGAGAAACATAAGAACAAGTCCATGTCCATATCCATCAAGACCATTACTTTTCCTCCCTTTTGAATTATAAATCCAACCAAGCAATTCAAAGCAAGCCACATTTATTTTCCTAGCAAGAGTCAGTTGTTCATTTTCCTTTATTCACATGCAATTTCCATTGCTCTTTGTCCACACCTAACCCACAAATAAAAGCAAGAAGCTCACTTACATGCATATTGCCCATTGTCATATTCCATTTTCATCTTCCATTTTCCTTATCTTATCATTTTCATTTTGCAAATAAACCTTGCTTCAATGCAAATTATTGAGTCCATAGTCCTTTGAGTCTAAAATCCTTACAAAAACACCTTGAGGCTTACATGCCTTAATGGCAGGTCTTCTTGCTGAGGAACAAATGGGAATACATTAATGTCCCTTGTTCATCAGATCTTCTAGGTACTCGACAACAGCAAAATTATTTGTACCTAGCAAGATGTGTTTGGGCATCTTGACTCTCGTTGTCATCAATGGTGAGAGTTCTTGTGTTGACTAGTAGCATCCATTAATGGCCACTAAGTAAAATATTTCCTTCTATGTTCGACATCAAAACATCTATTCACATAGCAGGAATTATGCCAGCAAGTTTTGAAGACATAAATACTATCATTTTCAGCATTTTGAAGTAAATGAAGAATATATGAAGCCACAATAGATCAACACCATTCTGAAACTGCAAAATCAACACCATTTTGCAGCAATTTTAACAGTTTTAGTAGAAGAAATAAAAATTCATCTTGAATCTTTTATACATAACTTGTACAGCCACATGAAGAAGATTATGATTGGAATTTTGCAGCCACCATTTTGCAACAATTTCAACAGTTTTAGTAGAAGCAATAAAAATTCATCTTGACTCTTTTATACATAATTTGTACAACCACATAAAAAAGATTATGATCATAATTTTACAACCACCACACATACAACTCATCGATTTCCAAAGGGTAAGTTAAGGTATGTCATTTTCTAACTTTTTACCATAGAATTCCTTGAAAATCTAGAATGATATTTTTTGGAAAAAACATTTCTTTTCCTCTTTTCACAAAATTTCCAATACCATCAATTTGGGGGAGGGGGTTGGATACGTTCATATTCACATTTTTCCACATTCATACCACATTCAAAAGTCCACATAATCTCAAAAGATATTAACTATTACATTATTATTATGAGCATACAATGGCTTTTCAAAAGTACTCAAAAATATAATTGGATACAAACACAATCATGGTTGTCACAGAAGAACCAACCATGATGAAATCTAATAGAAATATACTTTGAAACAATAATAAAATTATCTTTATGCAAAGTTCGAAGATCAAAATTGAATGCAACAACAAAATATGGTTGAAACACAAGAACCAACCATGTTGCAATTCAACTAAATACTTTGCAGAAGTACGAAGTTATCAAATGGTATCATGCAAAGTTAAGCGAAATATCAAAGGATCAAAAAGAATTAATGTAAAAGATTTCATGAGGACATGCAATATCTTCAGTTTGAGGGTATTTTGGGCCTTGAAATTGTCATTCACTTCCATTACATTTTCACTTACATTTCCATATTATCACCTTCACTCCACCTCCATTTCATTACATTTACTTTACCATTACCACTATTGGGTTACATTTATGTTTTTCCAAACTTTATTAATTCCTAGCATTTTTAAGTGAATTTTTGGTTAAAAATTAGAAAATAATATGCACATACTTATACCTAACAAGTGGAATGAGTTTGTTGCCATGTGTAGGTCAAAATGAAGCTTCCAAAAGATCCTTATGTGGCCTCCTAAGGCCAAATTCGAATTTGGATGGAGAAGATCATGGGATCATAAGGATATGTGTCTCATTTCCTATTTCTATTGTAACTCTAAGAAGACATGTGCCTTATCACTTCATATTTGGATTGTAACTCTAGAGATATAGGGAGAGATTCATGGACTCTCATTAATGATATAGCTTCTCATTTTTTGTATAAATAGGGGAATCTTTCTCCTATCAAATCATGTGTAAAATTGAAGTTATGCTCAAGATTTGAATACAAAATTAGATTGTGGCACCTTACTCATGAATTTTGCTTAATTTTGATTGGGTTTTTCTTACATATGGAGCATCTCGATTTACCATCTCTCATACTTTTAGATCAGCTGCCTAAAATTTGTGAGATTTACTTGCTTTTATAGATTAAAGTTTATTTTCTTTCTTAGTATTAGTTTTAGAATAACTATGTAATCATTCTCTTCTGAAACATTTCATGAGGATAGATCTTTCTATTTTCAAATTTAACTAAGTTTGAAGCAATAAAAATTCACAATTATATAGTTTCTTTTACTATTTTGTCATTTGCTTTCCTAGATTAGAAATATCAACTAATTGTATCAATGGATGTTATTAAAGGTCATTTCAAGATGATGATTCTAAACTAAATGATTTAATTTCTAATTCATATAGTTATTGAGTCTTTCCTCTACAAATTTAACTTGCTTTCTAGGAACTTAGAAACTAAGGTATAATTGATTTCTTACACAATATCTCGAGAGGCTAATACTTCATATTGAATGTTGGAGTAAATAAAAACATACATTAGTTAGCTTTACATGCTTTTTACATTTTCTTTAGATCATCATTTAATTGCATCACTAATGTTGCTAAAGGTCATTCCAATAATTTTATTTTATCATATTTCTAGACTAGATGATTGAATATTTAATTCATGCAATTATCGAGTTTTTCCCTTTGCATACTTTACGTGCTTTTCTAGATCATTAGGTATAGTTGGTTACTTACAATCATATTAAGAAGGTGACACTTCATATTGAATGTTGGAGTAACTAAATATAAATTAGTTTTTTTCCTTTACATGTTTTGAAATGCTTTCTTAGATTTAAATTTCAATTCCTGCAAGTGTGATTGTGCACGTTATATTTTCTTTTGAATTTTCTTTCTTTATTTTCGTTATTTAATTTCATAGTTTAGTTGAATTTAATTTTCATTATTTGATTTCATAAATTAAATGATTTGGTTTTCATTATTTTGTAGTTAGATTGATCTAAACTGAAAGATAATTTCTAGCACATATAGTGCACGCATGCTTCACAAGCTTACGAAACCCCAGGGTTGACAAATTAAATGACAGAAAATTATTTTTCCCCAACACTAAGTATAAAAAGTATTTTTCCTCTTCAGAGGTAGCAGGTAGTAACTCTATGGCTAATTGGAGTGACGGTATTTCACATTTAATAGGTAACACAGCTTCTAAATCATAAACTAGTTGAAAAGGAGTGAACCCTATTGCAGTTTTTGCTGAGGTTTGGTATGCCCATAATGCTGAAAAAATCATGGTATGCCAATTCGATTTGTGAGTTCTGATAATCCATTTGATCATGGTGGTTAAAAATTTGTTAACGACTTCAACCTCACCATTAGCCTACGGGTAATATGGAGTAGAGTTATCATGGCATAGGCCAAGTTGATCAGAAAGTTCGGTAATCATTGTATTTCGAAAATGACTCCCATGGTCGGTGATAATAGCATGATTGAATATGAACATAGCTGCAGTTTTTCCATCTGTCATGAATGTAGGAATTGCCTCGACCCATTTGTTAAAGTAATCTACTGCGAGAATAATATACCCATGCCCCCCGGATGAGTGAGGGTTACATGTAATGAAATCAATGCCCCATTTCACAAAAGGACCGATAGCAATTATGGGGCGAAGAGGAGTTGGTGGTGCATGCATCTTTCGATCAAATATTTGACAGCTGTGGCATTTTCTGACCGCAAGAATGCAATATTTGAATAATGGCAACAAAAAATTGTTGAATCTTTAGTTAAACTGAGAGGGGGGGGGTGAATCAGTTTAACACCTTCCTGATTTTAAAGCTTTTCTTTAAACTTATTTACACCTTCATTTCATATCCAATTTAGTGTGAGTAATCTTAGAATGTAAGCAGCAGATATTAGTATAATAGTATAATATAACAGTAGACTTAATATGAGAGCAACAGGTATTAAGCAGATGATACATATCAGATCAATACATAAATATCATACACAGAGACACCAAATATAAGTGGAAACCCATAGAGGGAGAAAACCACATCTTATTATTGTTGTGATGCAAAGGAAAGCTCCAACTCCCTCTCACCACTGTTTTTCTACAGGCACCAACCTACAGGAGGCTCCTTCCTCAATTCTGCAAGCTACAACTTGCAAGGAAGCACCAACTCCCTTCAATTTTCTACAGACACCTACCTACAGGAGGCTCCAACTTCAGTCAGCTACAACTGACAGCTATCAAGCTACATCTCGATAGGGAAGCTTCAACTTCCTCAATTTATCAAACTGAATGTTTGCTGATTTACTCCAGATATCAGCTCTGTTCTGTATCTTCTCTTCTTCTCTTAATCTTCTCTGCTTTATTCTTCTATATTCCGCATTCTCTATATTTTCTCTCTCTCACGCTCTTTTGCATATCAAGATGATATTATTTATATATTTCCTCACATGACTGTTTGTATTCTACTTGGAATTTGAAATGGACAGTCATGTCTCTTTGCCTTCTGCCTTCTCACTCCTTTTATCTGCTTATTCAAAAAATATAACTGTAGGTATCACTTTAGCATTACAGTGGGAATTTTGTTTTTCCTCCGAAGACTTGCTAGTGCATCACAAACAATAAAACAATTAAAACATTTACATTTGAATTACAATGTGAAATCCAGCTCAACTCATTTAGTCTTTTGAATCGCTACACATTTGTCTTTTATTTGGCTGTCATTGTCTTTTCTATGACTGTGTTTTATCTCCTCTCAGCTCTGTTTTCTTTTCTGTCCTCTGTAGGGGTGTAATTGCTGCATACATGTAACTGAGACTTTAAATATATAAAATGTAATTGTTGTCTTTTAAATCAGGGCAATTCCAACCCTTTTCATGCCACAAGTGTCTTGTTGATGTGGCGAGTTCCGCAGGCTGGAACATACATATATTACAATTGTATTATATTGATAATCACCCTCCCCTTAAGCTAAGGCCCATGTATCTATAGACCACACGGCTTATCAAAACATCGTTATATATATATATATGTGTGTGTGTGTGTGTGTGTGTGTGTGTGTGACAACGCGTTTTAATATATATATATATAACCCAACCTTGTCTCTTGGCTTAATTATAAGATGATTTAATCATATACTCTGCCCTTTTTATACACCATAACATACTCTCGGCGCATATAATAAAGCCTGTTTTAAAACATATAAAACTCCTTTCGGGCCCACCTGTCACGTTTTCAAATGCGATTGATCGCAATTGCAAATTTCTATTTGTAATAATTGTTGTGCAGTTTCAACCAACTGCGATATTGCGATATTGCAATAGTTGCGATATTGCGATTTCGCAATGTTGCGATGGTGCGATGGTGCAATGTTGCGATGTTGTGATATTGCGATCATTGTGACATTGTGGGTTTTGCCTTATAAAACTTTGTATTATGCGCTCCATATCACTTCATAAATATGCTTTGGACCTTTGATTCTTTTAAATTTGGGCTCCGTAACATGAAACTTATATATTAAATGCCTTGAACTATATCCAAACCATTACAATATGTCAACTGACATTAATAACCAATTATTTACATATATTTCCGCCGGACCTTATATTAATGTTAATAAACCAAATTCATAACATAGATCTCCGTCCCGGGCCCACAATACCATCGCGAATGCATACACCGTACCTGACTTATCGTCCACGCACCTTTTTTAATCCTCATGCAAGTCCTGCGAGCGCCCACCGTTGGATAGCCTTTCTCTAGATCAACGAACCCTATATATTTCGCTAGGCGTCTTCCGTCGATCCTTAATGCGCGAAGGCGCACGTTAACCCGTCGCTTTACAATACCACCGGGACACGCGGCGGCTTCCCTATGGAATCGCTCTGATTCCACAAATACCGCCTGCTCCAGAAAAGTGGTGCGAAATGGTAGGGCGGTTTTCGGCAATCCACGTTCACTATTCATCGGTCATGGTTCCATTCTCCCTCACGGTTTCGCTCTTCTCCCTTACGCTCTGGTTCCACCCGTTGGATTCAACATTTATTCAAATTTGATATAATTCTTCGTGCATCTTATCTTCTCGTTCTATAGTGCTCATTTGATGAACACCACTTCCGCTATACATGGGTTAAAGCCATGCCTCTGATGTGGCTTATACTCGTGGCTCTATCACCCCCTTGTCGACAGTATCGACATTATTTACATCAATTCCGCTTATTGCGTGCACAACACCATTCATCACATCACAGGTTCTTAATTGTCACAGCTTCGATTATTCTCCCATTAAATACAGAGCCTCGTGCATACTTTTTGCTGGAGTTAAGTGATTCCCGGAATAATATAACGACTCTCTGCCTCTATCTCTTCCTCTGCTGCTTCTGTCACTCTGCCTCTGTCTCTACCTTCCGATAACGGTTCTTCGTCGTACTTCTGTGACTGTTACATTCTTCTTGCTGCCTCCATTTCCTTTGTTGTGCTTCATCTCTTTCTCCTTTGCCATCAATGACAACATTTCCAACAGTCTCCCCCTTTGGCATTGATGGCAACAATCCACTTCCTTTGTTTGCTTTCTCTTTTTCTTGTTGCTTGCTCTTCCTGTTTGCCTGTTCTTTCTCCCCCTTTGACATCAATGGCAGAGGGTTGCCTTTTGTATTTTATATGTTTTATAGCTGTGTTTCATCTGTACTAGATTGCAGACAGGGATGATTCATTTGGCAATTGAAAGGTCCTTGTTGCTTTTCCAAGCTGAATGCTGATAATACTGAGAATATTTTCTTATAGCTCTTTGATCTTGTGAGTCTGTTTTATGCTTTCCATGCTGGCTGTTCTCCCCTGGAATGATATTTTCGTTTTTGTTCTCCCCCTGAAATTGTGCTTTCTCTTGATATGAGAGAGTAGCATCTGCAGATACTACCCCTAGTTTATCTCTCAAGTATTGAAATGGTTCTCTAGCAAGAGGTTTGGTGAATATATCTGTTGTATGTTCTTTTGTTGGTACATATTCCAGCTTTACTATCTTCTGAGCCACTTGTTCTCGGAGGAAATGATACTTGATTGGAATATGTTTAGTTTTTGAATGAAGTACAAGATTTTTAGATATACTTATAGCACTTGTATTATCACATTTGATTGAGATAGGTTCATCAATGCTTACCTTCATGTCTTGAAGAGTTTGCTTCATCCACATGACTTGTGTACAACATGCTGCTGCTGCTATATATTCTACTTCAGCTGTAGACAGTGATATGGATGCTTGCTTCTTGCTTAACCATGCCACCAGACTTTCTCCTAGATAGAAAGAACCTCCACTTGTACTCTTCTTGTCATCCACACAGCTGGCCCAATCTGCATCTGTGTATGCTGATAAAGTGAAGTTTTTGCTTTTAGGATACGAAAGTCCATACTGTGTTGTTCCTTGTAGATATCTGAATATTCTTTTTACTGCCAGAAGATGGTTTTGTTTAGGTGCTGCTTGATATCTTGCTACTAGTCCTACTGCTAGCATGATGTCTGGTCTTGATGCAGTCAGATACAATAGACTTCCAATCATGGATCTGTAGAGTTTTTGATCTATATCAGCAGACCCATCATCAGCACACAGTTTGCAAACTGTGGTCATGGGAGTTGACACAGGTTTGCAATCCTCCATTTTGAATTTTTTCAACATTTATTTTAGGTATTTTTCTTGAGAGATGAAGGTGCCTGTGTTCTTTTGTTGAATTTGCAGTCCCAAGTAGAAACTGAGATCTCCAATCATTGACATTTCAAACTCTATTTTCATCTCATCAGCAAACCCTTTTGCTAGTTCATCTTTGTTGCTTCCAAACATAATGTCATCAACATATACTACAACAATCAGGAGTTCATTCTCATGGGATTTTATGTATAGATTGTTGTCTACTCCACCTCTCTTAAAACCCTGTTTTTGCAAATGTTTATCCAGTCTTGAGTACCAAGCACGAGGAGCCTGTTTCAGTCCATATAGGGCCTTCTTCAGTCTGCATACATAGTCTTCTTTGTCTGTCAATGAGAAGCCTTCTAGTTGTTCCATGTATACTTCTTCTTCTAGATCTCCATTAAGAAAAGCAGACTTTACATCCATTTGATATACCTTGAAGTCTTGGTAGCATGCAAATGCCAGGAACATTCTGATAGCTTCCATTCTGGCTACTGAGGCAAATGTTTCTTCATAATCAAGTCCTTCAATTTGTGAGTATCCTTTGCAGACCAGCCTGGCTTTATTCCCGATTACTTGTCCTTGCTCATTCATTTTGTTTTTGAATACCCATTTTGAACCAATGATATTCTTCTCAATTGGTCTAGGAACTAGTTCCCAGGTATTGTTCTTCTCGATTTGGTCCAATTCTTCATTCATTGCTTTTACCCAATACTTGTCCTTGCTGGCTTCTTCAAACTTCTTTGGCTCTATTTGTGATAACATTGCTATGTATACTTCTTCTGTCTGTTCAGCTAGCTACCTTCTTGTTTGCACTCCTACATTCTTGTCTCCTATAATTTGATCTTCTGGATGGTTCTTTTGAGTGTATCTTGAGGGGGTTTTTGAGTTCAGTTCTGCATTTTCTGATGTTTTGTTTATTTCTTCATCATCTTGGTCCTCTTCTTCATGATTTTCAGGATGGCTGCTGCAATCTATTTCTCTTGTCTTGTTTGGGATTTCTTCATCAAATCTTACATCAATACTTTCTACAATTTTTCGAATAGTTTTGTTGTAGCATCTGTATCCTTTACTCTTGGATGCATATCCTAAGAATATTCCTTCATCTGCTCTTGCATCAAATTTTCCCATATTTTCATCATTGTTCTTTATGTAGCACTTGCTGCCAAAGACTCTAAAGTGCTTGATTGATGCAGGTTTACCATGCCATAGCTCATAAGGTGTCTTATCACTGTTAGGTCTTAAATGAGATTTGTTTAGAATATGTACTGTTGTGTGCACTGCTTCTTCCCAGAAGGTTTGAGCAACATTATTCTCTTGCATCATGGCTCTGGCAATTTTTTGTACAGACCTGTTTTGTCTCTCTGCTACTCCATTTTGCTGAGGTGTCCCTGCAATGGTAAATTGTTGCTTTATTCCATGTTCATTACATAGGTCTGAAAAGTCATAATCTGTGAATTCTCCTCCTCTATCTGATTTGATACATTTTAGCTTGCATCCAGTTTGATTTTCTGCTACTGCTTTGAATATCTTAAACTTTTCCAGTGCTTCTGATTTGTTCTTGAGAAAAGAAACCCATGTCATTCTGGAGATATCATCTATTATCAACATGAAGTAGGATTCTCCACTTGGTGTCTTGGTTCTAGCAGGTCCACACAGATCCATGTGCACAAGCTGGAGTGGTCTTCTTGTTGATAGCTCATCTTTAGATTTAAAGGATATGCGAGTCTGTTTCCCCAATTGACAAGATTTGCATATGGTATTTGAAGGCCTTTTTATTTTAGGCATATCTCTGATAGCTTTCTTCTTACTCAGTCTAATGATATGGTCGAAGCTGATATGTCCCAATATCCTATGCCATAACCATGACTCCTCAAGTTTGCTAAGATGGCAAGCTTCATCCTCCTCTTTCACTATGTACACATTACTCTCTGTTCGGACACCTTTGAGCAAAGTCTTTCCTGTTGTGCTTGATCTGACTTCACAGTCTTGAGCTCTAAAGAGAACTTCACAGCCTTTGTCACACATCTGACTAACACTCAGTAAATTTTCTTTCAGCCCATCTACAAATAGTACATCTTGGGCCTTTCCTCTTCCATTATCTATGCTGACTGAGCCTTTTCCCTTGATCTTACTTGATTTATCATTTCCAAAAGTGACATTGCCCAATTTCTTTTCATCAAGAGTTATAAACTTGCTTCTGTCTCCAGTCATGTGTTTTGAGCAGCCACTATCCAAATACCACTGACTTTTCAGATCTTGAGCAGTTAGAGCCAAGTCACATTTGTTCATTTTCTTTATCCACTGGAGGCACCCTTTTGTTTGATATCTTTTGTGAGGTGATGAACTACATCTTCTGAGAGGACATTTGGAAGGCATATGTCCAACTTGATTGCATATACAACATTTGATTATATTTTTTGTAGAATTGTGAGTATGAACAGAATTTCTTTGATTCATAAACCTCCTTGAGGTGTTAAACATTAACCTTTGTCCATACTTTCTACACTAAATGATTTTATGACCAAATTCCTTACAATAGAAGCAGTAACCATAGAAGCTATTTGCATACCTGATGTAAGGTTGTCTCTTCCATTTGTTTTCATGAGGCAGTCTCTTCAATGTTTGCATTTTTTGCTGGTTACAATAAACAGCAATGTGTCCCAGCTTGTGGCAGACATAGCAGGTGGCATTCTTCATTGGAGGGAAGAATATCCTTTGATGGTTTCCAAATTCTAAATATTTAGGGGTCTGAGTATTTATTACATTCTTTGCTACTAGTGGTTTCTTCTGATCTCTTTCTTCCTTGTTGCAGATTTCTTCTTTTGTAGGAATTGTTTGAGCTACTTCATCAATCTTCTTTTCTTTTACAAAAATAATCTCTCTGTAAACCTTTCTTTTCCTTTACTTGATTCTCCTTCATAGCCTATTCCAGTCTTTACTATAGGGGATCTTTGAGCAACCAAAATTTCAGTCAACTTACTAGAGCTTGTTGTTTGGGAAGAGTTTATAACCACTCCCCTTTGAGCATTTTCTAATTTCTTTCTCAGACATACTACTTCTTCTTCTAACTTTTCTTGTTCTTGAGTTTTTTCTTTGATTTGCATAAGTAACATGTCCTCTATATTCTTGGATTCTTCAAGCTCTATCTTTAGCTGCTTAAGGTCTTCTGAACGATGTTCTTCTCGTACATACTTGAGAAGAATGTCCTTTTGTTTTCTGTATTTCAGTTTGATTCTATCAATCTCTTCTAGAGCACTTCTTAGCTCCCCCTCAAGATCGACTTCACCTTCTTCTTCTTCATCTTCTAGCAAGAGACCTTCAAGGTCTTCTATGGCCATCAATAGGAATTCAGAGGTTCCTTCTTTACTTAAGGAATAATTTGAATCTTTAGATGTACTACTGTCTTGTTGAGCATAGAAATATTTTCTGCTAAACTTCTTTCCTTTCTGCCAATTCTTTGATTTATTTTTCTCTGACTCTTGAGCCTGATTCCTTACTTTCTTGTGAGGACACTTAGCAGCATAGTGTCCCACTCTTCTACAATTAAAGCATTTGAAGGGGAGTTTAACTTTGTATTTACCTGAGCCTCTATCCAATTTCTTGACAAACTTTGCCTCTTCTTCATCCGAGCAAGAGCACATGTCTCCCTCTTCTTATTTCTTATTTTCTGTTTGAAAGGCTACTTCCCTTGTACTTGGCTTTTCCTGTGGCAGCCTCATTTCATAGGCTGTTAGATTTCCAAGCAGCTGGTTCATGGTCAAGGTCTCCCAATCAATTTTTTCTTCTATTGCAGACACCTTTGGATTAAACCTGGATGGAAGAGATCTTAGAATCTTTTGCACAATTATACTTTCTGGCATTTTTTCACCAAGAGCTTTCATATTGTTAATAATTTCTGCAGCATTTAGGAAGAAGCAATGTCTTCATCATCATTCATTTTTAAGTTTTCAAGGCGGGCTCTATAGACTTGAAGTTTGGCGAGTCTTTACTTTGGTCTCCCTCATGTATGTTTTAAAGAGTATCCCATATTTTTTTGGCGTTAATGTTTATTGCATGCTTTAATAAATCTGCTTCACATAATCCATTCGGGATGGCATTCATGGCTTTTTGCATTAGCCACAAAATCTTGTTTTGAGTCTTTTTTACTGTGTCGATTTACCTTCGGGGCATATCCTAATTCCACGACGAGACTTCTATTCCTAGAGACATTATGTATGTCACTTCTAATGATTTCCGGAAAGAATAATTTTCACCGGTGAAGAAAGGGGCTTTGTTAGTTGAGCATCCTTCTTTACTAGCCATCTTGAACCTAGGATCTCCTTTCGGTTGTTAGACTTGTACAAAGGAACTTTGCTGCGATACCAAGTGTTGAACTCTTAGTTAAACTGAGAGGGGGGGGCGGGGTGAATCAATTTAACACATTCATGGACTTTTTAAACCTTTTATTCAAACTAACATACATCTTCATTTCATGTCCAGCTTAATATGTAAATAATCTTAGAATATGAGTAGCAAGTATTAATATAATAGAAAAACAGAGTTAATATGAGAGCAACAGGTATTAGGCAGATGATATAAATCATATCAACACATAAACATCATGCATAGAGACACCAGATATAAGTGGAAACTCATAAAGGGAGAAAACCACATCTTATTATTGTTGTGATGCAAAGGCAAGCTCCAACTCCCTCTCACCACTATTTTACTGCAGGCACCAACCTACAGGAGGCTCCTACCTCAATTATGCAAGCTACAACTTGCAAGGAAGCACCAACTCCCTTCAACTTTCTGCAGGCACCAACCTACAGGAGGCTTCAACCTCAGTTAGCTACAACTGACAGCTATCAAGCTGCTACTTGATAGGGAAGCTTCAACTTCCTCAATTTAACAAACTGAATGTTTGCTGATTTACCTCATATATCAGCTCTATTCTGTAGCTTCTATTTCTTCTCTTAATATTCTTTGATTTATTCTTCTATATTCTACATTATCTATATTTGCTCTCTCTCTCCTTCACTTTGCATATCAAGATGATATTATTTATAGATTTCCTCACATAACTGTTTGTATTCTACTTGGAATTTGAAATGGACAGTCATGTATCTTTGCCTTCTGCCTTCTCACTCCTTTTATCTGCTTATTCAGAAAATATAACTATAGGTATCACTTTAGCATTACAGTGGGAATTTTGTTTTTCCTCCGGAGACTTGCCAGTGCATCACAAAAAATGAAACAATTAAAACATTTACATTCGAATTACAATGTGAACTCCAGCTCAACTCATTTAGTCTTTTGAATCGCTACGCATTTGTCCTTTCTTTGGCTGTCATTGTCTTTTCTGTGACTGTGTTTTATCTCCTTTCAGCTCTGTTTTCTTTTCTGTCCTCTGTGGGGGTGTAATTGCTGCATACGTGTAAATGAGCCTTTAAATATATAAAATGTAATTGTTGTCTTTTAAATCAGGGCAATTCCAACCCTTTTCATGCCACAAGTGTCTTGTTGATGTGGCGAGTTTCGCAGGCCGGAACGTACATATATTACAATTGTATTATATTGATAATCACCCTCCCCTTAAGCTAAGGCCCATGGATCTACAGACCACACAGCTTATCGCAACATCGTTATATATAGATATATATATATATATATATATATATATATATATATATATATATATATATATATATATATATATATATATATATATATATATATATATATATATATATATATATATATATATATATATATATATATACATATACATATATATACATATATATATATATACATACATATATATACATATACATATATATAGATATATAGATATATACAGATATATATATATATACATATACATATATATATACATATATATATACATATACATATACATATACATATACATATACATATATATATACATATATATATATATATATATATATATATATATATATGTGTGTGTGTGTGTGTGTGTGTGTGTGTGTGTGTGTGTGTGACAGTGCGTTTTAATATATATATATAACCCAACCTTGTCTCTTGGCTTAATTATAAGATAATTTAATCATATACTCTGCCCTTTTTATACACCTTAACATACTCTCGGCGTATACAATAACGCCTGTTTTAAAACATATAAAACTCCTTTCGGGCCCACCTGACACGTTTTCAAATGCGATTGATCGCAATCGCAAATTTCTGTGTGCAATAGTTGTTGTGCAGTTTCAACCAACTGCGATATTGCGATAGTTGTGATATTGTGGGTTTCGCCTTATAAAAATTTGTATTATGCGCTCCATATCACTTCATAAATATGCTTTGGACCTTTGATTCTTTTAAATTCGGGCTCCGTAACATGAAACTTATATATAAAATGCCTTGAACTATATCCAAACCATTACAATATGTCGACTGACATTAATAACCAATTCTTTACATATATTTCCGCTAGACCTTATATTAATGTTAATAAACCAAATTCATAACATAGATCTCCGTCCCGGGCCCACAATACCATCGCAAATGCATACACCATACCTGACTTATCGGCCACGCACCTTTGTTAATCCTCGTGCAAGTCCTGCAAGCACCCACCGTTGGATAGCCTTTCTCCAGATCAACGAACCCTATATATTTCGTTGGGCGTCTTCCGTCGATCCTTAATGCGCGAAGGCGCACGTTAACCCGTCGCTTTACAATACCACTGGGACACGCGGCGGCTTCCCTATGGAATCGCTCTGATTCCACAAATACCGCTTGCTCCAGAAAAGTGGTGCGAAATGGTAGGGCATTTTTCGGCAATCCACGTTCACTATTCATCAGTCATGGTTCCATTCTCCCTCACGGTTCCGCTCTTCTCCCTTACGCTCCGGTTCCGCTGTTGGATTCAACATTTATTCAAATTTGATATAATTCTTCGTGCGTCTTATCTTCTCGTTCTATAGTGCTCGTTTGATGAATGCCACTTCCGCTATACGTGGGTTAGAGCCATGCCTCTGATGTGGCTTATACTCGTGGCTCTATCACCCCCTTGTCGACAGTATCGACATTATTTACATCAATTCCACTTATTTCGTGCACATCACCATTCATCACATCACAGGTTCTTAATTGTCACGGCTTCGATTATTCTCCCATTAAATACAGAGCCTCGTGCATAATTTTTGCTGGAGTTAAGCGATTCTCGGAATAATATAACGGCTCTCTGCCTCTATCTCTACCTCTGCTGCTTCTGTCACTCTGCCTCTGTCTCTACCTTCCGATAACAGTTCTTCGCCGTGCTTCTGTTACTGTTACATTCTTCTCGCTGCCTCCATTGCCTTTGTTGTGCTTTAGCTCTTTCTCCTTTGCCATCAATGACAACATTTCCAACATATTATTTAAAACCACAACTTCTGGGAGCTGTGAGATGGAAACCAAGCCAGATTCTGGGAGGATTCCTGGAAACAAATGCCGAGCCTCTCCTCCATCTTTTGTAGACCTCTATGGAATGTTGTGCTCCAAAATCATAAACAAAAAAAGGCTCACGACTTCTATACGGAAGACATATCTTAGGGATATAGGTAATGGATACACACCAGCACATGGAAAAACAACTGGAAAAATGAAAGCCACACTGACATATGGGAGGAGCTCAGCACAAAGAGAAAGATCCAGATCAAAACAGGGCCTGACATCCTCTACTGGGGGCACATGCCAAGTGGAACTTACTCAACTAGGAAAGCCTACCATCTCCTCCATCAGCAAGATTCAAGGCCTGTCGACAATATATGGAAGGCTAATTTATGGCCCAAAATAGCCTCGTTCCTGTAGTTTCTCAGTAAACGATGCATAATCACATGGGAGAATATATTGAAACGCGGGTTTGAAGGGCCCTCCAGATGTCCCCTCTGTCAGGACAACTCAGAAACCATCGACCACCTGTTAGAACAATGTCTGCATGCCATCTCCCTATGGGTAAGAATTACTGCCCTTTACCGATGATCCAACCGTGCTAGAGGCAACATCATTCAAACAATCAACAATTGGCAGGAAAATCCTTTCAACAGTAACCTGTTAAATAGATTATGGAAAATCACTCCTGGCATCCTCATTTGGAATATCTGGAAGGAGCGAAACAATTTCATATTCAAGGAAAAAGCTTCTACACCTGATAATATTTTGGACAGGATTCACAGCAACCTCACTAAAACTATAGCTTTAAATGCGTGGAGTAAGGAGGACTTACCCATCAAGGCAGCTGAATGCCACATTTGGAAAAACTGGAAAATGAGTCTCAACACTCCCATGGAAATCATTCCCAGAAGCAAAGGAAGATCTTCGGCCCCAGACACTTGGT
The DNA here is from genome assembly GCA_034641835.2 of Pinus albicaulis. Taxonomy (NCBI): domain Eukaryota; kingdom Viridiplantae; phylum Streptophyta; class Pinopsida; order Pinales; family Pinaceae; genus Pinus; species Pinus albicaulis. The sequence continues at coordinate 526,437,379 of CM076583.1, read as the reverse complement.
CACCTCCCCTCCTGGGCTTCTTCAAATGTAATTTTGATGGGGCTTCTAAAGGTAACCTAGGAAAAACATGTTTTGGAGGAGTCATCAAGAACATCAAGGGAGATCCTCTCAGAATCTACTATGGGAATATTAGATGGGACAGTAACAAATCTGCTGAGATGGAAGGAATGATACAGGGTATTCAGATCGCCATAGACTTCCACTACTTCCCTCTGGAAGTGGAAGGGGACTCACAAATAATAACCATGGCAACCACCCATATCCTTCAAGGCACTACTTCTTCGAAAGTCTCCAACAGATGGAGACTTGCTCATAAGCTCAAGACGCTGGAACTTCTGCTTCACAATCATAGATCCATCACTTTTGGTCATGTGCACAGAAAATCCAATGTTGTGGCAGACCTGCTTGCTAAAAAAGGGGTGGAAAGCCACTGTGCTCTGCACCACTCCACCCTTGAGCGGAATGAAGATGAGGCACTGAAACATAACTGTCTCATCCTCATTCAGAACAACCAAATTATCCCGGATGTGGGTGACACGCTTGACACAAGTGAACAGAAACTCCCAACTCACACGAACTGTGGAAATCTCCAATGCAATTCCCCACCTGGAATGGATCCAATCACCGTTATCGCCTCACACGCTCCTCGCAAAAACATAGATCACGTAGATTGGACAGGCCTGGTGTCACCTGACCCTGACCATCACCTCACCCTTACCTCATTTAATGTCGATGATATATAATCAGCAATGCAGCCATGCCAACCCCTCTGCACCTGCTCATCTGTTTAAGCTCCACATGCAGTACCGTGTGAATATCACTCATTACCTCTCTGACATTCCTCATCCACAATCCTATATATCCTCCCAATGTTGGCTCCTTCCCTCCCTCATCTACTCTCCATTGCATTTATCTCTCCTGATATGGATGCTTATTGATTCCAATCAGCTACATAGCCTCAGTCCTAGAGTGGAGCTGTGTAGCTCCCCTCTGCCTGGTGCATTGCATCCTGCACACCTGTCCCTAGCCTTTGCAGCTTCTCTCGCCCCTGTGTTTCCCCTGCCACTGCTCCCAAGTGCGCAATGGAATCTAGGTTTCTCCAACACAAAATTCATGGTGGACAGCGAGGGGCTCTTCTGGGTCGCTATCACCGTGACGAGGATAACTACCTTGAATGGATTGAAGGCTCCTTTTCAAGTTCCCTAGTCAGCCATAATTCAGTTCCCAAGCAGCGGGCAGACTCCTCTAGGTGCCCTGTGCAAAGGGAAGTCATGGCGCGAGGAGGTCCACCTCCACCCCCAGAGCTCCCTCTCCATAGAGCATTTCGGCACCCCCGAATAGTCTTGCGGAGGCTGATGAAGACATAGAAATTTGGAACATGGATTCTGACAGTGTTTGGACAAAGGTTCTTGAACGAGTAGATCCGGACTCCCCCATCCTCTGTGCTCCTTCAAATCTCCCCAAACATACTGTTGCTGAAGTGGAAGCTACAGTGGAAGCGACTGTTACGCAGGCCCCTCCCCGTCCCATCTTTGAGGAGACTCCCCACCATAGTGATGATGAGGATGAATAATGTTTGCGTAGCTATTCAGTCTTATTTTTCATTTTGTCATATGTGCTCACAGGGCTTTACTATCATGTCCTACTCCTATGCTCTTAAATGTATCAGCGCTACTGCGCACAAAGTAATTCTCTCTCACAAGTTTTGTCTGGGCCAGCTCCCTCCCCCATGGTAGCCCAGAAACAATGTAACAAAGGCAAGGATTGGTTAAGCACAACTTACCAACCATGCCTGTAAACTATGTACTTTTATGTTTTTGAAATTAATAGATTAGCACAACTTACCAAAAAAAATAAAATTACATCAATTATATTATAGTTAAAATGTGTTTTTGTGAGGTAAATTTTATCAAAGTAAAATATAGTAAGTATTTAAGATATATATATATATATAACACCAGTATTAGAAATATGAATGCATAATATGGGTGTATACTTTAACTGAACCCAAACTATTAAAATTTGTAAATTTTGATCCATTATAAGAAAAGAGGAAAAAAAATGTAGAATAATTGAAATGTAAAATGAAGTTATAATATTTTAGATAATTTAAACCATCCTAGATCCATCTTTAACCTAGATTTATCAAGCGCCAAGAGGATGAAATCTCTCGAGGTGAAAACCTCCTTTTGATTGAAAATATCTCGAGTGAAAATCTTGAGGAAATGTTTTCACCTTAGGAGATTTGATCCTTCTCATCGCTTGATAGAGCCATGTTTAATATGGATCTAAGTTGGTTTAGACACATCAGAATTTCATTCATCAAAGATAAGACTAATATGAGGGAGTCACAAACTTAAAGGAGTTGATCTAGAGAGAAGAAGAAGGTTGAGTTGGTGTCTCTTTCTACGTTCTGGATAGGTCGAGATTAGGAGACTATTGGACATGGAGTTTGGACATGGTTTTGAGTATTGGCTAGGGTAAATATCTATGAACAAGGTCGAGGAAGTTTTGAGCTATGAATTTAATATTCCCAATTTTTGTGAGTGCAAAATTGCTAATGGGTTTTACCCAATTTTGATTAAACATTAGAGAAATTTTGAGGCTCAAAATAGGTCTAAAAAAATGTATAACAAAAACAAAATTTATAAGAATCAATAAGATTCAATATGATGATGTCAACCATGGGAGACGATTCACCATTTTTGGAGTAAAAAGATAAAATAATAAAATAATAATAAAATTAATTTTTCAACTAGTATTTTCAACTTATCTCCATAAAATTTTACTCAAATTTCAAGCGGGAGCACTCGTAGAATGCAAAATTTAACTATGCATCCAAGGAGTACCCATGTTGCCTACTTTCGATGGACCCTACTACATGAAAAATGCGAAATACATGAAATCTTGGTTTTTTTTATGTATTTCACATTTTTCATGTAGTAGGGTCCATCGAAAGTATGCACCATGGGTGCTCCTTGGATGCAGAATTAAATTATGCATTCAATGGGTGTTCCCACTCGAAATTTGAGTAGAACCATAGGGGGATAAGTTGAAAATACGAGTTAAAAAAATAGTTTTACTTCCCTCCCAAAATTGATGAGGTAATCTAATCTTATTTTGTTAATCCTAGTATTATTTTATAATTTTCCCTAGGAGGCTCATTTTAGACCTCAAAATTTCTCTAATGAGGGGGGAAATATTATTTTTATTATAAAAGTGCAGCAAAATAATATTTTATTGGAGAATGAAAGGAACTATTATTTTATTAAAATTTCGTGTAAAAGATATTAAGTGGAAAATTCTCCTTACCAATAAAATAATATTAAAAAGGAGTCTAGGAGCATGGAGAGAAATTATATAAGGAGGAGAGACACATTTGTTGGACACCTTTTTAACTATTTCACTTCACATTTCATCTTCTCTTGGAGTTGTTCAGCATAGGGGCCATAGTGTTGTTTAGCACGGGAATTCCAAGCGGAATTCCACCCTCATTTCGGAGAATTCCCAGTGTCTCCTTCGTGAGGAAGTTGGGGAGTCAATTTTCTGGGCTTCCATAGAGCTTATTATTGGTGTTTACCCAGGTTTGTGTATTTTATGTGTGAAAAATAAATTCAAAGTTTCCATTTGAGAATCAACTACAAATATTTGGAGTACTAGAGGTTTTGCAGGATATTTCTCTTATTTGAGCTGGTGGTTTTTCAGGACTAAGGAGTTGGAGCATTGTGGTACAATTTTATTTTATTTGGAGCAGTCTGCATAGCTAGGAAGATAAAGGAATTCACACTAATTGGGGCTTTCTGGGTCAGCTAGAATTTTCACAATATTTTTTTGGGTTTTGTGAGAGGAGTCTGTGGTTAAAATTTCATAATTGTCTTGGCAATATTCGGGCTGGAAAGCAACATTCCTTCAAAAATGTGTTTTATTGGTAACTGTGTAGTTCACACCACTTGGTGGGATTGATATTTGCTTGGATTTAAGCCAAACAATTATGGGTTTCATGTGAGGAGCTCCAGGTTAAATTTTCTATTTTTTCTGAGCAATTTTGAGGGAAAAACTCCATTTCTTCTTCAACAACAACATTAGTATTTACTGGACACTACGTACTACTTGTTTGGGTCATTTTCATTACTTGATTCTTCAAATTTTCACTTGGATTTTGAATTTCTTGTAGAAGCAAGCCTAATTTCAATTTTTCTCACTTATATGTACCCAATTCTTCATATTTAATAAAATGGATCAACACTTGCACCTTATTTCTTTGGTGTACTCATTGGTGTTTGCATATAAATTTTTTATTTGTTGTTGTTAGTTCATGTTTTGGTAATTATTGGTAATTTTATAATTAGGAATCTTATAGTGAAGGAGGGTCGAGACCCTGATTTCTAGTGTATAGGTGGGTTGCGAGGGTTGTGGTTAAAGCTAGAATGAGTGACATGTTGCTTCAGGTATATGCGTAGAGGATGACATCCTAAAAGGTGGTACTTACGTAGGTTTAATAGGTATGATGAGGCTGATATTAAGGAAAACCTATGACTATTACAGGAACCCTAAAACATGGCTACAAATCTCCATCCCTTGTGCACAAAACTGAGGCTTTTAGGGCTACAAGTGTGACGTCCTTAAAAGGTATGTGACTAGTTTTCTAAGTGATGAATGCTAGGTTGATGTTGTATTTGAAGTCTGGTTTTTGGATAGTGATAGTGCAACCATAAGTAGAGTGAATACAATGATAATTAATTGTTATGTGGGATTTGTATGAATCCCTAAGAATAATGATAAAATAAGCAATCCAACCATTGATGGAGGGAAATTTTGGTGTGCCCTAAAGGACTGATATTTTGGAGAAGAAAAAATTAAATTAGTGGGTGGTTTGGTGATGCCCTAGTTCAATGAAGTGCGTGTGGTTATATTTTTGACAAGAGGGCAGAATTGTGAAGACCCTAAGAGTAGACTTCTTGGAGCAGCAAGAGGGTTGCTAGATGGAAAATTTGTGAGCCTAAGTTCAATGACCTTGGAGCAGCAATGCCATTGATAAAGGCATATTTGTTAGCTGAAGATGCAAGCATTCTGAAGTTGCATAAGTACTTGTGAGGAAAAAAAGAGGCGGAAAATGACCTACCAGGTGTTCAAGGTACATGGATTGAAAGGGCTCAGTTGAGCGCTCCATTAACAAGTTAAATTTTTCTTGTTGATCTAGAAAATTTTAGCGAATGCTTTCAAACAAAAATATCCATTATACAAGACCTTTTACAAACAATTGTATTTGCATGTGAAACATGAAAAACAAATTTTCTAAACAACACATTTGCAAACCATCATTATAAATAAGAAACAAATAACCATGGATCACACATAACTCAACGATATGATAACAAAGTTCGTCTAGTGTGGACTACATCTCTGGGACTTGGGTCAATATTGGGGAGGCTGCTTCATTAGTATCTGCATGAAGATGATGAGTACATGATGAAATATATGTCAATACAAGGATGAAACCCCTTACCTAGCTTGACATATCTCTCCCAGGAGACGTTCTTCTACAATAACTCTCATTCACAAGAAGTTCTCCTTCAACATGACAAAGGAAAAATATCTCACATAAAGTGGCATACAATGATCCTCTCACACAAGGTGGCATAAATGGACCCCTCACATATAATGGCATAAAAATAGACCTCTTGAATCTATTGATTAGATTCACATCATAGTCTCAACAAAAATCAAATTAACACATAATAAAAAATACACCTTATACCTCCAAGTTTTAGGACGACCTAAAAAATTGTTATTCAAATGAAGACATGACCTACGCCATCGTGTTCCTTGTGAAAATTTGGGAAATTTTAGTATAAACATGACCCATTTTTGTCACAATCAAATCTGGGCTCCTTGGGAATATTTTAGATTCCTCATAAGATTCTCTTCTGGAGATCGATGAAAATTTAGTTCCTTAGATGAAGAAATGGACTGCACCATCAAATTCCTAGTGAAATGCTAGTTCAAATGTGGATAAAATTGGCATTATTTTGACACCATCGAAATTCGCCCCCTAGGGAATCTCCATGGTTCCTCAACGATTTTTCATAAAGAATATGCTATGGAATCTCCCTAGTAGCAGAATATTCCCTTCAAGATTCTCTTGGAAATTTTAGTCCCACTCGAGAGAGGTTCCTCCTGTTGGGAAAAATACTAAGAGGGGGGGGTGAATCAGTATTTAGGGCAAACTAAAACTTTTTACTTTTTCATGCTCTAAAACCCATACGCTACTTTGCTGAAGCCAACTAGTGTATACACGCGGATATCCTTCATAAAACTCGCGTATACACAGAGATCTAATTATGCCATTAATTCTTCACTTATATCCTTCCATCATTCATTCATTAGATGTTCTATAAACAGTAAACATGTGCAGTAAGAACAGAATAAACCATCACACATAAGCATCACACATGAACACCAGGATTTTAGGTGGAAACCCAGGTCGGGAGAAAACCACCGCTGCAGTTGCTCAGCCTTCAATATTTTATTATAGAGAAAACATCTTACAACATATGTGCTGGCGCAGACTTGACCGCACGCAGGCTACTGGCTGAACACGACCTCTCCACCAGAGGAAACTTAACCCCGGCTGGACACCGAGCCTCTCTTGGAAGAGGGAGCTACGACCCACGATCTCGTTTACTGACCTCTCACGGAAGGGAAACTACAACACATCGGCGAAGGCTACCGCCCTCAGCACCTCTATGGACACGTTTCATCAATTTTTCTGCCGGATCAGAAAACTGTGGGACACCATGAAGACGCGTTTCATCATATTTTTCGGTGGACCCTTTCATACTTTTAAGCACAGTCAACCACGAAACAGATACATATAACTCACTGACAGATATCAGTAGACCAGCAGAACAGATCAGACATTTCTTACCACAGACTTCAGCAAACCCTAGTTTGCATACGCACTTTCCTTTCACTGATGTCGCGTATATACGCACTTCCGTCCACATAAACCAGCGTATACTTCAATACAAATTACAGAGCTAATTTTATTGTGCATACGCGCTTTCTCTTCAGCGAAGCCGCGTATATACGCGCTTCCTCTTCGGCGAACTAGCGTATGGTTCTTCAACCTTAAATGTCATTGCAATTCTTCACAACAGATACATCACTTCAGATTTTACCCTTTACTTCAGATAGATGTTCGCCTCATCTCGGATCTAATCATTCCATAAACAGTTCTAGCAAATACAAGTATAATTCAGATCTATATCCCTTTCTTCATCACTCCTTCATTGATGCATCATACATTCAGATCTTTCATTCAACTGTAACCCTTTCCATTCAGATATACTCCAAAGAGAAGTATTCATTCAAGCTCAGACATCTTGCACCCACATTCATTTTTTGCACAATGAATTTCTTCTCTTTATATAGGTTTACCCTTTTTCAATACCATGAGCCAAAACCACATTACTTCCGATGGTATTCCTGGACGGGGTCATTTAGGCGAATCATTACCCAATACAATGGGTCAATACCATGGTGGTTACCCCTGGTTTTGCACTTTATGAGCGCTTTTGCCCATACGCGACTTGGAACGTTCTTTTCCGCGTGCATACGCGACTTCCCCTAGACAAATCCGCGTATGCCTTGAGACATACTCTTTTTCATCATGCTTTGACACATACTGACAATTCTTCCATTATTACATTCTGTACCCACTGAAGATACATCAGATTTAGTTCATCAAGACATATTCTATCAAGCACAACTTCATCAAGTAAGTTTCCATTCAAGGACAACACTCAGCATCATATTGCTAACAAACATCATTTCATATCATATTTACATCATTTACCAAGCCCATCAGGTCAAGAATAACTTCATCAGGTGGATTTCCATCAAGGACAACACATGTCAACAGTCTCATGTCTTCATCTTCATTCAGTGGGTTGCCATCAAGGACAACACTCTGCATCATATTGCCAACACCTCCACTCCTAGTTCCTCAGCTCGGTCCTCTGTTCTATTTCTCATTGAATGGAAAACTCTGGGTTTTTAAATATGTTTATTGGCATGCTTACCAAAGCGTGGACACATGGGTCGTTGGAAAATTGGTCGAATGTTACAGGGCCCGCTTGGGGTCGAACCTTGTGGCCTCCTGTAATGGTGTTTGTTATTTTATTTTTTGGCATGATTTTTTTAATGTTTTGGATAGTGTGTATTTGAATGGGGCTTTCGATCGGTGGGTCTAGTCTGAATCCTATTGGCCCCTGTCTGTTGTAATAACCATTGTAAAGTGCGGCCTGTTGGTCCTATTATATTATATATGATATGATAGCAGGGCTGGAGGGTCCACCGGTCGGATGGCCTACCACCCTATGTAATATTTTTATTTTTATTATTATTGTTTTTAAAAACAATGAATTCAAAATCGTCAGTCATATTTTTAGGGGGTACTAGAAAAATTAAGTAGGTGAAAATTTGACCAGTTACAGCCACCCTGCAAGACCAAATTTTCGTTCAGTTAACTGCCGCCAATTTTAGCGGTTCTGTCATATTTATCCAGTTCACTAGATTTTTTAAGCCTTCCAAATTTAGTTGGCAACAAAAGTACTCGAATTTTTACTGCCAATACCTTTCACATACGAAGTCAGATTTTAGTTTTGTCTGTACCATTGGAATCAATATGACAAGTTCTTTGTTCTAGCCATAGTTTTGTCGAAATGCAAGAAATTTGATTTTTGAGCCTTTTTAGAGCCACTTGGATCATTCCTCCCCACTGAGGAGCTTTTGGTCCTCCCAAATCATGAACACAATTTTCAATTTGCTGAACTCCTTCATTTACACAACAATTTCCCTAATAGACCACACTCCCTTCTCCTTCACCTTTTTATTTTAGAGCCATAAGTGATGAGCCAACACCAATATTCTAGGAAAACCTGTAGTAAAACTTGTAAAATACATGTTATTTTACAAGACCAAAATAATACCCAAGCAAACCACATACTTTCCAACAATTTATAACACACTCATGGTCAAGTTTACATTAAAATCAATACTCATGCTATCCATTCCTAACAACATAAATATCATCATGTTTCTTTCATAGGTGATGGAAAACACTTCATCAATTTTACAATCATTTCAAAATATATGATTTATAAATATGGCTATGATACTTTTTTTTATTCCACCATCTATCACTCAACAAGGTGAATGGATCTTCTTCCTATCCTGACTCTTTTGAACAACTCCACCAGCTAGTTCCTTCACAGGTGCTTTCACATGCTCCCTATCATTCTTTGGTCGTTGGTCTGGATGGAGCTCCCAAAATGTGGATCTCTGATGTCCACCCTTACTGCAATGACTATAAATAGTTCTTTTTCCTCCATAATTTCTTGACGTTCTTCCTTCCCTAGTGTGGAGAAGGGTATTCATTTATTGTCCTCTTCCTTGCTGCCATTATTTTCTGACACTTGGAAACGAAATGGTTACGCAAGCCACAAAAAGAACATGGTTTTCTATGCCATAAATTGTGCTCATCATTATCAATTAGCTTGTAATCAAAAGGAACATTAGAATATTGAGACCTTTTATGCCTTGACTAGTTGTCTCTGGTGTGAGCCTGGCATGAAGAATGCGCCTTAGCTCTTCTTTTGTGATTCTCACTATCACAGGAAGATTGTGACTTGATTTGAGCATTCTATTTCCTTGATAATTTTGGCAATGGCTTGGATTCTTTGTTTGAATAACCACCTGCTTCTGTTGCCTTTGAACACTCTCCTTCAATGTGCCCCAATCCTACAAATGTAGGCCTCTATACAACCTCTAATGGCTGAGTAATTCCTTGGCCATTAATACCAAGTCCACCTTTATAACCCATCTTGGTGAGGAGTCTCATGCCCGTTCTTGAAATAGGTATCTCAATTCTTCCAAGAAAAATAACATCATGTGAAAATGAAGTTGAAGAATTACCAACACTTTTCACCTTAGCTGTTGATTTTGAAGTGGGTGATGATGGCTTCAATAAGTCTTCATTTCACTTCAACTTTTCTAGGGCCTCTTCCATGGCTCGTGTTTGAAGCTGAAATCTATGCTTCTCCTCTTCTGATTCTTGTATAAGTCTCCTCAATTCAACATTATTTTCTTGAAGTATTTGGTTTATCTCTCCATTTTAATGACGAGAAGAAGATGAAGAAGAAGAATATTCACCTGATGATGGAGATGGAGCATCATCCTCTGCTCTCTCTTTCTCCTTTTCCTCTTTTTCCACTTTCTCCTCATAATATGCAAGCAATATATCTACCATGTTTTCCATATTGTAGAAGGTGTCATAGAGATATTTGTTCTTCTCCATTTCTCTTCTTGTTGCACATTTAACCTTTCCTATGATGATATTCACAATCCTTGGTAAAATGGTTAGACCTCTTTGATACCACCTGATCAAGAAAATTTCCGTGAATGCTTTCAAACAAAAATATCCATTATACAAGACATTGCACATACACTTATATTTGCATGTGAAATATGAGCAATACATATTTTAAACAACACTTCAACAAACCATCATCGTAAATAAGAAGAAAATAACCATGAATCACACATAACTCAACAATATGATATTGGATTTTTTCCAGTGTGGACTACGTCAGTGGGCCCTGGGTCAAGAGTGGGGAGGGCACTTCATTATTTTATGCAACAAGATGATGAGTAAATGATGCAATATTTGTCAGTAAAAGGATGAAACCCCTTATCTAGAGTTACATGTCTCTCCTAGAAGACATTCTTCTACAACAAATCTCACTCACAAGTGTAGAAAATTATGATCTGCACCCTTAGAAAAGTGTACAAGTTTTCATGTGTTTGTTTAGGCCCAACCCACATGCTTTTTCATGCTGATATAAATTTCAATATGCATTTATTGTAAACATTAAAAGAGTACTTCTAGTATTTTTCACTTTCCTATCAACTGAAAATTAATACAAAATTTAGGCAAGCATTCAACCATATGAGAAACTTATTTTTGGTCAAGTTGACCTCGGAAAAACCACACAGCCTCTTGGGGAAAACCAGTCTTCAAAGGAGGATTTTATTGCTTAAGAAATTATAAAATAAGTACACAAGTTCATTGTACTTATCTCCCTTTTCTATTGTAGCATTAATTTCAATTGATGGAAATTTGTGCCCACTAATATCTTCATATTTTCACAAATTTACATGCCTAGAATTTATGCAAATTTTGACAGATCAAATCCTCAAAATTCATGCCCATAATTATGCCTAAAAAATGTGTTGAATGTGCCTCGAAATCTATGCTGAAGGTGAAACAATCTACCTTGAAATTTGTTCCCGTCTACTACCTCAAAATTTGCACTAACAGTGGTTGTTGTCCTAAATTTCGTGCCTTGAATATCGAGCCTGACAACAAAAAAAACCTCCTCAAATTCCATGTTGTAAAACTACTCAAAATTCGTGCTACATACCTAGAAAATCATGTCTCCTTGCCTTGAAATTCATGCATGATGTCATTGAGGCAAAAGTCCATTAATGTGCTCACTAGGCTAAAGGTATAAAATCATAGTAACACCTCTCCTTTGTGATTTTTCAACACTCCCTCTTATCGAGGAAGGTGTTTCTCACCACTCCCATCTCGTCTCCGTAGAAAACATGCTTGCCTCTTGGAAAATAATTGGTGAGAACGTTTGTTACATGCTCATCAATGGATATATACTCAAGCTTGTGTTAGGATATTCCGACACATAGGAAATAGTTAAGTATATCTTGGTCTAGTGTAGAGTTAGGTAAATTGTATTTCTTTACTATGTACATTTGTAACTTATAATCCGACGGTCACGATTTGTAGTGATCTGACGGTTCACTCTCTCCTCAGTATTAATGACACTTGATCCGTGGCTTAACACCCGATTGATCCATGATCACTATTTAAAGAGCATGGAGGGTCATTTTTTCGGTAACCATTTATGAGAGAACATATGCAACCTTTCTTTTTTATATTAATAAATTTCCTGAAGTGGTCGCGTTGGCTCAGGCTATGGATTGTTTCCCTCTTCGAGGGTTTTAACCACGTGATATACTGGTGTACTGATTTATGATCAGTTTGTGAGCGGTGAAATTTTGTGTTTGATCTAAGGAACTTACCATGTAAATTCATACATGGTATCAGAGCCATTTTTAGGGCCACATCCGTTGTTGATCCAAATCTGAAGCCAGTTTGACTGCATGCAACTTCCGTTTTCTATATCTACTATTTTGGAACTTTTTTGGGCCTAGAGAACTACTCTGTTGAGTCCGGAGTGTCTGTTACAATGAGAAACCCCTTTCGTTTCATGCGAAAATGTTTCTGGTTTCCCAAGTTATGTCAGTTTAGATCTCGAGGTATAAAGTATCTCTTTTGTAGTTACATTTGTTAATAGTTTTGCTTATTTCGGTTCCCTCTATTTATTTTGGTTTATAGTTGTTATTTATTTTCCGGATCTATACCCTCTTCTCTATATATTCTCCTTTCTTTGCACTGTGTGCGATCTTGGCAAATCATAAACAAGAAGAAGGGATTTTTTTTGCTACATATGTTGTTTCCCTACGTCTTTGTGCAATCTCGAGAAATAAAAAATAGCGGAAAAAGGATAGTTTTCGGTAAGGCTAACCAAAAATCTAAAAAATTTCTGTAATTCTTGCATTTCAGTTTTTTTTTTTGCATGAATTTTGTGGTTTTTTTACAGGAAAAAGAACGCACACCGAAGAGTTGAGCAGTTAGTTTAGTTTTTTTTTACAGGAAAAAAAAAATGGAAAGTGCATGCCCGATAATTCTTAACAACACCAATTATTTCCAATGGATACCTCACATGGTAGATTTACTTAGAAGTAAAGGGCTTTATAGAATATCCACAGGACAAGAAACTAAACCTACCGATGGAGATAAAGCAGCTAAATGGGAAAATAAACAAGTTCAAGCACGAGGGTTGAGATATCCTTGAAATTGACACCCCTTATGAATCCCTCAAAAAACTAAATACTGTTTTTGGCATTCAAAATGAAATCAAGGCCCACCAGCTTCAAAATTAGTTGCTCACTTTGGACTTCGATAATTTCTCCTCTATTAAAAATTTTTTGTCCAAATTCAAGACCCTTAGACTTATTTTAGAATGTTGTAAGGTCAAAAAGGAAGATGGTAGCCTCATCTATTGCATTCTTGCTAAGCTTGGCCCTACATACTCTATATTTGTTTCCACCTTCCATTCCACTAAAGAAGCCATAATTTCTCAAGGAACAGCCTACAAGAACCCCTCTTTTAATGTCTTTTGCAATTATCTGGTAAGAGAACAAAAAAAACTATTACACCTTGGTCTTATCACTTCTGGAAACACTTTTAAGAAAGCCTTAGCAGCCAAACAACAACCATATCAAAATAATCCCAAGAAGCAGTATCCTAAAAAGTATGGTCCTAAACCAAACAAGGGTCTTAAACTGTTGGAAATATGATGCAATATGTTGTCCTTGATGGAAACCTACTTGATGAAGTTGTTCTTGATGGAAACCTACTTGATGAGTTGCCTTTTGATAAGAAACCTATGTGTTAAAGATGTAAAAATGATGTTTCTATAGGTCAGTTCAGATGTGACAGAGAAAGAAATTCCAGTAAGTGCAAGAGAAATGAAACAAGAAATATTTCTCAATGTATATGTAGGTTTTATTAAGACAACCTGTGTATGGAGGCAATGTATATGCTAATTTTATGAAGGCAACCTGCGTATACACTCAGAATTAGTATATATGTAGTTTTTATGAAGATAAGTTGCGTATACATGCAGATACGAACGATCCAAGTCGCGTATGCCTATTGCGCTCTAAAATTATGATACCAAGGGGAATTACCATGGTATTAGCCCATAGTATTGAGCGGTGTATTGTCTATTTGATTCCATCCAAGAATACCATCAGTGTTTGTGTGGTTTTGACTCATGGTATTGGTAAAGGCTAAATCTATATAAGGAGAAGAAGATCATAGTGCGAAATGTGCATGAGTAAGGGTTGTAACTGAATAATTTTCGCTAAGGTATATATGCATGGGATGAACTTTGTTTTAATTGATAGATATGAATCTATGATGCACCCATGGATATAAGGATGGTTCAGGATCTCTAGATCTGAAATGACTATGCTCTTGTGTGATCCATTGAAGAGATGATTAGATGTATGACCTGGCGCAAGTTTGTTGAAGTAAAGTGAAGAAATTTGGGTAAGTTATATGGATCTGGTTCATTCTGCAAATTTTATATTTATAGATCTATACGCTAGTTCATCTCAGTAAAAGCACGTATATACGTGGGTTTGCTTCAGAAAAGGCGTGTATGGAAGTTAGGGTTTTATGAAGCTTGTTACAGAGGTTTTTTTGTTATTCCTTATATTTATCTGTTATCTTTCAATGAAGTCTTCTTGTAGATCTGGGTTGTCTGAATAATTTATATGCTGCTAAGTTGATTATGTACAAATCCGATTAATGAGAGAATAAAAATGGTTGATGGTGACTAACTGATGAAGGGTTCTGCATTTCTAAAGATATCTGACTGAAAGCCTCAGATCTGGATCTGAGACTAATTACATTATGAAAAAAAGTATTCACAGAGCTATACGCAGGTTGGTGTGAAGGAAAGCACGTATACACGTGGGTTCAATGAAGCAAATTAGCGTATGCATTTTAAGTTGATGAATGTTCAGGGTTGAGTTTGTATCTGCATATTTGTTATAAAGTCAAGGTTATTTTTGAGTTCTGGTTATAGTGGTCTCACTGTTCTGATTGAAGTATTGGGTAAATTTTATGGTTGTTTATGTTTATGAAGAGTTGTTTTGATGTTGTTCAATCTAGTATGAAAATTGATGAAATGTGGTCTGCAGTGATTACGAGGGAAGTAGAAGCTTCCTGCCAGTAGAAGTGTTCTGATCAGGGGGTTGAAGCTCCCTTCCAGTAGTGGCTGGTAAACGAGTTCAGGGGGTTGTAGCTCCCTTCCAGTAGTAGCTGGAAAATGAGAGAAGGTTGCAGCCTTCTGCAGGTAGATGTGTGCGTACTGATATGAGTCTGCATCAGTACAAAATTGTAATATGTTTTCCATATAATAAATATTAAAGACAGAGACGAAAACAGTGGTGGTTTTCTCCTGAATTGGGTTTCCAACTTAAATATTAGTGTTCATGTGTGTTTCTATTGTGTGATGTTTTATTCTGCTGTTACTGCACATATTTTCCGATTATGTAACAGATGCATGACCGATAACTGAGTCAAAGGTTTTTTCTGAAAAGTGTTTCTAAAACAATAAAATTATATCAGTATACGCTAGTTTCTTTTGGTGTATGCGCGTGTACATGTGATTTGGGTTCATAAAAGCCGCATATGGAATTCATCAAAGAAAAAGTAAAATATTTTAGTAAGCTCTAAATACTGATTCACCCCCCTCTTAGTATTTTTTCCAAACAATTGGTATCAGAGCAAGTTCTTCTGAAGAAGCTTAATCACTAGAAGAAAGATCAACTAAGATGAGCAATCAAGATAGGACAACATATATCAGGCCTCCTCTCTTCAACAGAAACAATTTAATCTTCTGGAAGACAAGGACAAGATCTATCTTCAGTCTCTTGGAGCAGATGTATGGGCTATATTTAAAGGAGGTTATCAATATCCAACATCAGTTCCAACAGATGCAGCAGAAAGAAAGAAATATGAAACCAATGAAAAGGTGGTCAATGCATTGTTGGGAAGTCTGATTGAATCAGAATTTGTCAAATACATGCAGTTGAATACAACAAAGGAGATATGGGACAAAATAATTCTAAGCTATGAAGGTGATACCAAGGTAAAAAATGTTAAACTCTAAACTCTCATAATTCAATATGAAAATCTCAGGACGCATAATGAGGAAAGCATTTCCAATTTCTTTTTACGTCTAAATGATATTGTAAATCATATGAGAAATCTGGGTGAAACCATAACTGACACTACTCTGGTAGAAAATGTTTTAAGATCTCTAACTCCCAAATTTGAATCAAAAGCGCCTACTATTGAAGAGAAGCAGGATATAAAAACTCTTACTATTGTTGACCTTCATGGTATTTTTACTGCTTGTGAAATGAGAAAAGGGGGTCCATCTGAAGTCAAAGAAGTTGTCTTTAGAGCTACTGCAAAAGGAAAAGAAGTAGAAGAACAAGAAGGATCAGGGTATGTTTCAGAAGAAGATGAGATAAATTTTGTAAAGAAGCTATAACTTGGCACTGGAAGGTTCAGAGGTAAGCTTCATTTTAAATGTTTTTCTTGTGGAAGAGTTGGTCATTATGCTGCTAAGTTTCCCCATAAAGAAAAACATGAAAAAGGAAAGGAAGTGGGAAAAGGAAATAAGAATCGGTTTATCAATATAAAAAGTTATTATACTCATGAAGATAGTGATGGGCTATCAAATAGTGAAGAAGGAGAATCTGATCAAGATGTTAGACTATTCATGGCTTTTGAAAAAGACTCTACTGAGGCTAAAGATACCTTTATGGATGCATTAGAAGAAAAGGATTTTCTTGAAGAAATTAATTAGCTCAAAATATGTTTGGAAGAAAACAAAATTTCCATAGATACTCTAAAGAATCAACTTATAGAAAAGGAGAAGCACAATGAGAAATTAGAATGTGAAATAGTAAGTTTAAGAAAGGAATTGAGAAAGATAAAACTTTAAATATTAGATTTTCTAAAGGAACTGAAACCTTAGATGAAATTATCAAGGTTCAATGCTCTCCTTTTGTAAAGACAGGTCTTGTATATATCGGAGAATCCTCCCAGTCTTCAGCACCAAGCTATCTAAATGCAGCTAAAGCTAGCCTACAACATTCCGTCACTCAGCAAGAAAACAAAGAAATTTCACATGTAAAGCATGACCACTTCAATACAAAGAACAACAGCAAAAATATCAATCAGAGAAATACCAATCAGCAGGTAAACACAAATAGAAGGTTTCATAATCGCAAAAATTTCTTCTTTAATGGGCAATGTTTCTCATGTCATAATTTTGGTCATAAATTTGTTCAATGTGTTGCATACAAAACCATCATGACCATAGAAGCAAGAAAGCAAAGAAATGAGACTAGAATAAAGAAGAATAATTATAACAAATTTTCTCCTCTTCAAAATGAAATTGAATGTGCTTATTGAAATAAATTTGGTCATGAATAATCTGAATGCAGGAGCAAACTTCAATCAAAAGAGCATGTAACTTCAAATTCCAAGGTATGGAGAAAGAAGGACTTACAGGTTGAGAACTGTGGCATAGCCTTATTTGCAGAAGGGGAAGAAAATCAATGGTACATTGATAGCGAATGCTCAAAGCCATGACAAGTGATAGAAATAAACTTCTTGCATACAATGCTCTAGAAAGAGAAAAGAATGTTACCTTTGGAAATGATAATTCTTCTGTCATTAAAGGAAAAGGTCATGTTTTTCTAAAAGAAAAAGTAAAAGCTAACAATGTTATGTATGTGGATGGATTAAAACATAACCTGTTAAAAGTGAGTCAAATGTGTGATCAAGGAAATGAAGTTGTCTTTAGTTCAAAAGAATGTGAGGTACATGAACTCGACATAGGAAAAACAACAATAGAAGGAACTAGAACTCCAAGCAATCTGTATGTATTGAAAAGTTGAAAATAACAATGTTACTTGGGTAAATATTTAGAAAATTGGTTATGGCATAGAATATTGGGGCATTTGAGTTTCTCTCAAATCAACAAATCTAGAAGACTCAAAGCGGTTTGTGATCTTCCCAGTATCACTCTGCCTGAAAGTACCATATGTAAATCTTTCCAATTCGGTAAGAAAACCAGAGTACAATTAAATGTCAAAGAATGATAAGCAAGTAAGCCTTTTGCACTCATACATACTGACTTATGTGGACCTATGAGAAAAAAAGTCACCCCATGGAGAACAATACTATATTATTTTTATTGATGACTTCTCTAGAATGTGTTGGATTGGTTTACTAAAACACAAAGATGAAGCATTTGAAAAATTTCAGATCTTTAAAGCCCTGGTTGAAAATGAATTAGATATAAAAATAAAATGTCTTAGATCTGGCCGAGGAGGGGAATATATATCAGATGAATTCTTTGATTTCTGTGAACAACATGGCATAAAAAGACAATTTTCTGTAGTTGGAACCCCACAACAAAATGGCATGGCAGAAAGAATGAATAGAACAACTCAAAAAATGGCTCGTGATATGCTTGATGATTCAGGAACACCTGATACCTTTTGGGGAGAAGAAACACATACCGCAGTAAATTTTCTTAACAAGGCTCATGTCCGTGTGAACAGTGATAAAACTCCTTATGAGCTCTAGTATGGTAATCTTCCAACTGTAAAGCATTTTAGAGTTTTTGGAAGAAATTTTTTTATCAAGAAAAATGATGAAAAACTTGGTAAATTTGAACCAAGAGTAGATGAAGGAATATTTCTTGGCTACTCTTCAAGAATTAAAGCATATAAGTGTTACAATAAAAGACTTAGGAAGATTGTTGAATGTATTGATGTTGTAATTGATGAGTCTCTCTCAGCTCCTAAAAAGGAAATAACAACAACAACTGAAGATGATGATGATGTATATTTTCCTTCATTGTTGAAGAGGTAAATCCCCTCTGTGGACAGAGGTGATCCCACTAGCCCAGATCGGGTCTACCAACAATCAAGTCATGCAATGACGCAGGTTCCTAGTTACAAAACGACAAAAATCATAACGAGTTGTCTACCTCAATTCCCACGCAGTGGTCGTTGAAGAAAAGATGATGTTTCCCGTCCCTCGCTTGGCAGATCATGATCCTTCCGTTCAACACATCCGAATACCTACACACATGCAAGGAAACAACGACATACAACATAAAATTTAAAGCACGTAGCCATACATCAGTCAGAGAGGATATAATTCATTGCATAAAGAAATAAACACATAAATGGAACCATAATCAAAGTCACTTATATTATAAATAACAAAGGAAATATTACAACCCAAAGCTCTGACGCTATGATCTTCCTTCGGCGGGGCTGACAGTGAAGCGCGTCTCAACAAAGCATGTCGGGAATCTGGACGAAGCTCTCTCTCTTCAACTTGGCTCTCAATAGCTCCCTCGCTATATTTTCCTTCCTACAAGTTCAGATAGCTTTCTAATGGAGAAGGCAAGCTTTTATAAATGGAGGAAGGGGAGTTGGGATCCCTATAATCATGGGATAGGCCCTATATCTAAGGAAGCTTCCATGATAGGTGGAAAACCACTTCCTATACATGGAGATCCGGAGCCAAACCACCCAACTCCTTTTGATGACTCGTTCAGGAGTTTTTTGGAATCAAACTTCCGCCATTTATTTTTAAAAAACATCCCTTATTAAGCTTGGCGCGAGTGAGACACAGGGACAGAGCGCCAGTTGGCACGCCTCTAGTGTGGATTTCTCCCATTGGCGCGAGGGATGAACTGGCTAGTCACGCCAAGGCAAAAATATCTATTTTTAGGGTTTTTCAGAGGAAACTTTCTTTAGGGGAATGTTTGTCCTTATGAAAGGGGATGCCATGAAAGTGGTTTTAGGTCATGTTACTGCTCACAGGTCATGAGAATATCCCTCCAATGTGCGGGATGAGGGATTGCAGGGACAGTGACAAAATACAGTGTAACAGATGCCCCCTAAAGCATGAGGTCCGAGAGAGAGGGAGAGGTGAAATGCTTTATGAGAATGTGCCCAACTGAAAACACCGCCATCGAAAGACCTGCATACAAGTACAACTGGTATCTCTGACACATGATATGTGGTATGGGTGCAGCCATCCATAATAGAGTGTACAATACCCAGGATGCATGGTATGGGTGCAGCCATCCAGTAAGAAGGATCAACAAGTAGACTCAGGTATGGTCACAACCATCCAATCAAATGAGTCATGTAAATAATCATGATAATCCACAAAACCCGCAGCTTGGATTTCATTAGACAAAACCCAGGGTCTTGCGCTCCATCTTGACCCGAATAGAGTACAAGTCCTAGCATGTGAATAAGTGAGCTAAAGTCGAACATGCAAGAACATCGTATGATTACCAGCCAATAATGAAAGCCTTTAAAATATGTGAGAGGTACCACCAATAATGAGGATGGCCCTCAAGGTACTATAGGTACAATCCATAGAATGTGAACATTGAGCTGGCATCGAACACCTGCAGAATCATTTGATTGAAGGCCAATGATGAAAACCTTGCATCGAATGCGAAGAACCTGCCATTGAGGCATGTAAGCTCCAAGGTACCTGAAGGGAGTCTCTAGATCAGCTTCCTGGATAATGAGTTGAAGTCGACAGGAAGTGACCTTGATTGAAGGTGGGCCATAGTGTTTCCCACATCATCGATGCGAGACAAAGGAATATGATGTTTGCAAATCAGGATCAGTAGAGAATCAGTGGGAGGCTGAAAATTGCAGAGGCCAACTTCTCTTGAACATATCGGTGTCACGACACTGGATTTGGAAGTATTTGACATCAAAGGATCTGAGGTCATGATGACATGGCAAAGAGTAGATGAGCGGTCAAAAGAGATTACCCAAACCCATAGAGGCAAGCATAGAATGAGATGAGATGTCCCCAACCCGACACAAATGCAGACAAGTGCTATGTTCAAAAGCGACATACTGCCGACACAACGGTGATACTGGTTCCATTTTTTCCCCACCATTTCTGGTGAGTACCCGAATTATTTTTGGAAACAAGCTTGAAGGGGATAGCATATGCTTGCGATATAAGTTTGTCCTTCAGAAAAATCCAACCTAGTACATTTAACGAGCCCTAGGAAGGAGGAACTCGAGTAACGTCATTACGACGAAGTCCGATGTCATCAGGTTTTAACGAGTCTGAAAAAGGAAGAACTCGACCTCTTTTCATGTTTAGAGAGTTTGAAAAGACACTGGAAAAGAAAACTCCAACAGTCCCTTTTCGTAGATAGTCTTGCAGATCCGAAAAGGTAGAAAAAGATATCTGATAGAACCTCCCAGTCGTGATAGGCTAGGGTATTCCTTTTTCGTAAATAATCTATCCTAGTCCAAAAAAAGGGGTAAATGTATACTGGGTAGATGTCATTTTGCAGCCAATTTAACGAGTTCAAAACGACAAGCGACTCAGCGATCTTTTCAGTTTTAGAGAGTCAGAAAAGAGTTGAAAGGTGACTCCTCCTGGAGGAATGAGTGGTATAAAGGGCAACAACTAGTTCCGGTGATGGTGGAACTACTCAGAACAAGATAAAGGTCAAGAGGCTGGCTAACAAGACCACTCATTGTAGCGGTTCCTCAGGAATGGGTGAGACAACCAAGTGAAGGCTATGATCGGCCAAGCAGATAGTGACGATGGAATGAGAAAACCAAGGCTCATCTAGAAAAACAGGCTGATAAAATGGCAATCATGAGAGGTAAAATGGGAATGGTTTCATTTTTACACAAGCTTGAAATTAGAAAACTCTGCTTGAATTTGGTTTCATTTTTACACAAGCTTGAAACAAAGATAAACTATGCTTGAAACCGATTTCATTTTTACACAAGCTTGAAACGGAAACAAACTATGGTTGAAAAAGTAAGTATGCCCCCAGCATTGTGACTCAATTCGAGGCACAGACCCCCCAAGCTTCAATCCATATGAAAGGCAGATGGAGTGAAGGTTCAAGTTATGAGATGAAGAGAAAGACTCGACTGGGATTTTACGAGATCTTATCAAAGACTCGAATTGAACAGGAAAGTGTTTCATTGTTTCAACGAGGTTGACACATTAAAAGAACTATCCTCATAAGAGCGTGTTTCATTTTTTAAGGAGCTTGACACAAGAAAGCAAACTCTGCTCTGACGACCTTGTTTCATATATTAAGGGGCTTAACATAAGAAAACGAACTCTGCTCCGGCGACCTTGTTTCATTTTTTAAGGAGCTTGACACAAGAAAACAAACTTTTCTCCGACGAGCTTATTTCATTGTTTAAGGAGCTTGACACAAGAAAATGAACCTTGCTCCGACAGACCTTGTTTCATTTTTTAAGGAGCTTGACACAAGAAAATGAACTCTTCTCCGACAAGCTTGTTTCATTGTTTAAGGAGCTTGACACAAGAAAACGAACCTTGCTCCGACAGACCTTGTTTAAATTTTTAAAGAGCTTGACACAAGAAAACGAACTCTGCTCCAAAAGACCTCATCATAATGAATAAGAAGTCATAGCTTCCAAGGGTTGCTCATTCGATGGAAGGAAAACATCTTGTAAGTCTGGACCTAGTGCACCCAGCACTCGATGTACAATGGCACTATCACTGAATACGGGCACAGGACAGGTAGCCACATAATTGACATGCGGCGGGGATGACACAACCAGTGGATAAAGATATAGTAGAGATGATGGTGGACTAGCTGCCATATTTGGACCAAAGAACGCAAGCTGATCGATGGTCACGATCCGACCTTGGTGCGGAAAACACATCACATGAAAGAGGGAGGAGAAAAACGCTCCCATGGCATAAGTATAATCACGGCCCAAGAGTAAATTAAAGTCCAAGGGGCCAGGAACAACCATCAAATCCATATGGACAGTTTTCCCTCCCAAAGTAATTGGAAACTTTGGGAGGATCCCTAACGGTTGACTAGTTCCTCTGTTAAATGCCAACAGATTTTGCGCAACAGGCACAAGCAGCGGTGAACCAAAATCTTGCCAAGTAGTTGAGGATAAAATACTAACAGACGCGCCTTCATCTATAATGGTGCTAGGTATGACCAGATGAGAGGCTTGTACCTTAATCTCAAAGGGCACATAAGAAGGAAGACGATAACCTGTGAATCTATTAAAATCAAAGGAAGCGACGAAACTACTTGGAGGGGCTACCATCGAACCGAGATGGTCTTCCCCTAGTGTTACGGAAGAAGAAATATCATCCTCCATGACCTCCATCACGGAGTCGGGAGGGTTATCCTCCGGGACCTCCATCACGGGAGGCGGAGGAGCAGCTTCCTAAGGTATAGGGACAGGAGAATCTTTCTCCAAGTCCAAGGAATCTGAAGAAACAAGAAGAACTAGAGGGGTGTGAGAGCCACTCTCAACAGAAAATACCTGGTGCACCACAGATGGGGCCAGCTCAACCGATCCCACGACCAATGGTTGGTCATGGATGGATTCATGATGGTGAATTTCCGAGGGAGCAGGATCAAGCAAGGATGACTCTTGATTGATCATTGAATCAACTGGTGAAGGACTCAAAGAAAGTTGTTTGTAACCATCCGGAAGGCACGGTGCAGAAATAGTTGAGTTGTCCAAAACTCTCTTGGCTTCATTCATATACGGACAAAGGTGAATGGCATGGTGCCCTTCACACAACTTACAGGGATTGGCAAGCTTACCCTGCTTCTTAGGAGCTTTACCAGCACTAGCTAAAGACGTGCCCCCAACCTGACTCCCGGAAGCCAAAGGCAATGGCGGACAACCGCTGGACCATACTTCGAGCACCTTGGGAATGCCAGGGCAATCTCGAAGAAGATGGTTTCCCTGGCACAACATGCAAGGGAACTTAAATTTTCGTGGAGGGTTGGAAGGTTTATCGATGGATGG
The DNA here is from genome assembly GCA_034641835.2 of Pinus albicaulis. Classification (NCBI taxonomy): domain Eukaryota; kingdom Viridiplantae; phylum Streptophyta; class Pinopsida; order Pinales; family Pinaceae; genus Pinus; species Pinus albicaulis. Next base: position 526,413,736 of record CM076583.1, on the reverse strand, counting down.
TTTCTTAGGCGCAATCGCTGCAGAGCTAGCCTCTCCTTTATCTGACTTATTCTTCTTCGTCTTCTTCTTGTTCTTCTTAGCCACCTGGTTACTGGAATCCAGACTTTCACCAGGCGAAGTAGAAGTGGAGGACGAAGAAACGGGCGAAGAAGGGAAGAGGTCCACCTTGGAATCAACATGGCATTTTTCAGGCAGAGGGACTGATTGAAAAGTAGCCGGTACATTCGGGACCACAGAGGTTGAAAACAACCAAACAGGCAACCCAACCGTTAACCCAAGAAGGGACAACATTGCCATATAAGGAGCACCAACATTTCCAAAAGCAGGAAAAGGAACAGGATTCCCATCGGAGGGGATTCCTTGATTGGTGAACTTCGGAAAAGTTGCCATCAGAAACGACCTAAAACAACACCCTAAGGAAACTAACTTTAACCAGGAATATTTCGTGGGCAATTAATTTTTAAAACATTGAAAAAAAAATCTACCGTTTCATATTTTAAGAGTCAAGAAACAGGTGAAAGGTGACTCTATCGCTTTCAGTTTGGAAACAAGCATGAAAGGACAAGCGCCTGACGATCTTTTCAAATTTAGGGAGTCAATAAAGATCAAACTGACTGCTCTGGTAATCTAAGTAAATGGGTGTACCAGATATCCGTGAACTGCCATATACACCTTGGTAAAAATGAAATAGAAATCAACCAAGGACTTGAAGTACGTGCAGGTAATCTCCCCAAATGCTGTGTTCGGTGTATCACGGTTACAAGGTGGCAAACTCGGCTTTCTATGGATAATAGGATTGCAACCTAGTGGGGTCTCCCATTATATACTCGACAGTACGGGGAGCACAAGTCCCATACTAGCGTTGTCTAAAGCCAAATGGAGAACGACAACTACTAGGTTTAACGACGCTGGAACACGTCACTAGCCTAGACCACTAAAAATGTTTCGTTAATGTTTCAATGTTGCCTTAGGTTAATTTAGTAAATTTTACAGTTGATCTTCAATTTACGTTTCAATTTCAGGCCCTATCGATTGTTGGATCTCATAAATCCTTGAATGCAGCTATATGAGAAAAGAAATCTTTCAATTCAATGAATGCTATCTAGTTAAGGGAAGAGTTTCAAACAATGATGCAACAAAAAACAACACTACAAACGAAATTTTTCCAAGCTAGATGACTTTCACTATCCAAAAGTAATCTAAAACATTCAATGATGCGAATTATGCAATGTAATCTATGCAAAATCCTCTTTTTTGAAAACTATGCAATTGTAATCTATGCGCAATTTCATTTTTATTTGAAATAACAAGAATGCAATCAATGCATTTTTCGATGGAACGAGAATCTACTTAATGCATGATTTTAATGAAAGAGAATGCACTCAATGCGATTTTTAGCTTTCAATCATTAAACAATTTAATCTAAGTTCAATGATAAATCTCAAAAAATACTCTTCAATGCAATGTGAGCTAATGCATTTTAACGAAAAGCAAGCTCTAAGACGAAAACTAAATGAACGCAAATTTTCTTAATGAAGGATGAATGCAAAAGGGATGCAAACAAACACTAAGAATGAAATTGTTGTTTTAAACACTTTGTAACGAAATTCCTCAAAAGGCTACAAGACATATAAGGTCAAGCACAAAAAGGACTTCCAAAGCATGAGCTCAAAACAAGGCATTCATTCCCTTTTACATCAAGAAATCATAGAAAGAAGAATTTTCAGTTGAACATTGAGCAATGTAATCTATGCTCACAAGTGAAAAAGCAAAGGGGAGAACGTGTACATCATACAGAGAAAAATGCCGGAAGGGAAAGACACACTCATGAAGGATTTAGGGAAAAAACCTCAATTTTTCATACACCTTGAAATTGGCACGACTTTTGTGGGTGAAACTAGCGCCAATGCCTGTAAATGAAAAAACAAAGAATTTCTCCCAACCAAGACCAGACTCACCACTTCAAGAAAAATCTAAAAATAGCCTAGAAGCAAAAGTATTGACCAAAAAAACTCCCGAACAAGGGAAAACCCTAGCACCTACAGGAAATGGCGCGACTGTCTAGTTGTAATCAGCGCTAGACAAGGGATAGCATGGGTGATGAACTGGAAACATGCGCCAATGGGCATGACTGTCAGGGTGTAAACAACGCCAATCAAGCCAACCATGAAAAGATGAAAATTTCGGAAAAGAAGAGGTTAGATCTGATCCTCTGGCATTGAACAAGGGTCTAAGACCAAGGAAGGTGAACCAAAAGAGAAAATAAATCAATAAAAAGTCAAGAAAAAAACAAAAGAGGAAAGACTAACTCCAACTGAATCCCCAGTATGGTCGCCATTTTGTTGAAGAGGTAAATCCCCTCTGCGGACAGAGGCGATCCCACTAGCCCAGATCGGGTCTAGCAACAATCAAGTCACGCAATGACGCAGGTTCCTAGTTACAAAATGACAAAAATCATAACGAGTTGTCTACCTCAAATCCAAGGTAGTGGTCGTTGAAGAAAAGATGATGTTTCCTGTCCCTCGCTTGGCAGATCACGATCCTTTCGTTTGACACGTCCAAATACCTACACACATGCAAGGAAACAACGACATACAACGTAAAATTTAAAGCACGTAACCATACATCAGTCAGAGAGGATATAATTCATTGCATAAATAAATAAACACATGAATGGAACCATAATCAAAGTCGCTTATATTATAAATAACAAAGGAAAGATTACAACCCAAGGCTCTGACGCTATGATCTTCCTTCGGCGGGGCTGACAGTGGAGCACGTCTCAACAAAGCCTATCGGGAATCTGGACGAAGCTCTCTCTCTTCAGCTTGGCTCTCAATAGCTGCCCAGCTATAGTTTCCTTCCTACAAGTTTAGCTAGCTTGCTAATGGAGAAGGAAAGATTTTATACATGGAGGAAGGGGATTTTGGATCCCTATAATCATGGGATAGGCCCTATCTCTAAGGAAGCTTCCATGATAGGTGGAAAACCACTTCCTATACATGGAGATTCGGAGCCAAACCACCCAAATCCTTTTGATGACTTGTTCAGGAGTTTGTTGGAATCAAACTTCCGCCATTTATTTTTAAAAAACATCCCTTATTAAGATTTGTGCGAGTGAGACACAGGTACAGAGCACCAGTTGGTGTGCCCTCTAGTGTGGATTTCCCCCATTGGCGCGAGGGATGAACTGGCTAGTCACGCCAAGGCAAAAAGATCTATTTTTAGGGTTTTTTAGAGGAAAATTTCTTCAGGGGAATGTTTGTCCTTATGCAAGGGGATGCCATGAAAGTGGTTTCAGGTCATGTTACTGCTCACAGGTCACGAGACTATCCCTCCAATGTGCGGGACGAGGGATTGCAGGGACGGTGACAAAATACTGTGTAACATTCATCAAATAGCAACAATATAGAAGGTGAACCCAATGAAGCAGTAGAAGAATATCTATTTGAAAAATTTCCATCCAGGTATGTACAAAAGAATAATTCAGAATCTCAAGTTTTGGGAGAAAATGGATCAGGTGTCCAAACAAGAAGAACTCTTGTAGGATCCCCTAGCTATCTGGAATTCTTATCCACTATTGAACCACAAAATGTAAATCAAGCTAGCAAAGATGAATTTTGGATTCAATCCATGAATGAAGAACTTGATCAGATTGAAAATAATCACACTTGGGAATTAGTTCCAAGACCTCATGATAAAAAATTTAATGGAACAAAATGGATATTCAAAAACAAGTTAAATGAAAATGGAGACGTTATTAGAAATAAAGCTATACTTGTTTGCAAAGGGTATGCTCAACAAGAAGGTATAGAATTTGAAGAAACATTTGCTCCTATAGCTAGACTTGAAGCCATAAGAATGTTTCTTTCCTTTTCAAGCTTTCAACAATTCAAAGTTTATCAAATGGATGTTAAATCTGCCTTCCTCAATGGTGATCTAGAAGAAGAAGTTTATATAGAACAACCAGAAGGATTCATTTTGGGAAATGATGAAAAACTTCTTTTCAAACTTAAAAAGGATTTATATTGTCTCAAACAAGCTCCAAGGGCATGGTACTATCGTCTTGACAAATATCTTCATCAACAACGTTTTTCAAAGGGATCTGTTGATAACAACTTATACACAAAAATTGAAAAATATAAACTATTGATTGTAGTTGTATATGTTGATGACATCATTTTTGGGATTAATGAAGAGTCCATGAGTCAGAAAATTGCTTCTGTTATGCAACAAGAATTTGAAATGTCTTTACTTGGGGAGCTAACATTTTTTCTTGGCTTACAAGTGCAACAAGCAACATATGGCATATTTGTATCACAAGCAAAATATCTTAAGCAAATTCTGAAGAAGTATGGGATGGAAGACTGCAAACTTGTGAGTACGCCAATGGTAACTGGATGTAACCTCAGTTCTCATGATGATTCTCCCATGGTGAATCAACCAAAATATAGATGCATGATTAGAAGTCTGCTTTATCTAACCAGGACAAGACCAAACATTATGCATGAAGTTGGGATTGTTTAACGATTCCAAGCTTATCCAAAAGAGTCTCACCTTCAGGTTGTAAAAATAATATTCAAATATCTACAAGGGACTCAAGACTATGGTCTATGGTATCCAAAGAATGTTGATCTCACTCTTCATGCTTACACAGATGCAAATTGGGCTGGAAATGTTGATGATCGAAAAATCACTAGTGGTGGTGCATTCTATATGGGACCCCGATTGGTATCTAGGTTCAGCAAGAAACAAAGTTCTATTGCCTTATCTATAGCAGAAGCAAAATATGTGGCTGCCACATCATGTTGCACACAACTACTTTGGATGATGCAGACTTTACAAGACATTCAAATCAAATGTTCACCTCCTATCTCCATTTTGTGTGATAATACAAGTGCCATGAGTATCTCAAAGAATCATGTTATGCATTCCAAGACCAAGCACATTCCTATCAAGTACCACTTCCTATGCGAACAAGTGCTTGAACAAAAGGTTAAATTGGAGTATGTTCCCTCCAAAGAACAAGTTGCTGATATATTTACTAAACCTCTTCCCCGGGAAGCATTCAAATATCTCAGATATAAGCTGAGAGTTGTCTCCGCCTCTCTGATCAAATCTGCTTAATTTCAGAATATTGCATTCAATATGCAGGTTTCATAAAGGAAAATCACGTATATACACGAGTTTCTATGCATAAAACTGCGTATAGGTTTTGTTGACAGAAATTCTCTGTGTTAGCATTTTAGAATAGTTGTGATACCGTTGGGTAATCTCTGTTGTTGTTCTAGTATTCAAATTTCTGTATCATTCTCTAATATTTATCTCCTTGATGAAGATGATTTGATGATTTGGTTGTTGAAGGTGTTCAAGATGCACAAGCTAAGGGGGAGCACTTGTCTTGTGGAAAAGGATGCATTGTTGGCATTCTGATTGGTTGTTGTGTTATGATCTCGTGTTTGAGATTCTTTGGTTTTGGTCATAAATAGTCATATCTGTAATTTGATGAAAAGGTCATGTTGAGACCTATGATGTAAAATTGTTATATTCAGACATGTAAGGACTTGTTCAAATTTGTAAACCAACTTGGTTGGGAAGTTGAGTCAAATTTGTAACTCCACTTAGTTTGATAATTGATGTAAGTATGAGTCCTTGGTGACAGGAAAGGTCATACTCGGTTGAGTCATGTACTTCATTGAAAAATATGTTTAAATATCCAGCATGAACCCAGGGGAGCATGGTAAATTGAGTAAACATCAGATCTTTAGAGCTCATCTTTCTATAAGGGAAGAGAAACCTTGTTGTGGTTTTGATCCGCCCTTTGCCCTTGATGTCAAAGGGGGAGAGTATTTTGGTGTTTGAATAATGGTTATGATTAATGTATTTATCTATTGTGATGATCAAACACCATCATGGTTGCCATCAAGTCCAAAGGGGGAGATTGTTGGCAATATGATGCAATATGTTGTCCTTGATGGCAACCTACTTGATGAAGTTGTTCTTGATGGAAACCTACTTGAAGAGTTTCCTTTTGATAAGCAACCTATGTGTTAAAGATGTAAAAATGGTGTTTATATAGGTCAGTTCAGATGCGACAGAGAAAGGAATTCCAGTAAGTTCAAGAGAAATGAAACATGAAATATTTCTCAATGTATACGCAGGTTTGATGAAGGAAACCCGCATATGGAGGCAATGTATAGGCTAATTTTATGAAGGCAACCCGCGTATACATTCAGAATTAGTATATACGCAGTTTTTATGAAGAGAAGTTGTGTATACATGTGGATATGAAAGATCCAAGTCGCGTATGCCTTTTTCACTCTAAAATTATGATACCAAGGGGCATTACCATGGTATTAGCCCACAGTATTGAGGGTTGTATTGTCTATTTGATTCCGTCCAAGAATACCATCAGCAGTTGTGTATTTTGTCTCATGGTATTGGTAATGGCTAAATCTATATAAGGAGAAGAAAATCATAGTGCAAAGCATGCATGAGTAAGGGTTGTAACTGAATAATTTTCTCTAAGGTATATCTGCATGGGATGAAATCTATTTTAATTGATAGATCTGAATCTATTATGCACCCATGGATACAATGATGGTTCAAGATCTCTAGATTTGAAATGACTATGCTCTTTTGTGATCCATTGAAGATATGATTAGATGTATGACCTGGCGCAAGTTTGTTGAATTCAAGTGAAGAAATCTGGGTAAGTTCTATGGATCCAGTTCATTCTGCAAAGTTTATATTTACAGATCTATACGCTAGTCTGTCTCAGTAAAAGCCCATATATACGTGGGTTTGCTTTAGAAAAGGCACGTATGGTAGTTAGGGTTTTCTGAAGCTTATTGCAGAATTTTTTCTGTTATTCCTGCTATTTGTCTGTTGTCTGTCAATGAAGTCTTCTTGTAGATTTGGTTGTTTGAATACTGTATATGCTGCTAAGTTTATTATGTACAAATCCAATCAATGCGAGAATAAAAATGGTTGATGGTGACTAACTAATGAAGGGTTCTTCATTTCTAAATATATCTGATTGAAAGCCTCAGATCTAGATCTGAGATTGATTACATTCTGAAAAACAGTATTCATAGAGCTATACTCACGTTGGTGTGAAGGAAAACGTGTATACACATGGGTTCAGTGAAGCGAAGTAGCTTATGAATTTTAAGTTGATGAATGTTCAAGGTTGAGTTTGTATCTGCATATTCATTTTGAAGTCTGGTTTATTTCTAAGTTCTGGTTACAGTGGTCTCACTATTCTGATTGAAGTATTGGGTAAATTTTATGGTTGTTGATGTTTATGAAGAGTTGCATTGATGTTGTTTGATCCAGTATGAAAATTGATGAAATGTGGTCAACAGTGATTCTGAGGGAAGTAGAAGCTTCTTGCCAATAGAAGCTGGTGTTCTGATCAGGGGGTTGAAGCTCCCTTCCAGTAGTGGCTAGTAAATGAGTTCAGGGGGTTGTAGCTCCCTTCTAGTAGCAGCTGGAAAATGAGAGAAGGTTGCAGCCTTCTGCAAGTAGATGCCTGCGTACTGATATGAGTCTGCATCAGTACAAAATTGTAATCAGTTTTCCATATAATAAATATTGAAGACAGAGATGACAGCAGCAGTGGTTTTCTCTCGAATTGGGTTTCCACCATAAATCTTGGTGTTCATGTGTGTTGCTATTGTGTGATGTTTTTTTTGTTGTTACTGCACATATTTGTTGATTATCTAACAGATGCATGACTGATAAACTGAGTCAAATATTGTTTCTGAAAAGTGTTTCTAAAATAATAAATTATATCAGTATATGCTAGTTTCTTTTGGTGTATACACATGTATACGCGAGTTGGGTTCATAAAAGCCACGTATGGAATTCATGAAAGAAAAAGTAAAATATTTCAGTAAGCTCTAAATACTGATTCCCCCCCCCCCCCCCTCCCATCCCCCCCTCTCAGTATTTTTTCCCAACATAAGAAATTTTAGCCGCAAACTGAAAAATAAACTCACCAAACTAATATGGTAACTAAAAAAAGGGAAGAAAACAGATAGACATTGAAACTTTTGTAATCATGATGGCCATGTAGAGTCCAAATTTTTTAATAATATGGAAGCCTTGGAAGCAGCAATGAAGAAGCACCACATCAATTAGGAGACCTCTTCAACTTCATCTTCGGGAATGGAACTTTTTGCTTGTGGTTGTCAAGCATCTGGTTATGCATTAAATGTATCTACTTCTTCTCATTCTCGTGAGTGGCTCATTGATTCTGGAGATTCTTACCACATGGCCAAAAAATAAAGCCATGTTTTCTTCTTTAAATTATTGTAACACCAAACATATTTATGTTGGTGATGATAGATCTCTTAGTGTTGTAGGATCTGGAACCATTCATCTATATAATGGTTAGTTTAATGATGTACTATGTGTTCCTACCTTGTCATGCAACCTTCTCTCTGTTTATCAGATAACTCATTCAGGTGAAGGGAAAATAGTAGAATTCTCACCTCATGATGTTGTAATCAAGGACCTCAAAGATCCTAGATATATTTTAGCTACTGGCATTGCTGATGATTCCACAAGGTTGTATAAGTTTGACAACTTTGGGTCATCATGTATTCCCTCCGTTTTTGTTGCTCATAATGATGAAGTGAGCAAACTTTGGCATGAGTGATTTTGTCACTTAAACTATTGCCCTCTTCAAACTCTATGTAAATAAAATATGGTGACATGTCTTCCTATGGTATCTTGCCGAGATGGTGTTTGCTCCGGATGTGTACTTGGAAAACATCATCGGGATAGTTTTGACAAACGTGCCTCTTGGCACGCTTCAACCCCTTTGCATCTTGTGCATAGCGATTTATGTGGTCCACTTCCTTTTGTTTCTTTCCCTGGTTGCAAGTACTTCTTAAATTTCATTGATGATTTTTCTAGACGCACCTGGGTACACTTCTTAAAACTCAAGAGTGAATTTTTTAGCATGTTCTTGGCCTTTAAGGCCTTTGTTGAGAAACAATCTGGACATCAAATTCTTAAGTTAAGATCATATAATGGAGGATAATATGTTAACAACAAATTTATCAACTTTTTCACTGAGCATGGAATTCAATTGCAACATAATGTTCCATATACTCCACAAAAAAATGTGTAGCTGAAAGGAGGAATCACACCTTAAAATAAATGTCTAATTGTATGCTTCAATCTAAAGGACTTAGTCTCAATTTTTGGGTAGAAGCAATTAACTGTGCAAGTTACAAAGTAAATGGCACTCCTACTAAGGGTTTTAGGAATGTAACTCTAGAAGAAGCCTGGAGCTCAATCAAACCAGATATAATTCACTTTCATGTTTTTGGAAGTGATGCTTGGGCCCATATTCTAGATGCGAAACATAAAGCCTTAGAACCTAAGAGTGAAAAATGAACTTTTGTTGGATATTATGAAGATGTCAAAGAATATAGACTTCTTCAACCAAAATCCAAAAATATAATCATTAGAAGAGATGTAAAATTTGATGAAAACATATCGACCTGCGAGCCTAGTTCAGTGCGTGTGCCACCTTTGGCCTATGAGCCTGATTCGACATATGTGCCACCTCTCTCTATCTCTTCTATTTTTAATAGCATTACTTCTAGTTCAGAAGATGACATCGAGGATGACAATGCTTCTCCACCTCTTGAAGATATTCCTTCTACTCTACAGCTTCCAAGATGGGTCCGCTCTTGTTGGCGAAGAAACAGGTCTCGCAGGCAAGACCCAGGTTCATAGGTTGGAGCCAACAAGGGTATCAGTTGTAGTCTAGAACCACGCCGGCATTATCACCCTACTCCGGAGAGCAGAGAGTCTCACCTGAAGCATGCCGCAACCACATGTAGAAGGGGAATAGATCGATAGTGGGGAAAGGACCCGCAACTCATGATTAACATAGAATAGATTGCATCAACATCATATATCTGCAAGAGCATTCAAAACATCGACTAGGTATTAAGCAAATAAAATTTTAAAGCATCAAAAAAATTATGCATGCATGTGAATCACATAATAAGACAGCAACCTGCAATTGTATTGATATCTTCTACCAAACCCATAGTTACATAGCTTTCGCAAGGAGAGCTTACAAGTCTGATACAGATGCCTTATGGAACAGAAAGGTAGATAAGAGAAACCTAGGAACTACAGAGATATCATGCTCGGTCTATGTTCCTGCTGCAGCGTTTGTTCTTTCTCCTCCAGTCGCTCTTCATTCTTCTTCTTTCGCCTGGGTGACGGCTATTTATTCACCTGCTATCGCAACTGTTAGTTCTTCTTGCGTTCTTCTTCAGCTGCTTCCGACTTCTCTCTTGTTGTCTGTGTGTTCTGATCGCTGTCTTCTGCTATATATTCTCTTCGTCTGTGCTCATGCATCTACTTTCTTCCGCTATGTACCTGTTCCCTCGCAACTTCGGTAGCTCCGCTTCTTTCTGTAGTTGCGACTTGGTTGTGACTGCCATGTGTCTTCATTCTGCAACCCAAAATCTATCCTTTATTCAAAATTAAAAATATTCAAAACCAATTTTTCAAAACAAGGGCCCCAATAGGCCCTGACCATAGTTTCTTGACTCGTCCCCAAGTCAATCACAGATCACAGTCTCTATCTCCATCGCCCTGCTGGCTCTCGTGCCTTGTTCTCGCTGTGCGCCTTCAGCCTGTTGTTCAAACAAGGGCCCGAACTCCGGGACTCTGCAGAACGTTGTAGCTTTAAGCTCAGTGAAGTCCGACACAGCTTGCTGCCACCCTTGCAGTAGTGAATCTATTTATTCGGCAATATTGGTGACAGCGGCCTCCTCTATGTGCGCCGGTACAACCCCGAACACCGTGCTGATCTGGGTTTCGGCCTCAGCGACTAGCTATTGCATCGTCCTGGAGCTGCGTTGGAGGGGCGGGTGGAGCTCACGAATTACCCGTTTGGCCATGGATGAATTGGTCTCTGTTTGCTGGATCTGGACTTCGAGATCATCTACCTGGGCATATAACTGGTCCAACCGCGCGGGGTCCGTGGCCTCTTGAATTTCCCTCGAAATTTGTTGTAGCTGCGCTGAAATTGGCTACGCTTTGATTGTAAGGGCCAATGAGCATTCCTGAAGGCCCTTCAGGAGTTCGTGAGCCTTGCGCGCCGCAGAGTGGAGAGTTTCCTGCATTTGAGTGGCCTGGCCCTGCTTTGCTGCAACCTGTGCTGAATAGACAACCGCTGGATCGGGCAGCGCTGGCCATGCGGCTAACGCTCATTGAAGCTCCTGGTTTACCCTGTAGAGTCCATGGAATGCGATCCGGAGGTGGAAATACTGTGCTACGATAATCGTCTCTGTGACGTCGGCAGGCAGATGAGTATAATGGGCCGCAACAATTGGCCAGAACTCTGAAAACACCTGGGAGATGTTGTTTATCTGATCTTTCAGCTGTTCCTATGAGGTTAGGAGTTGGTCGCGTTGTTTAGTAAGTGCTGTAATCTTTTGCTGCTGCTCGTCGCACCTCTGCTGTAGCTCAGAATGAAGCCTTTCAGTTTGCTGGGCTACCCTTTGGATAAATAAGTATAGCTGAGCTATACCCCATGTTTCTAGGTTGGCACTCCCCGAAGTGCCCTGATTCGGCCTCCTTTCTTGCAAAGGTTGCCCACTGGCAACTGATCGATTCGAATGCTCTGGAGGGGATGGCGGCGGGGTCTGTTGGTGAGATGAGTCGGCCATATTCAAGTCCGGCTGTTCCTGCTGATTGGTATAGTCAGTTTGTGGAGGGACAGTAGGCTCAGACTGAGCCTCAGCTGAGTCGGCAACAATGTGTGCCTTCTAGGTAAATATAGCAGACAGAGAGACTTGGGGTTCTCCCATAGGGTCGACTGGTGGTACTGTTACTGCAGTACTGGAGTCAACTTCAGCCCCGTGGTCCCCACCAAAGAGTTCCCGGATGATTGGGTTGGACACGGTAGCAGATGAATTGGATGGAGCGGATGAAGTGGTAGGTGGAGGTGGAACTGTGGATGGAGGTGGAACGGTGGATGGAGGTGGAAGCTGAATGTTAATAAACTCTGAAGGGTCAATGAGGGGCTCTTCCTGTATCATCGCCCCTGTATTTGGTGGCAATGGTGGTTCATCATCAGTGAGGTCCACCATCGGATTTGCTTCGTTGGTGCGGGCTCGCTTGGCCAGAGGAGTTTCTAATTGCTCTGGGGCTGGGCCCTTCTCTCCCATCGGGGTGATGATTGGGCTTGCAGAGGTAAATAGAATAGTAGGGATGGGGGAGGTGAGAGGAGTTGTAAGGGGGCGCGAGGTAGAGCGAGAAATCTGAAACTTGGAAAATAAAGGGAAAGGAGCGGCACCGATTGAAATAAGCGGGCCGCCGCATTGAAATTGCGTACCTGAGTGTTGAAGTGGCAGACGAAGGGGACGAGCGGCTCTAGGAGTTCTTGTGGTGGCACTGTCGCATCCGTCTTGGTAGGCTGGTACTGTGGTAACATCCGATCAAAGTTGTACCTAGGTACCCCGTCGTGGATTTCCATCGCGACCCCTGGCCACAAACAGACTTCGTTGTGGAAGGCGGTATCTTCCAGCGGGAATTTCAACGGTTTCATGCGGAAGGTGTCCTCCGGCACGCAAGCGGGTCGAAGGTAAGTATGCCTATGACTGACCCCGAACCACACTTGCTCATTGTATTCATCTAAAAGGTTTCTGGGCACCTGTTGCTGGCTGGTTACGGCGTCCATCATTAAACCATACCAGGTCCAAAATGCTTTGGCATTTACCTGTTTGGTGCTCGGATCAGCCGACACCTTCCACGGAACAAACTTCATCGTGAGAGGCTAGACCTCTGGAATTTCCATTGGTATCCTGACAAGAAGAGTGTGCCATTTCCACATGGCAAAAGCAACGATCAAATATCCATAAATGAAGCTGGTAGTGTGCTTGTAATTTTCTTCGCAGGCATCAAATAGCTCTTTCAACAGGAAGGAGCACCAGTTCAGCTTGGCGCCCTGAATGTAGTGCTCTGCAATAGAGATAGTGTCTAGGGTGCATTTTCCCTTTGTGTAGTGCCTCATTGTCTTGCTCGCAATGAGGTAGCAGGCAAATTTAATCTCGGGCTTATTGATAAGCTCTATCTTGGCTCCCTTCCCTCCCCGCCGGGTGCCATATTTGCTATATAGGTCTGCGTCTCCCAACTTCCGCACTCACTTTGAGGTGGTCTGACATGTAGTCGATACATCTGCACCATTCTGTGAAAGCCCGGTCAGACAATGGATATCTTTAGCATGAATGGGAATTTCCTTGTTCAGCCACAGGGACCCATTCTGAATGCGGCTGAGTAAGAAGCAAGTGCACTGCAAAACCGGTCCTGTGGTCCCAAAGACCGGAAGATTTCGTAAATTCATAAGAGAAGATTGCTGAAGGCCCCGGAATGCTGGTAAAATTCTGTTGGCTGAGTGCCCGGCTGTGCTGTAGTAATGCTCCATATACACCTGCCAGTTGAGTGTCGGGAATTCGGAAGAGTCTGAAAGGTTGGCATCTATCAAGGCTGCACTGTCGTATTTCCCAACTAGGGACTCTGTCTTGTGGATCCTGCCGTCGAGCTCTGGTTCGAGGACGGATGGGAGGGCCTTCGGCATTTTTTCTCGGCGCTGATAGACATGCAGAATTCGTCTCGGTGTCCTCTCTTGGTGATGTGCGTCTGGATCGTTCTGCTACTCTGGTTCTGCTTCAATTGCTAATTCTAACTGCTCCAGCATTCTCGTGCTTTTTTCCATGCAAGTTATGTAATTACCTGGCACGAGTGAAGTTGATGAGACCCCATAACAAGTTAATTCCTGCTGGCATTCTTCTCTGTGATAATCGTGCGATCAATCGCATGCCAATGTGTATTCTGACAGTTGCTGACGGTGGCATGGGGAAATGGGCGGACGCGATGGCTGAGGTTATTGTGGATGACGGAAAAATGATTAAGGCGAGGTTACTTCCAATTATGGTAATTTATGATTCAAATCTAGACGATCCTACGAACTGACACAAGTACTGACTGAAATGACCTGGACTGACACTGACACGTTTATGGATCCTACAGGGATGACATGCTGGACATGCCCCTCCCCGACCACAGTCGGTTGCAGTGCGGTCCCCGCAACAGAGCGGTTATTGACAAGCTATGCAGAAAAGAAAAATACTACCTATGCTCATCCCGGTTGTGGGAGAGTTATTTAGCGATGCTACTCTATGGGTTCTCTTGGGTGCGAGAGTTATTAATGAAAAGTGAGAGGTACTTACTCCTGGTAGGGTTTCAGGCGTGCGCCATTCACCCACCCAGGTAAAACAGTACCGTCCAGCTGAGCCAACTGAACGGCTCCAGAATCTCTAATCTCAATGACGAAGTAAGGTCCCAACTAGTGCATCTGCAGCTTTCCTGGGAACTTCTGAAACCTGCTGTCATATAAGAGGACCTTACCACCAACTTGGAATGTTTTTTTCTTGATGTGGCAGTCGTGCCACGCTTTCTTCCTGTCCTTCTGAACCTTCTGGTGAAATTCAGCTAGAAACTGGGCCTCGTCCAGTTCTTGTAGTTCATGGAGGCGTTCCTGAAGCGACTCCTCTTCCGAGAACTTGAGGGATTTAGTAATTAAAAGACTCGATACAGTGAACTCAGTGGGAACCACAGCTTCCCAGCCATACACCAGCTATAACGGTGTTTGATTGGTCAAGCGCTTCACCATAGTCCGATAGGCCCATAATGCAGCTGGTAGGCGCTCATCCCAATCGTTGTGCTGGGCATTGCAGATATTAGTCAAGCCTTTTTCAAGAATTTTATTGAATGCTTCAACAATACCATTGGCTTGCAGGTGGTATGGGCTGCTTTTGTGATGTTGGATCATGAATGTGTATAGCAGCGACTTGATCGTGTCATTAATGAAATCCGTACCCTGATCGCTGGTTAAACTTCACGGGCAGCCAAACCTGCTGATGATGTGTTCAAAGATGAACCATGCTACTGTATCCACCGTGCAGTCACGTACCGCTGCTGCCTCAGCCCACCTGGTGAGGTAGTCGGTTGTGGTAATGATGTAACGGGCCTTGGAGTGCCTGGCGACCGGGGCTATGGGGCCTACGAAGTCGACAACCCACTTCTCGAACGGCCGCAACACATGGACTGGGTGTAGCGGGAGCTCGTCCCTGTGAGAGGGCCTCCCCGTCCGCTGACAGATGTCGCATCTCCTAACAAATGTCTTACAATCGGCATGGACCGTCGGCCAACACAGTCTAGCTTGGAGCACTTTCCTCGCGGTAGGTTTCACTCCCACATGTCCGCCCGCAACACCGCTGTGGCATTCCCACATCACAGCTTCGCGTTCGTGGTCAAGTACGCATCGGCGCAGGACCTCATCAAGGCCCAGTTTGTATAGCTACCCTGCAATTAGTTGGTATTCAGTGGTGCGGATGACCAAGTGCCATTTCTGGAGCGGGGTGTAGTCCTGAGGGCACTGCCCCGTGGTCAGATAGGCGGCAATTTCGGCCAAGTAATCCAGTACAGCTTCGACTCGGAAGAGGTCAGCATCTGGCAGCTGATCATCGAGAGAGCCGTCGTTCTCCCTTTTCTCCAACCTGGATAAATAATCGGGCCCAACTTTCAACCTCCCGGGCTTGAAGATCACCTCAAACATGAATTCTTGGAAGAGTAGGAGCCAGCGACAGATCCGGCCTTCCAAGACAGGCTTATTGACCAGGTACTTCAAGGAAGAGTGATCTGTAAAGAACTTAAATTTTCCGCCCAGAAGGTAGTGGCGAAACTTCTGGAGCGATTACACCATTTCCAGGGCGTTCCTCTTGGTAGTGGTGTAATTCTTCTCCACATTAGACAATTTGCGGCTGGCGAAGTAGACGGGGTGGTCAACTGTCGTTTCACCGGGTTGCGCCAAGACAGCCCCAAGTGCAATACTGGAAGCATCAATGTGCACATGGAACTGCTTATCCCAGTCTGGGTGAACAAGAATAGGCGTCGTCGCCAGCTTTTCCTTCAGAGTGTCAAGGGCCATCCGACACTCCTCCATCCACTGGAATACTTCGGACTTCCGCAGTAGCTTTTCTGAAGGAGTAGTGATCTTCGCATAATTTCGGATGAACCGCCTGTAATATCTTGTGTGCCCAAGCAGTGCCCGAAACTGCTTCACCGTTTCGGGGGCTTCCATGTGGACGATCACTGTGACCTTGGCGGGGTCGTCGCAAACTCCTTGCTTGCACACCACGTGTCCTAATAGTGTGCCGAAAGGAACTACAAAAATACATTTCTTCAAGTTCAAGGAAATTTGCAACTGGCGACACCGATCGAACATGATACGCAGTAGGGTGCCATGTTTCTTCAGTAGACTGTAGACAGTCCAATCATCCATGTAGACTTCCAAAAACTTGTGGATATACTTTCGGAAAGCAGCGATGACGATCCGGGAAAACACGGCCAGGGCGTTCTTCAAGCCAAGCGGCATCACGTGGTATGTGAACGATCCCCACTCGGTGGTGAACGTTGTCTTCGTCTTGTCTTCTTCCGCAATGTGCACCTGATGATAACCCGAAAAACCATCAGTGAAGGAGTAAGCTTCATTTCCCGCAACATGATCCAATACTTCGTCGCTGAAAGGACTGGAAAATGGATCATGGATGCAGGCGTTGTTCAGACTTTGGTAGTCGATGCAGACTCGGATTTTTTCCTTTTCCTTCTTATTCTGAATGACAATAGGACTCACCCACTCCACTTCTTCCACCGGAAAGATTAGACCTATGGCCAACATCTTATCTATCTCCATCTTGACCTTTTCTTTGATCCGCGGGTTCAACCGATAGGGTCGGTGCTTCACGGGCCTGGCATCCGATTTCAGCACAATGCGCATTTCCCCAAGGTCACCTTTGATGCCCTTCAATTCTGCAACTGATGAAGGAAATAGGTCTTCGTATTCCTGGAGAAGGCTAAAAATTTCCTTTATCGTCTCCTCGCCCAGTAATCTCCAACCGTAGCCAGTTTTGGTTTCTCATCCGTACCGATGTTCAACTTCTTGGTCTTCAGCAGCAGCAGATGGACGCCCTCAGTGGTTGGATCGTCTTTGATGCTGCGCTCGCCTTCCTTCTCTTCGAATTATAGGTGTCGGAGGTCCTCCAGATCTTCATCGTCTGAATCGCCATCGATCCGCTGGCAAGCCAACTCACGCCTGCCCTCAGGATGCAATGGTAAGGTGCTCTCGTCAGTCCCCGGATCACCAAGAAACAGGACCCCCTTGATTGCTTGTAATGCTCGGAACACCAGCTCGGTCTCTCCCTTGAAGGAAAAACACTGCACAAATTTTCTTGCGACTTCCGGCCAGGAGCTGGTCCCTCGTTTCCGTTCTTCTTCTAGATACCATGCGTGGGGAATGGTAGCTAAAGAGTGGACGAACCAATGAACCCACAACTCTTCTAGGTACCCTATACTTCGCCACTGCTCCTCACAGGTTTTCAGGTTTTCTCTTGGATCAGAAGTCCCGTGGTACCTATGCATGTTGCGAGGTCCTTCGTCTTCTTTAAACCATGCCCTCAAGGCCTTCGCCACACAACTCCATCGCGTCAGAGTGTTGCAGTGATTCTTCCACCACCGTGCTGATGTGGATTGCAGCACTACGTCCAAAAGTGGTATCTGACTTCCTTTTAGTACCATGTCTTCTACTTTGGCAATAAAGGTATTGACAGCTTGCATGTTCGACAGGGTAGGATACCCTCGGATCTCTGCACCAATCCAACGAACCCAAGCAATATGGGTGCACCTCCGCATGCTGGTCTCATACCCACCCTGCTGCCAATCCTCCCATGCGAGTTCCGAACCCAGCTCCGAGCTCTGAACACTGCGCCAACTGACAGAGCCGGTCGCGGTCGGGTTAATATAATCTTCCTGCTTTCCTACAGTCATCTGATAAAGGTGGTCCATCATCTGAGCATCCTCCGGGTTATCCACCGTTTTGGTATATCTCGGGCCTTGATACGGGTCGAGAGGCTGAGTGACCCGGACCTCTCCATCTTCAAAGATCATCAGCTCCTTTTTGAGGTCGATGATAACATAATTCTCGAAATCCCAATCGATCCCTAACAGGGCAGGGTAAGGATCCTTGTCCCCCATAATATCAATAACTTCAAAATCCGTGTAAGTCTTCACCCCTGCAATGTCGACCTCGACCCCTTCGAGTCGGCCAATTGGCACAATGCAGTACTGATTTTCCATTCTACGCTGGATCGGCAAGTAGGTCAGTCGTGGCCTTCCCAGAGCCTCCCATGTCTTCCGCGGCAGGATATTGACGTCAGATCCTAAATCAAGCATAGTGTCGCTGATCTGGAATCCCGCAACCTGCGTATTAAGCTGGAACTCTTTTCCCGTTCGGTGCTTGTTCCGCTTGACTCACTAAACGTACTGGGGGGCTGTGCTCATCGGTTCCCCTGGTCCTGTACTCCCCTGTAGTGCACCTTCCAAGGTACGCTTTAGCTGCTGCCGCATCGCAGCATTGTCAACAATCTTGAGGAATAACTGGAGCCATTCCTCAATCAAGGTTCCTGTGGCACTCTGCTCACCGGGATATGTCGGCAGGGGCACCTCTAAGCCTTTGGCTGCTCTCAGCTGAGCAAATTCCTCGATCGCCTCTTGGAAAAAATTATTTTGTGCCACTGGCCTGATTAACTGGTTAGGGGAGGCTGGCCGGACAACTGGTGCCAGCTCCTTTCCACGAGCGTCCTCCCCCGTCTTCTTACCCCCTTGCTTTAAAATAGCTACATTCTGCATGGCCTGAGTCACGGTCCCCTGTGGCTCGGAGTTGACCAAACTCGTGGCCCTCTGACGTGCCCGTTCCTCCCACTTCTTGATAAGCTCTGGGCATTCCTCTGTTGCATGGGCATTCACGCGACACTGGGAACACCATGGGCATCGGGGAAGGGGACATTCCCGAGCCACGTGACCCTCCTGGTCACAGTTGTATCATTTCACTGGACCTCGCCCCCCTGTACGGCCTCCGCGCATACCGCCTCCTCTTCCCCTGGAAGCCTCATTCACCCTATAGGAGGGTCGGTCCAACCGGTCCGCGAGTGTGTCGAGAGCCCTGCACTGCTTAGTGTTGTGATTAGTGGAAGCACAAAACTCATAGTATGCATTGTTTGGGACGCTGGAGTATTTCTACAGAATTGGGCACATCTGAGGTTGATGGCCCATCGTCCGACAAATTTCGCAATATTCAGTGGTGGTGGGGTTTGATTGAGGTGGGAACCCCACATACGGCTGTTGCGGCTGGTATACCCCCTGCGGGTTCATTGCCGCGCCACCCCCCGTAGGTGGACCCCCCTGGATTGCCGCGACAAAGGATCCCACACCTGTGCCACGCAACGAGGGACACTCGGTTGCGACGTGGCCCTCGACCAGGCAATGAGTGCACCAAATGTTCGGCCTAGATGGTCTCATCGGCTGCAGCTCCTTGAGCTTTTCAGTCAAACTGGTGATCTGATGTTGCAATCCTACCAAAGAAGGATCCTGTGGGGCCGGCCCTCCCTGATATTCCTGAGGGTAGCCCGCCATGGCCTCTATCTTCATGGCCTGCTCCAAAGTGTCCTACAGGTTGTCAATCTTCTGCTGGGTGAGGGGGATTCGCGTCAAGGGAATCAAAGTTTTGATGAACCAGTCCCTCTGATGGTTTGGATCGATCGAGTAACTGAGTTTCCCAATCGCGTCCTTGAATCGACGCATCATCTCCCATGCATTCTCTCCTTCTTTTTGCTTAATCTCCCAGAGCTCGGACAAACCCTGCTGGTCCATCTAGGGAAGCTTGAATTCGCAGACGAAGTCTCACTTAACATCAGCTATTACCGGATTCGAATGAGCCTCAGACCATTTGATGAACCATCGCAGAGCCCTCTCTTTGAGCGTGGTTTGGAACTCTATGATATTCCCTGCATCTGGCGTCTGCTGATCCCTCCATATGGCTTCGCATAGATACCAGTGTTTCTCTACATCATCGTTGCCTCGGCCAAAGAATTCTGGATACCGGGTGAATGACCCAGCCATATTTACTTCCGGAGGGTTCACCAGGATAAATCCTCCGAGTCCTGGTTGCGTGATTGTTCCACTGGGGAATGCAATATTACTAGTGATGCTGCTAGTAACGTGTGTCGTTGTCGACAATGAACTGCTGTGCAATTGACTTAATGCTTGTAACTTAAGGAAAATATTACTTAAAGGTTGATAGAGTACCAGGGGAAGGCAGGGATCCTTTCCGTGTGGATTTTTAGAAGTAGGGCTGCCTGGAGAGATGAATGTCGTCCGCTCTTGGCACAACTACTGCATCACGATGTACCATTCACCATGGGAACTTTCTTCGGGCCGCACACCTGCATCATATTCATCAGTCATCGTCTCCTTTTCTCTCTTCGCTGGGCTCCCATGCACCCGCCGCACTCCCACAGTGGTCCCTTCCCTTTCCCGGGTATCCGCCTGAGTGTCCATAATTCCTATCCCCTAAGGCGCCTCCTTCTGATTCTTCCTATCGGTTTCCCGCCATTTTAAATCCCACATCACCCTTTTTCGCCACCTATCGGCGATCTGCGCCCGCCGATGTGCACGTCGCTCCCTCAACTGCCTTGCGGCCTCAGCATCCATTCCCCACTCCCCGCTTCACACTTTACGCGGCATCTGTCCCTTCAGACCTTCCCCCAGCACCGGGGGTTTATACTTCCATGCTCGCCTTTTGGAATTCCATCAGCCCTTCATCCACCATCAGAGCCTTAATCCACAACGGAATCTCCTTAAGAAGCTTCCCTCTTAGCCCGGAATGGAAGATAGCTTTAGCCTTCGAGAAGGATTGGTAGCACTTTGCAGCAAACTCCACAATATATCCATCCAAGGTGGTCTCTACCCAAAAATCCACCACGCGGGTCAACTCAGTGTTCAACCGATGCAGGGCCACCAGATCCCCGTGCACCCACTTGTGGTTTATCTTCTGCAAGCTATTCCTAGGCACCTTCGTCTGTAACCTCTGCAACCAGTTATAGAGGTCGCTAGGGAATTTCCCCCCGAGGATCTCGTAGGTATCACTGGCGGAATATGAGAAAAGGATGAGATCCTTAAGCACCCTTTCCTTTTGATTCGTCAACTCCACTTGCTGAGCAACAAACTGGTCCAGATGGTTATCCCACCATCTCCGTATTTCTCCTTCAAATATCCTCGATACCATGATCTAGTTCCCCTCATAACATGCAGGTCCCGGCAACGAAACCATTTGTTGGCGAAGAAACAGGTCTCGCAGGCAAGACCTAGGTTCAGAGGTTGGAGCCAACAAGGGTATCCACTGTAGTCTAGAACCACGCCAGCATTATCACCCTACTCCAGAGAGCAGAGAGTCTCACCCGAGGCGTGCCGCAACCACATGCAGAAGGGGAATAGATCGATAACGGGGAAAGGACCCGCAACTCATGATTAACATAGAATAGATTGCATCAACATCATATATCTGCAAGAGCATTCAGAACATCGACTAGTATTAAGCAAATAAAATTTTAAAGCATCACAAACATCATGCATGCATGTGAATCACATAATAAGACAGCAACCTGCAATTGTATTGATATCTTCTGCCAAACCCATATTTACATAGCTTTCGCAAGGAGAGCTTACAAGTTTGATACAGATGCATTATGGAACAGAAAGGTAGATAAGAGAAACCTAGGAACTACAGAGATATCATGCTCGTTCTGTGTTCATGCTGCAACGTCTGTTCTTTCTCCTCTAGTCGCTCTGCATTCTTCTTCTTTCGCCCGGGTGACGGCTATTTATTCACCCACTATCACAACTGTTAGTTCTTCTTGCGTTCTTCTTCAGCTGCTTCTGGCTTCTCTCTTGTTTTCTGTGTGTTCTTCTCACTGTCTTCTGCTGTATATTCTCTTCGTCTGTGCTCATGCATCTTCTTTCTTCCACTATGTACCTGTTCCCTCGCAAATTCGGTAGCTCTGCTTCTTTCTGTAGTTGCGACTTGGTTGTGACTGCCATGTTTCTTCATTCCGCAACCCAAAATCTATCCTTTATTCAAAATTAAAAATATTCAAAACCAATTTTTCAAAACAAGGGCCCCAACAGCTCTACTCGGGATACAACAAGTTCTCTTGCAGGTGACCCTGCAGATTGACGATGTACACGTTCTCAGTTCGAAAGAGCCTCTTCCTTATTAGCTCAAGTTCCAGAAAATCCTGATCCAGGCACCTTTGAAGAAGCTTCTGGTCATCGAGATTGGGATGAAGCTATGAATGAAGAATATCATTCCTTATTGGCAAATGATACTTGGGATATTTTTCCTCTTCCAAAAGGAAGAAAACTTGTCAAATGAAGATGGGTTTACAAAAAACAATTTGGACCAGATGGAAAAGTGGATAGACATAAAGCTCCTCTTGTTGCTAAAGGATTTTCACAAGTTTAAGGAATTGACTATACCGAAACCTTCTTCCCTGCTGCCAAAATGAATTCTATTTGCCTTATTCTTCCCCTTGTGGCCTCCTTTAAATGGGAATTCCATCAGATGGATGTTAAATCCACCTTCTTACATGGATATTTGCATGAAGAAATCTACATGGAACAACCCCATGCCTTTATCCAAAATGACTCTAGCCTTGTTTGTTGCCTTAGGAAGTCTCTCTATGGTCTCAAACAAGCTCCTTAGGCTTGGTATGCCAAAATGGATATATTTCTATTAGATAATGGCTTTTCTAGGTGTCATTCTGACAACACTGTCTACACCAAGAAAGTGGGTAAGTCCTTCACCATCCTTGTTCCTTATGTTGATGATCTTATCCTTACTAGTAGTGACCCGAACCATATAAACCATGTGAAGTCTAGCCTCAAATATAAGTTTCAAATCATAGACTTAGGACACTTGCATTATTTCCTTGGTCTTCAAGTCTTGCAACCCAAAGAAGGTAATACCCTCTCTCATTCCAAGTATGCATGTGATCCTCTACACCACTTTCACATGGAATACTATAATCCAACCCCTTCTCCCTTTCAGCCTAGAGTCAAGCTTTCAATCACTTGTACTACCCCTGAAGTTGATGCTACATTATACCGTCAACTTGTTGGTAAAATTTTGTATCTAACCCATACCCATCCTGACCTTTCCTTTTCCGTTGGTCTTGTCTCTCGGTTTATGAACTAACCTCATGAAATTCATTAGAAAGCAGCTAAAATAATACTTCGACATATTCGATGTATAGTTCAGTTCAGGATTCATTACAGTGTAGGATCATCTCCATTGTTGATTGGTAACACTGATTCTGATTGGGCTGGTGACCCTGATGATCAAAAGTCTACTGCAGGATATGTATTCACTCTTGGTTCAGGACCTACTACTTGGTCTTGTAAGAAACAAAGTGCCATATCTCTTTCTTCGATAGAAGCAGAGTATCATTGTGTCGTTGAAGCCAGCAAGGAAGCCATGTGGCTTCATCAGATCTTGTCTGAATTTGGTCTTCATCAACAACATCCAACTACACTTTGGTGTGATAATCAGAGTTCCATTCAGCTATGCAAAGATCCACTTCAGAATTAGTGGATGAAACACATTGAGCTTCATATACACTTCACTAGAAAGCTCATTCATGATCGTGTTCTTGAAGTACATTATTGTTCAACCAATGATCAAGTTGCCGATATCTTTACAAAGGCTTTCACAGAAGCGAAGTTTACCAAACTTAGATCCATGCTTGGAGTTCAGGAAATTTATCATTAAGGGGGGATAGGCTCTAATGCCTCCTTCCTTCTCCTATTGTGTCACCTTTTTAAATCCTTCAATCCTATCCCAATTTTTTCTTAAGGGGGGATGTTAGGATATTTCGACACATAGGAAATAGGCTCCTTTTGTGTCACCTTTGTAAATCCTTCAATCCTATCCCAAGTTGTTCTTAAGGGTGGATGTTAGGATATTCCGACACAGAGGAAATAGTTAAGTATAACTTGGTCTAGTGTAGAGTTAGGTAAAGTGTGTTTCTTTACTATGTACATTTGTAACTTCTAATCTGAGGATCACAATTTGTAGTGATCCAACGGTTCACTCTCTCCTCGGTATTAACTACACTTGTAGCTTAACACCTAATTGGTCCATGATCTCTATTTAAAGAGCATGTAGGGTCATTTTTCCAGTAACTGTTTATGAGAGAAACATATGTAAACTTTCTTTTTTATATTAATAAATTTCCTGAAGTGGCCTCGTTGGCTCAGGCCATGGACTGTTTCCCTCTTGCAGGGTTTTAACCATGTGATATACTGGTGTACTAATTTGTGATCTATTTGTGAGCAGTGACCCTCGGTGTTTGATCTAAGGAACTTACCCTGTAAATTCCTACAGCTTGACTACCCCTCACTGAACCTAGTCTATGATGACGTGACATATGATCTCTATATGCTTTGATAAATCATGAAATACTGGATTCTCAGAGAGTTTAATACAACTTTGATTATCATAGTAAATCGTAGTTGGTCTCAACATCTGACCAAATAAACCATGAAGCATCTTGCGAATCCATAATTCCCCATCACTCTTCTTGACTAGCTTCCATATACTCTGCCTCTACTTTGCTCAATGCCACTGACCTTTGTTTCTTGTTGAACCATGACACAATTTCCGAGCCCAATGAGAAACAACATCCGGAAGTGCTCTTCATGTTACTAACACTACCAACCCAATTTGAGTCTTTAAAATCGATCAATTTGACTCCATCACATTTGACATAGTACAAACCATAATGTGTTGTGCCCTGTAAGTGACTCAACACATGTTTTGTAGCTGCCCAGTTTACCCTCCTGGGATCCATCATAAAATGACTCAATGTGTTGATTGCAAAACAAATATCTGGTCTAGTATTGACCATATACGTTAATGAACTGATCAAATAATGATACAAAGTGAGATACATCAACTCAAAATCAACATCATGACACTTCTTCCAGTTGGTGATCATAGGAGTAGCCATAGGCCTAAAACCATCCATATAGAATCTCCTCAATATATCTCCTGCATACTTTACCTGGCCCATAAATATGTTCCCATCCTCCTGCCAAGCCTCCAACCCCAAAAATTAATTCATCAACCCCATATTAATCATATCAAACTCTGAAGCAAGATATCTCTTGTAGTGCTGGATGAGTCTGCCCTCCCCTGTAATAAAAAATTCATCCACGTACAGTAAAATAATGAGTGGATCATAACCTACGAAGATAACATATAGGTTCATATTTGCATCACTCTTTTGGAAACCCATCTACTGCAAGTAGGAATCTACACCATGCCCTCGATGCTTGTTTTAGTCCATACTGTTATCAACAAATTTATCTTGATTGGGTGCTCATCAATCAGCTTAATGTAACTCTTTCAAACCAATTCTAACTGAAGATTAGCCTCTTCAGTTTGAGAGGGCCCTCTCAAAGGGGGTTTATGATTTTGAATAAGGATAGTGCTATATGGCTAACTCTATGGAGTTGTAACTTGTTTTTGTATCATTGCAGGTTGAAAAATGAAGGCTTGCTACCATTGGGCTTATGGAGTCAACAATCATTAATCTTAGTGATAGTGGTTCTTCACATAGAAGCTGAGGCAGATAAAGGTTTTTAACAGAGATAATTCACACACATAACATAGGAAAACACAATCATTTTAGCACTAAAGGAAATCAGAGCATAATATTATGAATTACGAATAATTAGAGATGAAATATACTGCAAGAGATTAAACATAAAGATTCAGATCAATAACACATCAAAAACCTCATGAGAATCTCAGGTCTGGAAGTAGAATGTCACTTTGTATTACTAAAAATGATCAAAAAACATACAAGCAACAATTTGGTGCAATATTCTCCAACCCTTTGCTTCTTTGATGTTTTGTCTATAAATAGACATTATTTACAATATGGATGAACTGCATGGTGGCTAGATCCCCGACTTCTACTCTGACACCTATCATAACTGGAATCATTAACTTAAAATAGAAAACTGAAGGCTATCTTTAAAGAAAACAAAATCCTAATAGGACTCTATCTCCTATTTATTACATTCCTTTATCCTATTATTGAAACAATTACATAATGGTTACATCATGAATGTCACATGCTTGAATGAAAAATTACCCTATTTCAGAACCACTTTACACCTTTAAAGCACTCCTAGATTTGTGGAACATAACCCTGCTTTTTAGGAATAGATGACCTTCACCTTTAACGTCGTTTTGACTGATGAGCTGGCTATGTAGTACTCTCTTTGAGTCATGAATATATGCTAATAAGTTCCATTGACATGTTGGAGGTCTCCAGCTCGAAAAAAATGCAGTTAGGATGCTCAAAATCCTTCAACAATTGCTCGCTACGAAAACAGGGCAATTTCATAGCGAGTTTTAGTAGCGTCATAAAAATGGCTTTTTCATCAATCTTCTTGACTTATTTGTTGTTCCAACATCTTTAGTATGCCATGACACTTTGAAAACCATCAATATCCCTCCTTAAAACATGCCAAAAATGAGTTTAAATGCAAAAAAGCACCTACAGGAATTTTCATGGCATATTTCTGGCTTCAAGCCTGAGGTACGCTATGAAAATTTGTAAAAAACCATAAAATGTTGTTTTCAAGATGGTCTTAAAAAACTATTCTCCACCTACAAAATTTGAGTTATATGCATGTTATGAACCTTCTAAAACATATTCCATCTTGACTTATTACTCTTGTGGTGTTTCCTTCTCATTTACAATCAAATGACTAATAGGCTCTTCTACCACTGTCATATTCCATCCTTTCTTTTCCAATTCCACATGAATCAAATCCAATTGCTCCTACATATCTTTAACTTTTTCCTTTAATTCCCTGATCTTGGATTGCAAATGCAAGTTCATCCTACAAACATGCTTAACCTCCTCTCTCAGTGGCCGAGTCCATTTAAGCAATGTTTCTGCATTGTCCAAGGTTTTTGAGACACTTATGACCTGTTCTTCCCATATTTACTTCATTTTTTAAAGTTACTTGGACCTTTTGAACTTTGTGTTTCTTTGCCTCTTGCTTCAAAATTGATATCTCTTTACTTGCCTCCATCAAATTCTATTTAAGGATTTCACTTTCTTATTTTTCAGTCATTTTTTCTTTACCCTTTGTTTCTTTGATAAACAATTATTCTTTTGTTGGTGAGGAAAGATCTATGATGCTTGGTGGTTGGGAAGTTTCATTGGTCCTCTCAGTCTCTTTGCTTCTTTCCATGACTTTCCTTGCATGTCTGGTCATCGGCTTCTTAGGTTGAAAAATGAAACCAACATCATCACCTGCAAACTCTAATTCTTTAGCTGTCTTACCTTTCTTCAACTTTCTTCCTCCATCTTCAATGTCTTCAGCTTGCACAATGGGCGATTCTTCAATGTCAATTGCATGAAAGATGTCCTCTAAGTTTCCTTTAGCCATTGTCTGGCTCCTAGTGACTCTTTTGCTTCCTTGTTTGCTAACTAACTGCTTCTGTTTTGCAGGTGATGTTTTAGGTGTGTCATTCTTTTGCAAACTCTCTGCCTCTATGCCCACTGGTTTTGGAGGAGATGATCTATTCCATTCTTCAACTTCCTCTGCCACAACTGGTGATGAAATTTTTCTAGGTTTGGAGGCTCTCTTAGGAGTAGCAAAATCAATTTGATAACCACTCATGAACAAAAAGGAAGTCCAATCTCTGTCTAGTCTCTTCAATTCCTCTAACACTAATAGCTTAATCAAACCATGATGAAAAAGATAAGTTTCATTTCCTTATTTTTTGATTTGAAATTATCTGATATTTTCCCTAGACATATTTATAAATAAAAATGCAAGTCAAGTGACCTCTTACCCACAAAAAGTAGTAGAAGTATGAGATGATAGGAGTAGACCATGTGAAACCGTCCTTCACAGGTAAAATACTTTTGGATGATCATCAACAGCTTTGAATAATTGTCCTTCATGAAACCCCTAGGGATAACATTTGTCAAATCAATTTCACTGTGTTCTGGTTTGATGAAATCTTTGCAGTCCCACAATGTGAATTTGATTCTTTTAAACCACTGTTCCCCTCCTCTAGGGATTCCTGCTGCCGATGAAATGCTGTCTGATGTCACTGTAAGGTTCATAATTCCAACTTTTGAAGCTGGCAGCAAAGTCCTTGGAAACCTGTAGATGAAAGCCCTGCAACCTCTGACAGAACTGCAAGCAACCACTTCTTCTGAAAACCTCCATGGCAGTTGGGTTTTCATTGAGAAAATTCATTTCCATGGACTCATACCTGTGGCAATGACCACCTTTGTTTGTTTTCCTCCTTTCAGCCATGGGTGCTTTATATCTTCACAACCTCACTTCATTATAAGGAAAAGACCCTCTAGCGGATTTTTTTTGAGGAACCCCTTATAAAAATACCCTAGACATCTGTTTTTAGCGGAGGTTACTAGAGGAGGTTGGTGGGCGGAGGTTTTTGCGGATGTTTTTTGTCCGGTGCGCTTATAATAATAAATCGCACTAGTGCACACAAAACATTAGCACACCAGACACTGTGCACTCCGTACACACCCACCCGGTGCGTCATATTACTGTAGTGCACCAGTGCTTTACAATTCTTCTGCACCGGTGCATCATTAAAAAACGCACCAAAACTGAAACCGCCCAGTGCGGTATTAAGAAACTGCACCGGTGCGCCCATAAAAACCCCGCGCACTCGAACAAGGTTAAATAAAAAAAAAATTACGGCAAAAAAAACCGCATTATTCACTTTTCTCAGTGCTCTAGAGCTCTCAAGCACTGGTTCAATTTATCCTTGTCTGAGCCACTCTAACATTGGTGCTCCCATTGCACCCATTACACGCACTGTTGTTGTGCATTGCCCACCAATCACTAGCTTGAATTTTGCAAAACGGTGGGAAATTTTTCTTTTGCAAATTCTACAGCCAATATGCCTCCTCGATGGAAAAATGGACAGGTATTTTTCTTTTTTTCCATTATTAAGCCTTTTAGCGGATTATAATTTCAAATAACCTTAAAATTAACCATTTAAAAGAAAAAAAAAAGTTGCCTCGCAGTGCGCTCGCCCCGTTCGGCTTGCACTAGTTCACGGTGCTGCCTTTAAATTTACAGGCTGCATCACAATCGGTGCTAACAGTATCCACACTGGTTATGGGGTGGCACCGATAGGCGCACCATTTTATTTTAATTTTTTTTAAAAAGTGCGGTGCGGTCATTTACCCGACCACATTGTTGACAATGTGGAATAGCGGCAACACGGTGCGTTGACGGAAATTTGGGCCTCGAGGCAGGTAATTTTGTCAGCACACCGCATTTTTAATTTCGACAGAGTCGGAGGTGCGGCCTGATAAACCGGTGATAACGTTATACGCACCGGTTTCAGGGCAGTATCGATGGTGCACCATGTTATTTTAATTTTTTTTTAAAGTGCGGTGCGGTCAATTACCCAGCCACATCGTTGACCTACTGGAATAGAAACAACACAGTGCGCTGACTAAAATATTCGCCCTGGGATGGGTATTTTTTTCAGCACACTACTTTTCGTATTTCGACAGCGTCAATGGTGCGGCCTAGTAAAAGACCGCACCATTGGCTATGTAATGATGGCAGGAGGTCGGTCCACTGACTTAAATATACGCCCCGGGGCGTAGAGTTTAGTCAATGCACTGCACTCCTGACACCGTACATAGTCAACGATGCACTACAAATTTTTTGAAGCACCGGTGCCTATGCGTTTCATATTATGAGGTGCACCATCTCCGGTGCACTCATAAAACGACCCACCAGTATCGGTGCATGAATTTTTTTTTTGGCGCACTGACTATTTTTTTTTTTTTCCAAAAAAATTATATATGTATATTTATAAATACATGTCTCATTTAATAAAAATATTTTATTTAATATGTCAATATTTCAGAGACGTGAAAGGAGAGAAGAGGGGGAACAATAACAACAACAGGCGAAGTAGTATAACATGGTTTTCCTATGGGAGGCACGAGAGAGGGAGAGAGATGCGTACCCTCGCCCTATTACAGCAGATACCCGGGGGCTCCTAAGGCAGGTATGCCTCCTCAAGTTCTATGGGGAGGTTAATTCCCTAAAGGGCCATGGTTTTTTTTTTAGACATATTATTCGAAGGTGGAATTCCCACCAATAGGCTTTCTGGATTGGTCGTAACTAGTGGTACACGCCCAATGAAGAGGATATATATTTCATTACAGGGCTATGGAGGAGAAGGGTGAATTTTGCCTCGTTCCCAGAGGTTCCAACTGGCTATGTAGTAGGGATTCAGTTATTTTACTCCTAGAGATACATTGGAGCATAAGTATTGTCTCTTGCAGATTTTCAAGTCGCTAGAGGTCAGTTACGTATTGGTGAATTTGGTAGTGAGGAGGTGCAGTGCCTCTCACTTCTCATTTTGACCATTTAACACAACACTAGTGACGGGCACCGCATTATTTGCTCGCTTCTATATTATATTGATTCTTTAGTACAAGAGCCATGACTTGTCAAGTGGTCTGCCATTTTTTGTGGCAGTTATGTACAACCTTATATAGATGTCATGCTCATGCACAAGGGAGGGTCAACTTCCCTTTTGCTTCAGATATTTTTTGTTTATATTTTGAGAGGTTTCCAGAGACGAGGCCTACTTTTGTTCGATAGCCTCATAGGCCAATGTTCGAGGGACAGATGCACATGCAGAGGCAGATGATGCCCAAGAGGGGCAAGACTGTGTTTCCAACGATGATATCAAATGATGCACTGGAGTTGTTAGCCAGTGTTGACAAGCATCCCTTCATTATGGTACCCTGTACTTATGCGGTTTTGGATTGGCAAGGGTGTGCCAGCATCCTCTTCATAGCTGATGAGCCGCTAAATGATAGAGGTAATATTACTATTTTATTTAAATTTATTCTAACATGTTCTTTAACTTGTTTTTATTAAATTTTGTAATGAAATTGTCTAATTATTGTTGTGTACTTGTATATATTTTGCAGACATTGGGTCTTTTGACGACGAGGAAATTCCATCACCACCACATGATCCAGGCTGTGTGGAGTACCCTAATGAATATTGGGGCTAGCTTGATAGTAGATACAAGATGGAGTTGGGCGACCAACTCACTGCGTTAATTGTTGAGGCGGGCATCAGGCCCACTCATCTAAGAGACATACTGGCCGATGGTAGGCTATTACAGATGTGGAGAGGCATGTTGCGTGACATGTACATATTGATGCAGCATGTCATTGGAGCTACGACCTTGGTTACACGGCTGAGGAGGACCGTTGCACGTTATAGGCATGGTCGAGATGCAACACATGATCGATAGTCCGTGAGAAGCGACTCATCATCTCATGATCGTTCACCTCGCGTCGCGCAAGATGAGCAGCCTCCACTAGCATCTAGTAGCAGTGATCATGGAGATCAGGCTAGACCATCGGCCACGTCTAGTCAATAGCCTGCAACATCCATTAGTACTCATGGTCATGAGCAGGTTGGGCCATCGACCATCGAGGCTGCACCATTGACTGAGCAGGCCTCGACCAGTATTGCTATATTTGATGTTGTACCACCAGCTGATCCATGACATTTATATTACAGTTGTATATTTTTGACATTATTCAGTTATATATATATATATATATAGTCCGTGTATTTTATGTTCATGTTGAAGTTGTACTTAATTTACATGTTGGTGATCATCATGATGTGTATATCGTTAGGTCATGTTAGATATGTTCATTAAATGTGTAGCTTGCAGATAGATGTGTATGTGATAGCATGAGTTATTTGACATGAGATGTATATTTGATGTTTAATGTGTTGTGATGATGTTAATATATAATGTTAATTGTGTTTTGTTAGATGATCATGATCACGATGATGTTAGTGATTTTGAATGTGTTTTTTAGTCAAATATGATGTTTGTACGATGGTTATCATGAACGTGATGTTTATTAATTAATTTAATATTAAATTATCATGATATTGTAAAATTGTTATAATATTTGTAATTCTAATTGTATGTAAAATTGTAATTGTATGTAAAATTCTAAAATTGTAATTGTAATTTTAATTGTAATTGTATGTGAAATTGTAAAATTCTAATTCTAATTTTATGTAAAATATTTGTATAATTTTAATTGTATTAATGTGAAATGATTTTATTAAAAATTTTAAATTTGTAAATTTGTAAAACTTTAAATAATTGTAAAATAATAAATCTAGAATAATATGAATTATTGTAACATAATACAGTTTAGATAATAATGCAAATAAATTCATGTACTTTAGAATTATCATTATTTTATTATGATCTTAGATACAAAAAAAAGAACTAATTTATACAGTACGCTATTGTTTTTGAGATCAACATAATTACAAATTATCAAGTGAAATATTGATTTTAACATTAACACAATTCAAATTACCAATTAATTCAAAATACATATATATTATAATGTTTCGAAAAAACCATCTTAAAAAGTATAAATATTGATGAAATAACACATGTACCATATCGCTCTCAGCTCTCAAGATAACCCTCATCTTCTAGCTCGCATGACATGATAACACTATTATTCTCAAAAATATGTTTTGATCTAGGGTCATGTGTCAATACAAACCACCAATCCCTATCCAACACATATGGGTAAAAAAACACCTGGTTGCAGTGTTTGGGAAAAACATAGGGCTCCTTAGCTTCATCCCACATCTTTCTAGAGTTGATACATATCAGCCTACTATTGCGATCTTCCTTTACATTATTCTGATCAAAGGTGTCCCACCACTTGCACATAAAAATAACACATTGGAAAGAAGAGAAATCCACTTCAATGATCTCTTGTATCTTTCCGACGTAACCTAACGTCCCTCGTACTAGGTTTTTATCAGGGTGACTAGATCGACTAGATTGATCGAACTCAACTTCCACTCCACAGTCTTGTGTGATGTTTCCAGCATCGACATTTTCTGTGCGAAAATGGTGTCCATATGCCCACATAGATGGGAACAAATGCACCTATTATAAAAAAAAATAAAAAACCATAGTTTCATGTGTCTTATAATAACCCAACAGTTAAAATATGAAATATAGATGTCTTATAAGTTTAAAATTTACATATAAATTAAAAATATTATTACCGAGTTGCTACACCCAATCCCTACGTTTAGCGCATCCTCTTCAGCACGTGGGTAACGACTGATTGCACTGTATTTCTCTCTGACTTGGTCAAAAACCCAACTGTTGGGGCATATTTTTGGCATATTTTCTTTTAAATGATCGGGATAATGCACACTTCTACCATTCAACCATTTTAATTCTTTCCTGTCACTATCCCATTTCATTCTCTTTTGTTTGTATAATGCGACTCACGGTTGTGTCACTTCAGAATTGTAAAGAACGAATTTATTGATTGCTTCAATTTTTGCATTCGTTGATTAAATCAAACCGACATTATATAGTACTTAGAGATCAAAATATACATTATATCAAAGTTCAACATGAATATTAACTTTGTGTAAATTTGAAAAATTATAAGTCGCTTACTCTTTATCAAGCGCTTTTTTCCACTCGTTTGGAGCAACTCCCCTTATCTTTTGTCTTCATCCCTTTCATCATCCCAAATCATCGCACCTGGTCTGTTGTCAATCTGCTTGATGTACTCACTGGTATAATATAAAGACTCATACGATATGTACCCCTCTGCCATAGACCCCTCGGGTTTTGCCCTTTGTCGAACAAAACCTTTCAATTTCTTCATGTACCTCTCTAAGAAGAACATCCAACGACCAGAAACCACCCTAACTAATTCAACCTCATCTACTAGGTGGATTAGAAGATGAACTTATAAGTCCATGAAAGTCATCGGCAATTCCTTCTCAAACATACAAACAATCTCTACTATCTCTTGATGCCACCATGGTATGCTAGCCACATGAATCTCCTTTGACGTGATCCAATGTACAAATGCAGATAATTTAGATATGGCACATCCTAGGTCTTGAGGGAAATTCATGTTTCACACACCCATGCACGAAAAAAGGATAATGACACTGAAAAGTTATAAACACATGCAATAATATACAAAATTAGTTATGGTTTATGATCCCCGCATGGGATAAAATTTATTAATATAACAAATAATAAAATCATGCTTTTGATATTATACTTACTCTTAGAAGATTCAAATGTTCATGCAATTTCAACCCCAACAAGTGGTCATCCAAAATGAAGCAACACCATAGTGAAGACCCGTATGAAGTTGGCACCATCACACCCATTATAACTCCCTTTGCCAAATAAATATCATCTTTTTTTAAAATACATGGGACATCACCTTCTTTGAAAAACCATGAATTAGAGGGACCAGCACCTGCCTCTGATCTTGTACTTTCTAATTGTCTTGGCCAATGTTTCTTTATAGTTTTTGAAGTAATAAGATATTTCCTAACAACCAATGTGTCACTTTTTTTCAATGATCTGTGCCTCCATAAAGAAGATGAAATTTTTTTAAATATATGCATGGGATCTAATAAGTGGGTAATCTTAAGATGCTCCCAATATGGGAGGTTATAAAAGATAGATTTCCTTTTCATCCCAATGGGAAATTTCTCAACATAGGTGTCGAAGAATTCTAGATCATCAAACATAGGCTCCCCATTTGAATCAAAAATTTCTATGAACTCCTTCTCCTTCTCTCTCTCATATGCTCTAAGCCATTCAGCTAGTGTCGTTATTGGAGACCTTTGGGTTATCTATCGTTTACCATTAAAAGCGGATGATGCTCTTCTGTAAGGGTGCTCTTCTGGGAGGAATACCCTGGAGCAATCATACACTAGAATTTGTAGGTCCTTAGACCATCTAGCTTTCAGAGAAGGTCCACAACATTTACATCCAAAATACCCTTTTGTTACAAGACCTGCGAGATTATTGTATACAATTAATATGCATGGCACATTAAATAATATCATGAAGATCAGAACAAATATTACAACAAATTAAATAACTAATATGTGAAAGAATATTGTTACGTATATAAACAAATCAATAAATTAAACATGTAATTTACTAAAGCGAATTCATAAGCCTGGATAATGATGTGTCGTGTAAGCACATATGCCATACAACATAAAACTCCTCTCTAATGCGATGGGTCATATACATTTATCCCATCCCATAATTCCTTCAATTCATCTACCAGTGGTTGTAAGTAGACATCCATATTCTTCACTTGTATTCTACCAAGGACTATGAGAGCCAACATAAGATGTTCATTCTTCACAGACAACCATGGGGAGATATTGTTATTGATCACTACTATAGGCCAAACATAATAGTTGGTGTTCTGGAGGGAATATAAGTTCCGAGAAACATGCATTCGACAAGCCAAACTTTGCTTTCAAGTTGTACAGTAACATCATTGTCCCCAACTGGGTAAAATTTGACTGACCACCAGGTCCAAAGAGAGGGGTGGTGGAAGCAAATTTAAGGCTTTCGAAAAAGGTGTCAACGAAATGAGCATCATCCCCTAGCTGATCATCATTTTGAAATGCATCTAACAACATTGTCTCCATGGCGGCCGTATCCCTTAAGTAATCATCCATACCAACCTCTATTTTCTTGCCTCCATTGCCAACTTGTGAAGAACTACTATTGTTGTAGTCATTCCTAATTGGTGAATCTGGACGTAGCGGGAATTGAATCAGTGGTTGATTCAACCATGCTTGGTATTGTTCCTCTCCGATTTTTTCTCTTAATTCAGTCTTCTCTCGATTTGACATTTTCGCGGGGTGCAACGGAAGATGGTAGGTAGGCTGCTCATCATCAC
Organism: Pinus albicaulis; assembly: GCA_034641835.2. Classification (NCBI taxonomy): domain Eukaryota; kingdom Viridiplantae; phylum Streptophyta; class Pinopsida; order Pinales; family Pinaceae; genus Pinus; species Pinus albicaulis. Next base: position 526,377,869 of record CM076583.1, on the reverse strand, counting down.
TAGAATCCTAATAATTTTTAAAAAAATATTTGAACATGATTAGTGCAAAATATATGATATAAATTAGTAATCACGTTGACAATATTGCATGATTATAAATTGGTTTTACGTTGAAATAATTACATTAATCAATATACCAAACAATTATAATTATTACCCCCGGATGCGGGTGGAGAGGCGAGAGTTTAAGTTGATGGGATGGGGGTGGAGTCAGATTGCGTGCCACCTGCCACCCCGCGAGATAGAGGACGAAGGAAATTTAATTCTGGCTGTGTGTTGTGTTATGGCATTTATGCCTGGCACTGGTAACAATCCTATGTTCGACTCTCAAAACGATTCGAAGCACTGCGCGATGATTCGGCCCTCTGGTCAATTAAATGCAGGCCCTTGGCTCTGGATTCTTCGGTACACTGGAGATATTATGGAGAATTTCATTGATATGGAGGTTGTTCCCATGCCTTTGGCACAGAACTACTCCCGGATGCTGGTATCTCTTGCAAGTGCACTTCCACTGGTAAGAGAATCAGTTTGAACTGCTGTCTTGATCTTGGTAACAATTTTCACCTCTCTCTCGCTGGAAATTGCATGCTCGCGTCCTTCTCATTGCCTCCTTACGCGTTAGTCTCCGCCCCTAGGCAGGCTTTTTCTCCACATCCTGATATCCCCATTGAGTCTGTTCTCATGCTGCACCTCTGGCATCGAATGCGATGCCGCAAAGGCTCCTCTCGTGGCCGGCTGCGATGTCCTTCACCCGCTCCTAACACCTCCACGTCTTCTTCTTCTCATGAGAATAGTCAATCCAGAGCTCCCTGTGGTCGTAGGCTTCGCTCTGGTCGTTTCCTGGGCTCCCCCTTTCCTTCTCCTCCCCCTGCACAGACTCACACTGCACATTTCTCCTTCATCAGTTCTCTCAGCCGACCTCGTGTCACCGCCTCCATCACGGTTGCTTTTCATGAAGAACCTCAGAGCGTGGATCCCATTTCTGGCCTGGTGATGTCCTCCGACATGCGGGAAGGGTCGTTGCACAATCATAATTTGAATTTGCAGGGATCTGGAAACTCTGCCCAGCAGAGGCAGATGATGGAAATCTCTGAGCCTGAAGGTCAAGCGAGCGAGATACCGAAAGCTGGTGGTCAAGCGAGCGAGGGGCAGGCTGTTGGTGGTCTTACGAGCCCGGAGAGGAACACTTATGATCTCGTTAGCGGAGGGATGGTTCCTCCTTCAGCCGGGAAGGTAATCCATTCAATTGCGGACCTGTACGATGCAGATGGGAACCCTGATGAACTCTGGTGCAGGGTCGTTGAAGAGGCTCCCGATGAGTGGTCCCACCCTCTCCTACTGTTTTTTGTGCACTGGCTCGGCCCTCACTTCTGGGCCTATTCTTGTTTGTCTCAATGTATATGTTATCAGCTTATTATGTCAATGTTTTGCCTACCTTTTAGTTTGTTATCAGCTTTATGATCTAAAAATTGGTGTTCATATCTCCCCTGCGAGGGATTTTTTTGTGAATACTGTTTTTTCACTGGTTTCCCTACTACAGGGCAGTGTTCCTCAGGAGTTTTTGTTCAAATGCCACTGCATAGGGCAATGTTCAGGCTCTGACCTGCTGTAAATATTTTTCTCTGATTAATAGAATAGTTTTACTTAGAAAAGAAAAAAAATTATAATTATTACCATCATTGTCTTGAGATTGTGGCTAGAAGATGCAATATTGTTACAATTGGCAGGGTGAAGCAACTGTCCATTTTCATCTACCAATTGTGCCATGCGGTATGCAGCTCCTGGTAAGAGCTTCCGATGTTATAGAGCTATTTGAATATTTTATGCATCTGAACTTGAAGCTGAATCTGCATCATGAACTTGCAAATTTGTATACATTATAAATTTAATTAAGCTGTGCATGATTGATATGGATAAAAAACATAAATTCAATTAGATAATGAAAATATAAATAAAATCTGAAGTAAATATTACGTCTCGAGATGGATAGGGAGAACTTCGCGATGGACTTTAAGAAATATTATGGAACGAGTTGGATTTTGAAGAATTGTCCATTCGATATAATTATGATATTTTCTCCCTGCATTTGAGAAAAATCAACAATACATTTTGGTGCACACACCTAAAAGTAATTTCAGTGCCTTAAAAATGGACTTCTTGTTATCGGTGTCATTTTATAAACTGGTGTTGTTTTATAAATAGACGCATCTGTGTTGTTTTATAAACAGACACACTAGTGCTGTGGTATTACGTGACGCACCAGTGACGAATAACCGCAAATAAAAAAAAGTGCAACTCTATTTTCTTTAAGTGAAAAAAAAACGGTAAATTGAAAAATGGGCAGCAAAATATTTTCAAAAATCTATTTTCATAAAACATTTTTTTAAATACTAAACACTTTTCATTATTTCACTATTTTTGCAAAACTTTCTAGCCACAGATTTAATGGAGACATACCTGGAGAAAACAAAGCACGAGAGCACTGTGGAGCATGAAAATACGTTCGAACAGAAGTATTCAGACAATTAGAATTCCAAACCTCTGGTGATTCAAACCCTGTAGCATAGAATTTCAAACGATCTCGTGATTAAATTTTATTGTTTTTTTTTACTTTTTTTCTGCAGTTTTTTACGCAGTAAAAGAAAAAAATCAAAGTTATTGTTTTTTTTTACTTTTTTCTGCATTTTGCTTTACTTTTTTCTGCATTTTTCAAAAACAAAATAAATAAATAAATAAATAATCCATTTTCAAAAACAAACCCTAGATTCTTTTTTTTTGCCCTCTCTTCTCCCTCTTTCTGTGATTTCAGAATTAGGGCTTTTCAATTTAGATTTATAGGGTTTGTATTGTTAAATATAGGCATAATACATCCAACCCATGGGATGACTTTCATAGTCGGATCCCAATCCATGTCGGCCCTTTTGTGAAATTTAAAAAAAAAAACCAGATTTTTTTTTCTATTGGTGCGCCTAACTAACTGTTGGAAATACTGAGAGGGGGGGTGAATCAGTATTTCTTTCAATTATAGCATTATTTAATCTTCAATTATTATCAGTGTTTGTAAAATGATAGCAGCAAACAAGAGGAACACAAATGCACACAACTTTTAAGGTGGAAACCCACTCTGGGACAAAAACCACCTAATTCTTTTCTAATAATTCTTTAATATTCAACTCCAATTGAAAATAAAGCTCCAACTTCCTAGAATCTAGAAAATAATTCTTCTCCATCTCCCACTAGATGGACTCTCCAATGCCCAAGATTCTTCAGTAGTCAACTGAACGGATGCCTCAACACCCAATGAGCTACAACTCACCCTACCACCACCCTACCACCCTATAGAAGAATAAAAGAAGAATGGACTCCCGTACCAGGGAAAATGGTCCACTTTACAATGATATAGAATGATTTAGAAGAAGAAGATACACTAGACCATAACCCAAACTATGACACAACCACCTAATGATGATCCTAGACCACCCGACACTACCTCTTCAACTCTTGGCAGATAGACACTAGTACAATTTGTACAATAATGTATTTGCAATGACTTAGTACAATGATACCTTTACAATGATTGTATGCAGTGTTGCCCACTTGAAGACTTCATGTGATCAATTTCTTGCTGTTGTTATGTACCTTGGTTGCTACTCTTGTCATGCTACCCTCTGCTACACCTTGCTTTGCTTTCCTTCTCTAGAAAGTCTGGTCCTTTGCATCCCTTGACAACACATGATCTAGCTTTTTCTTTGCTTTCTAGGAGCTCGATATTGAATCTGGTGTATCTCTGTTATTTCATATTCCCAATATCTAATTTTCGGTATTGTAGTATTCCTCTGTATCTTCTTTCCAATTCCACAAGTCTGACCCAATTTGGATTATTCAAGGGAGAGTTATACCCAATCTCTCACAATGCCCTAATTATGGACTATTTCAGTAGAGCGAACTTGTACGGAGTGCCACATGTCACTGTTTCTTCATTTGGCTCTAAAATTGATAGAGAAAAAACTGCAGTCTATTCACTATCTTCCAATTTTTATGGAATTCCAATCCGATACTCAGAGAGAGAGTTATGATAATTTTCCCAAGGTCACTTCTTTGAGATGAACTTCAAGAACCTGCAAAAACACTTACTTCCACAGATCATATCTGCGAAAAAATTGCGCACCTTGATCTTAAATTTTCATAGCAGCTTCCTCAGGATTTTGGATTCATGTCATAACAATTTCAGCTTCTGAACCTTTGTAGAAAAAAAGTTAGAGCGAAAATTCCACGATGACCTGTTTCAGATGGCGAAATCCCTTGCATGAGGAGAATATGAGAATCACATTTTATATAAAGGCTTAGGTTGAGAGGGGCTTCAACAAGTGAACGTGGGAGGGATTTTATGAGCTTAAAAAATATTAATTATTACTTTTCAGTGACCCAAGCCACAACCCCATGGGGTTTTAGCTCACTAACTGGGGGTACAAACTTCAAACATGAATATCTCTCAAACCGTGAAGAATTACATGGTGTGCCATATATCAACGGAAACAACTCGATAAGTAGAAACCATCAAAAGCATTATTGACCCAGAATATATTAATTTGGTAGGTAAAAATTCCCATGTAATATTGGGTTAGCCCCTGGTGCTGCTTGGGTTGACATCAATGACAACCGTTGATCAACACTAACCTATCGCACCGGTGTCGTTTTATAAACAGACGCACCGGTGACGAAAACAGAAAATAAAAAAATCACAACTCTATTTTCTTTAAGTGAAAAAAAAGCGGCAAATTGAAAAATGGGCGACGATATATTTTCAAAAGTCTAATTTCATAAAAAATTACTAAACACTTTTCATTATTTCACTATTTTTGCAAAAATTTCCAGCCAGAGATTTGCAGGAGACATACCTAGAGAAAAAAAAGCACGAGAGCACTGTGGAGCAGGGAAATACGTTCGAATAGAAGTATTCAGACAACCAGAATTCCAAACCTCTGGTGATTCAAACCCTCTAGCATAGAATTTCAAACGATCACGTGATTAAAGTTTATTGTTTTTTTTTTAAATTTTTCTGCAGTTTTTTTTACGCAGTAAAAGAAAAAAATCAAAATTTATTGTTTTTTTTAACTTTTTTACTACAGTTTTTTTACTTTTCTGCAGTTTTCAGAAATAAAATAAAAAGCAAAATCTATTTTTAGAAACAAACCCTAGATTCTTTTTGTTTATGCCCTTTCTTCTCCCTCTTTCTGTGATTTCAGAATTAGGGCTTTTCAATTTATATTTATAAGGTTTGTATTGCTAAATATAGGCATAAGACATCCAACCCACGAGATGACTTGCATAGTCAAATCCCAATCCATGTCGGCCCTTCCGTGAAATTAAAAAAAAAAAAAAAAATTCCATTAGTGCGCCGACGTAACATAGCGCACCGGTGCGCTGTATTATCCCAACGCACTGCTAAAGTACTGTGATAAAAAATTAAAAAAATATATATTTTTAATCAGTGGACCATATGTAAAATATGGCACCGGTGTGCTATATTATCCTAGTGCACCGCTAAAGTACTGTGATAAAAAAATTAAAAAAAACAAAATATTTTGTAATCAGTGCGCCATATGTAAAATATGGCACCGGTGCACTATTTCATTATGGTGCACCGCAAACGTGTTGTTTCACCAAAAAAAACAAAAAAACCCATTTTAGAAACAAACCATAGATTCATTTTGTTTCTGCCCTTTCTTCTCCCTCTTTCTGTGATTTCAGAATTAGGGATTTTCAATTTAGATTTATAGGGTTTGTATTGCTAAATATAGGCCTAAGAGATCCAACCCACAGGACGACTTGCATAGTCGGATCCCAATCCATGTCGTCCCTTGCATGGATTTAAAAAAAAACATATTTTTTTTCATCAGTGCGCCCGGTGTAACCTAGTGCACTGGTGCACTGTATTATCCTAGCGTACTACACAAGCAATGTGATAAAAAATAAAAAAATAAATATTTATTTCTTAGTGTGCCATATGTAAAATATGTCGTCGGTGTGCTATTTCATTATAGCACACTGCTAACGTGTTGTTTCGCAAAAAAAAAACATCCATTTTAGAAACAAACCCTACATTTTTTTTTTGTTTCTACCCTTTCATCTCCCTCTTTCTGTGATTTCAGAATTAGGCCTTTTCATTCTAGATTTATAGGGTTTGTATTGCTAAATATAGGCCTAAGACATCCGACCGACAGGACGACTTGCATAGTCAGATCCCAATCCATGCTAGCCCTTGCGTGGTTTCAAAAAAAATATTTTTTTTCATCGGTGCGCCCGACGTAACCTAGTGCACCAGTGCACTTTATTGTACAAGCACACTATGAAAGTACTGTGATAAAAAATTAATTAAATATTTATTTTTATCAGTGCGCCATATGTAAAATATGGCATCGGTTTATGTTACAAAAACTAACAATCAACGATTTTTATTATTTTGTATGTGTTAATCGGTGCGGTGGTTAACATGTAACGCACCGGTGCTCCTTGTTGACATTGAGCATCATACGATCTATTATATGGTTTGTGCCATGTGTTCATAATACTGCCACGTTAGGCGTCAGTGTGTACAAAATAAATGGTGCACCAGTTTCTTGAGATTTTTTTTACCTGAAAATTTGACAATTTATTTATAAATATATTAATGAATGATATGGTACAGGTTTCAAATTGATAAATAAATGACTGACAAGAGATAAAATAACAACAATACTGATAACACATCAAGAAAAGCAAAAAAGGCAAGTTTTTTGTAATTTTTTTACAAAAAATATTATTTTTGAACTATATGTAAGTTTAACTAATATGTATTGTTTACTGTGTATCATGTAGAGCCACAACATGAGGAAGCTTGATAAGATTATTTATGATCTAGGACCAGAAGAGCATAAAAGCTTGATGGAAAAATTACAAAAGGATGAATCAGGTGAATGAAAATTACTATCGATCCAATATGAGTTTATTTTTTTAATTTTCATTAATAATATACTTAAAATTATTAGATAACATGTGTCAAAAAATCTATTAATTCACATATGTTTAATGTTCTACACTGACCAACAACTCAGAAAGGAATGTTGTTCTAAGAAAAGAAAAAATAGAACATGCAAATGAAAATGAATTGCTCCTTAGCTCATCTGGAGTGGTGCTGGAGGTTAACGAAAGGGGGGAATTTTTTTACAAAAGTTTGAGGAATCTAGTGGAATGAATGTATAGACGTTCTTTCCACTTACAATACAAAAACCAATTCAATGATTCCAATAACCAAATTTTATCTAAACTACAGGAAGAGTTTCCAAAGAATTGGTCAATGAGACATGTGATACTTTTAATAGAAAAAACGTACAACAACAAAAAAGAAGGAATGAAAAAGTAATATTCCTTTAAATGTTTGTATAGAATTATTTATAAATATCACTTTTGTTATATTTAATTTTCATATATCAATATAAAAATTAAATATTTTATTGTCATGTTACATTTTTAGGAAGATTATGAAAATCTCAAAAGATGAACGAGTTGATATCATAAATATGCCAGTAAGAATGTCCAGAAATGTGTACAAGGAGATGGTCAAAGAAATGGACAAAATTGCATTGCAAGAGGATCCATCTCAACAAAAACGTGCTTCAAATGTAGTATGTAATCATTGAATTTTTTGATCATTAGGTACAATAAATAAACAATCTAGCATTAAATATTAATTTTCAAGTATTTTCTTGCAGAAAAGAAAATAAAATGGAACCCATTAAGCACATAAAATATGACGACAAGGAAGAAAAGGGTTGATATCTAAGTTTGTGAGTAATTGTTACTTCCTTATAACAACTTAACTAGATTTCATTTTTTTTTTAAGTTGTTTTGCAAAATCATCATTGAATGTCTTCAAACAGGTGCTAAAATACAAAGAAGAACCATCAGAGGAATTGATTGAAATTGGGTTAAATATGGGTTGTGAGCATATTTTGGCATATCATAAATTAATTGTGGAATTTGTAAGCATCTATCGATCTTGTTTTACTTACCTCTGTCTATAATTAATAGAACAAAAAATATTTTATATTAAATATATTATTTGTTATGGGGTATAAAACTTGCAGGAAACAAAGTATGGAACTACGCCAACAGATGAAATCTTGAAAGATGGCATGTTACATGGTTTTGAAAGAATGTGTATAGTTTATGAGTCAATTGTTGCAATGGTACGTCATTTATTTTCGATTTACATTGATGTATATTATTTAATATTAAAATTTTCATTATTCTCACCAATGTATATACACTCATTACAATTTATTTTTATGTTTGTAGATGGAAGGCGAAGAAGAAGAAAACAATCAACACAATGAACAAAAAATTCCTGAAAATAACCCAAGTCATGGAAGTAGCTCTTGCAGTGATAGCAGTGCAAGTGAAGAATGATGATCACTATGTTTGGATATCAAAGCAAGACATTGTATTTTTTGAAATATTATCCTGTGAAATCAGACATTTTGTTTAATGTAATGGACATAGTGTCCCAATTGAAAGAGAAAGGGATATCAATAACTGTCCCATTTTGTATGACAAAGACTGTCTTATTCATATATATATAATAAAATATGTTTTAATTTATTCTATTGCGTTCTCCATTGTCGTTCTCAAATGCACTAATAAAAATTTAATTCATATCAATATTGTTATAATATATATATGTGTCGACTTTTGATGAATAATGAATTTTAAAAAATCACAATAATTATGATATGATATAGCAAATTAATCTAAACATCACATTCAAATGCATTAATAAAAATTTAATGAATATGAATATTGTTATAAGATGTGTCGAATTTTTATGAATAATGAATTTAAAACAATCGCAATAATTGCACTGTCATAGGTCGATGTTTCTAAAAAATACAAAATGAAAACCGGTGCGTGTCAGTTATTGTAAACCGATGCATTTGTATTATGAAGCACACCGGTGCGTTACTACGACCAATTTTCACTGCACAAATAACAAAACCAATTAAAAATATCGGTTCGTTTGTGTGTTACTACGCACCGGTGCGTTTATGTGGAATTACGCACCTGTGCATTTGTACGACCTCTGGGCACCACAAAAATACCGATACCAATTATAAATCTTGGTGTGTTTGTGTGATACTGCGCACTAGTATGTTTATGTGTCTCTACGCACCGGTGCATTTGTATGACCTATGGGTACCACAAAAATACCAATACCAATTATAAATCTCGGTGCATTTGTGTGATATTCCGTATCGGTGAGTTGCTATAAGTATACGCACCGGTGCGTTGAGATGACCTATGGGCACCGCACAAACCCCAAGACCAATTAGAACGACCCTGTGCGTTATATCACCAACACTGCGGCCGGTGTGGTTTTATACCTTGACGACCTGGTGCATTCTCCTTCGACCGGCCCGAGCCACCTTCTAGATGTATGCACTGGTGCATTCAAGCCTGAGTAGTGCACCGATGAAAAAAACATCTGTAATAACCTCCGGCCGCCCAATTTGTTTTTAGTTGTGTTGAATTTCCGTTAAAGTCTCCGCCAAAACCTCTGTAACCATAAACGCAGGTTGTAGAAAATGTTTTTTTGACAATTTTGGCCAATTTTATAACACTAAAAACCTCCTTTATAATCTCCGCTATAGGGTCTTTTCCTTTTATTGCTTGTTTGATAACACCTGCAAAGTTCAAATCTGCCAGCAACCTGCTTGGCTCGATGAAGCAACTCTCTAGAGATCAAATTACATGCAATAGATAAAGAATAATATGACAAAAAGGCTATTTGGGGTAAGGTTTTATGGTTTAAATGACAACTCATGCTTTAATCATGACACATGCATACCAAAAATGGTAATGATGACCTCAGACATATCTTTGTACCTTTGAATTAACCATAACAGACTCGAATGACCTCCACCCTAACTCCTCCAATCATGGAATGACATTTCATATCGAATTTGACAAGACAGGTAAGAAAACATATTTTCGTAGTGTAGTTAGTTTAACCTCTGATAGTTTCTCTATGAAACTATTAGGAAGTTCGTAGCGAAAACTGTTGTTTTGTTGTATAAAACGCTACGAAAATTTGAAAAACTGACACAAGCACCCTTTTTGAATTTAAGTGCATGGGGAATGAAAATTGGCACGATATGAAGACTGATGGGACATGACATGACATAAATTGAGGTGACCTTGAACCTTAGGATAGGTTAAACATGTAAAAAATGAAATTTTCCTATACCAACTTGAAAAGGCTTAAGGAGACCTTATCCTTTGATGAGTGAACTGTATGACCATGTCAAGTAATGTTTCACAATTTTATGAGTGATAACACATGCAAAGATTTTTTCAACCTACATACATGAGACTTCTTGCCATGCAACTCAAAGGCTAAGGCACTTAGGCTACTCAATGTACACCTCTTCCTATATAACACCATTGAGAAAGTTTGTCTTCACATCCATTTGGTGAATCCTCCATCCCATCTCGGCTGCTATAGATATGACTGCTCTAATGGAAGTGTAGCGAGAAACTAGTGCAAAGGTATCTTCATAGTGAACTCCCGCTACCTGTGAGAACCCCCGCCCCATAAACATAGCTTTGAAATTCTCCACACTACCATCAGTAGCATGTTTGATCTTGTAGAGACACCTGTAAGTCACCAATGACTTCCCATTAGCCCGTGTCACTACCTCCCATACATCATTCTTCATGATAGAGCCATACTCCTCCACCATGGCATCCCTCTAGGTCTGTTCTCTAGCGGCCTCCTAAAATCTAGTTGGCTTTGTCTCCACAACATCTTCCAAAAAACCACCCAACCTCTCTAGTGGTCTACTCTCCCTCACTGACCACTTGGGTCTCCCCACTTCCCCCTAATCCTCCTTTATGGTCTCCCGAAGTCATTTTGGATTCCTCTTCCCTGCAGTAGCATCCTATGGTCATATGGGAAAATCCTCAACTAGTGCCTCTCCTCCCAGCGATCAAGGCTCTGAAATAACCAACGCAAATCCTGAACTTTGAGATATTGTTCCTGATGAACCTGCACCAGGTGATCTGGTACTAGGAGAAACTATGCTCTATGAACCGGTCACCCCTGAAGAAGGTGAACCTCCTGATCCTGATGTACCACCTGATGCACATGAATCCTTTTGAGTGGTCCCCTATTGAGGAGCCTACTTCTATACCTAATCAACCTCCTGAGACCTCCTCAAATCCCTCTCCTTTGCAAATTTCACATCCCTCCTCAAGAGAATATTCCTATGTGCAGGAATATATATACGATAGGCTTTGTTGGTCTCATTGTAACCCACTAGAATACCCCTCTATGCAGTGGATTCCAACTTTGTCCTCTTCTCCTCATGGAAATGTGAATATGTAAGGCACCCAAATATCCTAATGTTCCCAACTTCTAGCTTCTTGATGGTATACACCTCCTCAAGAGTCTTTCTCCCAAAGACTCTGTGTGAGCTCCTATTCTACAAATAAAAAAAAGTGTTACATGCCTCAACCCATAAGAAGAAAGGTAAACTCTGATCATGCAAAATCACTCTCGCTACACCCATAATGTTTTTGTTCTTCCTCCTTTCCACCCCATTATGTTGAGAGTTGTAAATAAAAATGAGCTCCCTCTTAATGCCAACACTCCACAAAAATCCCTCATCTCCTCAGAAGTGTAATTACCCCCATTATCTTATCTTAACACCCTGATTTGCTTCTCTGTCTGGTTCTCCACAAGAGCCTTCAACTCTTGGAATCTCTTTAAGACCTCATCCTTAGTCTTTAGGAAGTAAATCTAGGTCCTCCTAGAGTGGTCATCAATGAACGTTGCATATTACTCATATCCACTCAATTAAACATGGGACATATGTTAGAATGAATCAAATCAAGGATACCTACTGCTCTACTATCATTTCTCTTTAAAGGTTCCTTGGTGTACTTTACCAAAGCACACCCACTGCAGACATTATGATGCTCTGTGTTGAAGTCAAGAAACCTCATAACAATCTCCCTCCACATCCTAAAATCTCCATGGTGCAAGTGGGCCATCCTCCTGTGTTATAACTCACATAACTCACTACTATTGGTTTGTGCTACCATAGCTCGAAGAGGCCAAAATTTAAGTCTGTATTGTCTCCCAATGCGAGCTCCAATCACACGAGTAGACTCGATAATGGATCCCATGGGATATATCAACACTTGTCCCTTCTAGAACAATACCTCATACCCCCTTTCCTCCAAGCTAGAGACTGATATAAAACTCTTCTTCAACCTCGGAACATAAAGAACATATGTCACCTTCATAGGAGGTTATGACTCCCTTTGAAATGAAAATATCCCCATACCTACCTCCTTGACTTTGGAGTTGTCACCAAGCACAACCTCCAAGTCAATATCATCCTCTAAAATTCTCGTGAAGTGCTCTCTAACTTAGATCATATGGAAGGATGCTCCAATGTATATGAACCATGCATGGGAAGATGTGACACGAGTGGCTAAACTCACTACCAAACCACACTTTGAATCAAACATAAACGCAAATAATCCACATTTTTTGAATCTGTAACTCCTTGTTTCTTCTTACCCTTCTTATTGGGACATTGTATAGCATAGTGACCCATATTCCCGCACGCAAAGCATTTCACTTTTCTCGTTTCCTTCTCCTTATCCTTCTTCTTCCCCTTCTCCTAGTTTGTTCCACTAGAAGACCCCTTGTTGATCTTATTTCCCTTCTTTCCCTTTGTCGCAAGAGAAAAATTATCCTCTTCACCTCCCCCACCACTCTTTCTGCCCTCCTTTTCAATCCTCTTGATCTCCTCTTGGATGAAGTCGTCCCACATCCTCCTCCAACTAGGAAAGTGCTCTCTAGCCACCAAGCCATGTATATATCCATCCCACTTCTCGATGAAGCATTTTAAGGCGATCCTAACCAATTTCTCCACTAGAACAACCTCTCCAATGTAATCTAAGTGATCCTTCACCTATGAGACTCTGGTGAGGAAAGAGGTGATATTGTTGGTCTTGGTAATATTGATGTTGCATACTTTTTGTCTCAAACCCATATTCCTGTTCTCATTAGAGCTCTGGTGCAAAGAGACTAAGGAATCCCAAATATAGTATGCATATCTCATCCCTAAAACATGAGGGAATAAATGGTCCTTGGGGGCATATAGAAGGATCCTCTTTGCCTTCACATTCTTCTTTCTAAAATCCACCAACTAAGTTGTATCAGTGGATGCTTGCACAACTACTGGAACAAAATCCCACACTTCCACTTCCTCCAGTAAAGACATAATCCTCTCTTTCCATGGGCCAAATTTTTCATCCCCCACAAATATTTCCTCTACTCTCAACCCAGTAGCCATGACCCCACAACAAACAATATGGAGCTAATATGGAAGCCAGAACCTGCCTCACTCTGAATTACTGAAGTATTTGGGTATTTGGAAATTTTTCAAATGTTTTAGTTCATTGTTTGAAGACTTTAGCTGCTTTCTTCCCTCTTTGCCAACTAACTGAAATTGAAGATTTGAGCCTCAACTTAGCATTGATACAATGTAGAAAAATTATGATCTACACCCTTAACCTTCTTTAGAAGTTTGCATGTGTTTTTTAAGGCCCAATCCACATGTTTTTTTCATGCTGATATAAATTTGAGTGTGCATTTATTGTAAACATTAAAATATTACTTCTACTATTTTTCACTTTCCTATCAGATGAAAAATAATACAAAATTTAGGAAACCATTCAACCATATCAGACACTTATTTTTGGTCAAGTTCACCCCAAAAAAACCCCACAACCTCTTAGGAAAAAATAGTGTTCAAAGGAGGGTTTTATTTCTTAATAAATTATATAATAAGTAAAAACATTCATTGTATTTAACTCCCTTTTTCTAACATAACATGAATTTCAATTCATGGAAATTTGTGCCCACTGAAATCCTCATATTTTCACAAATTTACATGCCCAAAATTTCTGGAATTTTCCTAGCTCATATCCTCAAACTTTGTGCCCAAAATTCTGCCTTGAAAACTATAATGAAGGTTCCTTCAAATATGTGCTAAACTTATACCTCCTTTCCTATAAATTCAAGTCTGTTGTAACTTCCCCATTCCTCGAAATTCGTGTTCTTGTGTGCCCTCCTCCTATAAATTTGTGCCTCCTTTCTTTCTGAAATTTCTCCTTAGAAATCAATGTTTCTCTCCTTGAAGTTTTCTCTCCTCACTTCCTCTCATGATCTCTTATTTGTGAAGTGAAGAATCAACCTCCCTTTTCCTCTTTTGTCTCCTTGGAAAAGATTGAATCCCTAAACCTAAAAATCCAATGGCTGAGATTTCATCTCCAAATCTCAATATGTGTGGTTGAGATAATTTCTCCCAAATGACCCCCCTCATACATTGGCCCCATCACTTAAAAAGGTCCTATTACCTTTTCAAGTTGTGTACCTTTTTCTATTTTTCTCATAAAGTGATTTTTCAACTCACTTTAATATTAGAAAAGTACACTTAGTACTTTACACATAAAGTCACTTTATATAGTAAAAGTGACTTTAATATTAGAAAAGTATAAGGTAAAACACTTCTAAGTACATTTTCCACCCTTGACATTAATTTAACTCATAAATATCATTGAGACAAAAGTCCATTAATGTGTTCACTAGGATAAACGTGATAAAATACTAGTAACACCTCTCCTTGGTATGTTTTCAACAACAAGAAGTTCTCCTTCAACATGAAAAAGGAACTATCTCTCATATAAAGTGGCATACAATGATCCTCTCACAGAAGGTGTCATAAATGGACCCCTCACATACAATGACATAAAAATGGACCTCTTGAATCTACTGATCGTATTCACATCATAGTCTTAGTAAAAGTCAAATGAATACATAATAAAAAATACACCTTATACCTCCAAGTTTGAGGAAAAACCAAATATATACTAATGTAATGAAGAAGTGACTCGCACCATCGCGTTCCTTATGAAAAACCATGAAATTTTAGTATAAACATGACCCATTTCTATCACAGTCAAATCTGGGCTCCCCGAGAATCATTTAAATTCCTCACAAGATTCTCTTTTGGAGATGGGCGAAAATTCAACTGCTCAAATGTAGAATGTACTACGCCATCAAATTCCTGAAAAAAACTGGTTCATATGAGTATAAACTTGGCAAATTTCTAACATATTCAAAATTTGGCCCCTAGGGAATCTCCAAGATTCCTTAAAGATTCTACATAAAGAATATTCTATGGAATATTCCCTAACAGAATATTCCCTCTGATATTCTTTCAAAATTCATGCCCTGCATGGGTGTGGTTCCTCTTCTCCTAGTTCCGCATCTCAATCCTCTATTATGTCCCCCGGGAAATGGAAAACACTAGGTTTTTAAATAATTTTTTTGGTGAAATTACCAAAGCGTGGCTACATGGGTCATTGGTAACTTGGATGACTATTATGGGGCCCTCCCGGGGTTGAGCCCTGCGGCCTCCTGTAATGGTGTTCGTTATTTTATTTTTTGGTGTGAATTTATTATGTTTTAATTGGCGTGTATTTTAATGGGGCTACCGACGGGTGGGATGACCATCGGTTGGCATAGGTTGGAATCCAGTCGACCCTAGTCTGTTGTAATGATTTTTGAAACATGTGACCCATTGGGCCTATTATATCATATATAATATGACAACAGGGTTGGCAGGTCTGCTGGTTGGGTGGCCCACCACCCTATATATATATATATATATATATATATTAAACAATGAATTCAAAATTGTTGGTCGGATTTTTGGGGTCACTGGAAAAATTAAGTAGGCAACAAATTGACCAGTTCCAGCCATTATGCAGGACCAAACTATCGCTCAGTTAAGTGTCACAAAAGTTAACGGTTCCACCATATTTAGATGATCTTCCAGATTTAGTGAGCCTTGAAAATTTCATTGGTGATAAAAGTACTGGAACTTTGACTGCCAATATCATGCACATATGAAGTCAGATTTGAGTGTCGTCTACACCTTTGAATCAGGATGACGAGCTCTTCGTTCTATTAATGGTTTTGAAAAAATCCAAGAACTTCAAGTTTTTAGCCTTTCTAGAGCCACCTATATCACTTGCTCCAGGGTAGATTGATAGTGATAAGTTGTTGACATCAAGCGCTAGTTGTTCTTGTATAAAGGATAATTGTAAGTGTCATGATCCATCGTACATGAGACCTATGTTTGTTGTGTTAAAGTTGTAATATAACATTTTTTGGGTTAAAAATTGTCTTGTGTACTGCATTGATTCATTTTTGTACATTTTCCGTTGTGAAAAGTGGCGCTTGTGTTGTGGCATTTTAGTGTGTTTGTGATCGTGTTCTAGACATAAACCTGGTTCTCAGGTGTCAAGTAAAAATCAATAGGTCCATCTCCATCTAAGTATGTCAAACTAAATCCTTGAGCATACACCATCTAGAAGATATGATTCCATGTAGAATTCAGGTTGTTTCCTTACAAGTGGAGTTTGAGCTTCTTTTACTCTTGTATGAATGAAAGCTGTTAGGATTTCTCCCCAATAGAAAATGCTTCCTTCTTGGGCATAGGTATACATTAATGGCACCCAAGTCTCTTCAAAAGTCTCCACATTGTGTTTTCCATACAATTGAAAACACATGGATACTAACAACTGGTATGATTTCCTTAATATTTTGGTCTTGTAGATCCTGTCAGCTCTAGTTCAGAATTTTTTGACGTCTTTCCACCAGGTCTACAACACATTTTTGTTGTTCAAGAAAAAACCTTCATACCACTTCGTTGTGAGCGATACCTGACAGCTAGGAAATTTGTAATATTTTACAATGCAAGGGTATATATGTTGCTACATATATACCATGCCTGTATCAAATGTTCATGTCCTTAATATTGATCCATTTTATGATCCACACGATGGTTGTTGAAAAATGCAACAAGAAATTTTCAATTTTATTTTTCCTTGATTAAATTGTGAAAAGTCGAATTTACACATCAGAAAGCAACTTGGATGTAGTTAACTGAGGTGACATGGCTCTTGTCGCTTAGTTAGATAAGTAAATTAGACTTAGAGGAATTAGAGTTCAGTTGAGCATGTTTGATTTCTAATTTGTAGCAATCAAGGTCAATTATTTCAAGTTGTTTTCGGTTAAACTAGTTCTAACTGTTAGAGGAACTAGTGGAAGGTCAGTTGTGCAGTGGGACTTCAGTCAAACTTAGTGATCATCCAATTAACTGATCAATTAGCCAAAAATATCTAGTGCATGCAGAAAATTCGAGTTCCCCCAGCTATGGTGGATATTCCAAGGCAGTCTAACATCAGTGGTAGACTAGTCTTGAGTGTATAGGTGTTGCATGTAGTAAAATGATCAAACTTAGGAATTGCGCAATCCATTTTGGAGAAATTCCTAAAAAACAAGGGCCTAATTTCTTAAGGAATCGTGCAAGAAAATAGGGGCTCAAAAGAAGGAATTGGGTTTTTTAGTACATTTCTTTCCCCGGAAAAAATATTGTGTGCATGTGTTTTATTTCTTATTGCATGTCTGAGATTATTGTTCTAAATTATGAATTGATTTCCGTAGAGGAATAGAGTAGTTTTGTGTCTTGTGATTTTGATTAAAACTTCATAAGCAATTAAAAATCTACATCATAATTTCTACATGGTACCAAAGCAAGATTCACATTAGAGCAAGACTTTCAAAGCTGTTTCTCAGGAGGTTCGATTTTGCAGTTTACTGTAGTAGGATCTCTTCAGAGATGAAAATATGACCCACAATGGGTTGAGGCTAGAGTATTCCTTGGAAGGAAACTCTAATTTCATTGCATGGAGGTGGTATTGGATGACAATGGATTGCTAGAATAAATAAAGAAAAATGTTGCAAAACCAAAAGAATTTGATGCCTAGAACCTTGCTCAGTGGAAGAAATATGTAGCCAAGGTGAGGAGAATGATATTGGATGGAGTAAAAAATCATATTGTCTCAAATATCCACAGAAAATAAACTCCTTTCACAATGTGGAAAACAGTGACAAAGGTTTTCAAGAACAATAGTGACCACATGAAGCTCATGCTCAAGGATAAACTTTGAAATATCACGATGCAGAAGAATGACACTATTTTGCAGTATCTGATCAAATTCACACAAGTTCGTGATGAACTTTGTGGGGTTGGAGTTAATGTTGCAGAAGATGACTTGGTAAGCCTAGCCCTTCTAGGCCTTCAAATGAGGTAGCATAACTATCAAGATTCACTGAATGAGAGGGATAAACTACCAAATTGGTAACACTTATGGTCCGATTTGGTACATGAGGAAATAAGGTAGAATAATAGAGATGGGAATTCATCTAAGGGTGAGGATGAGGACAATTTTTCATTGGTTGGAAAGGGAAAGAAGGGAAAATGGAAGAAATCTCAATCCAAACCTTAATCCAGCCAAGGGGGCAAGAAGAAATATTTTTCCAAAATTAAATGATTCCATTGTCATGAATTCAGGCACTATGCCACGAAGTGTCCACACAAAAAGGAAAGCAAGAAGACCTCAGGAGGAGCTGTAGGTGAATCCTTGGCTTCATATTTCGAGCTTGACTTTACCCTTATCACATTCATGTCAAGCAATGTGATGGGGATCATGTGGTACATGAAATCAGGTGCATCGTTCCACATAACAAGGTGTAGAGAGTTTTTCAATGACCTGGAGGAAAACTATTTGCAGATGCACATCGCACTGGGGGATGACGAAAGGTACAACGTGACTGGGTTTTTTACAGTTACCTTTCAGAGGGAGTTGGGCTCCCCTCTGAGGCTTAAGGATTTCATGTTAGTTCTGGGCCTAAAGAAAAATCTTATATATGTTGAAATTTTGGAAGACCATGGTTATGATGTGCTCTTAAAAAAAGGAAAGGCATTCTTAAGACACATAGCCACAAGACAAGTTAATCATATCTAGGTTCATGTGAAGAACCTTTATAAGATAGATGTGGAATACTGCGTTGCATTAAGCACTAAAGCAAAGAAGGCGCAGACCCACGATGTCAGTGAACTTTGGCACAAAATATTTGGCCATTTCCATCATGATTCCCTGAATATTATGAAACAAATAGCCACATGCCTCCCCAAAGGATAACTTCAACAAGAGTATGTATGCAAAGGATGTACCTTAATGAAGTGCCCAAAATCCACATTCCATAATCATGACAACAAAGCACATGCAATGTTGGAAAGGATTCACTTTGATGTCTATGGAATTTTCTCAACAACCTACACTACTAGACACAAATATTTTTTCAGTTTTATTGATTACTTCTCACAAAAGTGTTGGATCTTCTTTATGCGGAATAAATATGAGACATTCTCCAAGTTTGTAGAATTCAAGGCACTAGCTGAGAAAGAAAAATACAAGAAGGTGAAGGTTCTCAGGAATGATAATGGAGGTGAGTACGTGTTGAATGAATTCAAAATTTTGGTGCGAAAGAAGGAATTCAACGAGAGTTGACAACACCTCACAACCCACAAGAAAATGGGGTTGCTGAGAGAAGGAATTGTAGCATTGTGGGAGGAGTGAGGGCGATGTTACATGACCAAGGCCTACCAATAGATTTGTGGGGAGAGGCATGAAAAAAATCATCCTATTTGCAGAGCCAGAGTTTGCATAGGATTTTGGGCATGATTACACCAAAGGAGGCTTTCTAGGGGAGAAAGTCAAATGTGTCGCACTTCAATATTTTTGGAGCCTCTATTTATTGCGATGTCTGCAAAGAATCAAGGAAGAAGCTTGAGATGACAAAACAATTTGGGGTATTCATGGGTTACAAAAAAACTCCTCATAACTACTGTGTGTACTTTCCATCCCTCATAATGACAGTTGTGGGAAGGGATGTAAATTTTGATGAGGATAAAGTGATGTCGTGGTCTCTTGAGAGCTGGGAGATTCAGATCCTACTATAAGAGGATATTTTAGCTCCAAAGGAGGAGCCTATGGAAGTTATGAAGAAGCCAAAAATTGAGGAGCAAAGAGTGGAGACAACCACTTGAGCATAATTATCCAAAAAAAGTAGGAAAAGAACCAGGGAAGCCAAGAGATTAGTGCAAGATGCGAGGGAGAATGTGGGAGCTCCTTCAAATATGCGTTGGCAGAGAAGGTCATTTGATCGATACAATGGATACATTGATCGAATGACTCATATTTAAGAGACTGAGCCATCCTATTTCGAGGAAGAAATAGAGAAACCTATCACTGGTTGATGCAATGGTGGAGGAATAAAAATTATTTGTGGGTTCGAGATGGATCTTGAAGGCAACACATGCATAAAACGGAAGCATAAATAATTATAAGGCCATATTTGTGGCCAAGGGGTACTCTCATGTTGAGGGAATTGACTATGAGGAGACCTTTGCTCTTGTTGCAAGGTACTCATCCATTAGATCAATTGTTGCTCTAGTTGTGTTGATGAGGTGGAAGATCTACTAGATGCATGTAAAAACATCATTTCTCAATGGGGTTATTGAGGAGGAGGTGTACGTTGAGAAACCATAAGGTTTTGAGACTTTTGATCGAGAGTATCATGTGTGCATACTCAAGCGAGAATTGTTTTGTCTCAAACAAGCACCCCGTTCTTGGTACGCCAAGATCAATAACTATCTCACTGGTTTGGGTTTCACCAAAAGTGAGGTGGATGCAAACCTCTATCATATCTTAGTAGAAGGTAAATTTCTTATTATTTTCTTATATTTTGATGGTTTAATTTTAACTAGTGATGAGCAGTTGATCAGATCTTACATGGAGGACCTTGCAAGAGAATTTGAAATGAAGGACATGGGTCTCATGAAAAGGTTCATCGACTTGGAAGTATGGCAAGGAGATGGGGAACTGTTTGTCTCCAAATGAAAGTATGCAAATGAGATACTACATAGATTCCACATGGAGAGTTTCAAACTCATCGAGACACCTATAACGACCAACTTGAGGAAGGAAGATTCCACTTCAAGTGAGGAAGTGGATGCTACCATTTATCAGCATCTAGTGGGTTCACCAATGTACCTTGTGAACACATAACGAAATATGTGCTATGTAGTAAACCAACAGAGCCAAGCTATGGTTAGCCCAATCAAATTATTTTGGAAGGAAACTAAACATGTTTTATGGTACCTTAGAGGCACTATCCAATTTTTACTGTGGTAAGACAGACAGAGGGAGTGAAGTTGTGTGGCTTCACAAATGAAAATTGGGCAGAGATTCCATCAGAACGAAAGAGTACATCAGGTGGAATTTTCAGTGTTGGTTCCGCATCAGTTTCCATGTACAATAGGAAGAAAATATATGTGGCACTCAACTCAGTAGAAGCATAATACATGGTTGTAAGTTAAGCAACATGTGAGGCGATCTAGATAAGAAAGATACTTGTGGGATTTTTTTTTCAAATGCTGGATCCAACTATAATCTATTGTGATAATAAGAGTTGCATCAAGCTCTATGAGAATCCCGTATTTCACGGTCGATCCAAGCATATGGATATTCAGTATCACCATTTATGGGATTGTGTGCAAAGGCGAATAATGTCGCTACTATACATTTCGACGGAGGAACAAGATGCTGACATTTTGATAAAGGCCTTGTCAAGAGGGATGTTTGAGTTCCATAGGTGCAAGATAAGGGTGGTTGAGAATCCCTTTCTTGCTGAGAGAGGGTGTTGAAAAATACAGCAAGAAATTCTCAATTTGATTTTACCTTGATTAAATTAAGAAAATTCAAATTTCCACATCAACAAACAACTTGGATATAGTTAACTGAGGTGACATGGCTCTTGTCAGTCAATTAGCTCATTAAATTCGAGGTAGATGAGTTAGAGTTCAATTGAGCATGTGTGATTGATAAAGAGGGAAGGCAGATTACGGGCTAAGCCTATGTCGTAGAAAAAGAGGGATACAAAGGATTGTGAGTGTAGCTTGCACTGTAGTGCAGAGGGTGATGGTGGGAATATTGTGTTGTACAATATGGCCTGATTTTATCCTACAATACCATTGTGCTAGCTGAAGGATAATTGGAGTCTGGATCACATTGTGTCGAAATAAATCAAGGACTAAGTGTAAGATTTATAGGGTTTAAAAGGTGCAAGGATTGTGAGGAGATGGGTGATGCAAAAATGAGAGCTTGATAGCCAGAGTAAGAGAGACAAGTGAAGAAAGGTACCATGTATGATCTGAATATGGGAAAACTAGTTTTTTTGTGCTATCTCCCTCATTATTTAAATAAAAATGTGTTTAGGATCGTCTCAAGTTAGCCAATTGGGAAGGGGTTTATGAGTCAAGTTTTAAGTGTCTTGATGAGAAATTTACGAGTTAATTAGATTTTAAAAACTCATGTATAGAAAATAAAATATAGAGAAATAACACACAACAAACACAATACATAATAGATGATAACAGAGTTCACCCCTCTTGGGCTACATATCCATGGACCTGCCTCAACTGGCTAGGCCGTCCTGGGATTAATGGTCAAATTTTTTATTGCATGCACCTAAAGTGCTCCAATGGCTTTGAAACCTAGTCCATTGGATTCAGAAGACCCAAAAACCTCAAAAATGACTATTCAACCTCTGAAAATGGTTTCCAGCTAATCTAGGCTTGACCTCCTCTCCTGGTGGCCCTAGGGTTATTTAATATTCAAAGTGAAAAAAACACTTTCAGAAGTGATCCTACACCTCTGAAACCTATTCCATTGTATTTAGAGCATCAAAATCCTCTAAGAATGACTCTTCTTTCTCTCAATTTCGTCGAAAATTTCTCAAGATATGCCTCATTTAATTTTCCTAGGAAATCTCCTCCAAATCTGGAGAAGACTCCAGTTAAGAGCGCCAAATTTGGAGGCAACACCTAATTTAGTGGGTCCGCTGAAAATCCCCCCAAGTTAAACTCCTGTTTAATTAAATAAAACTATGGATTAAATATCGAATAATCTTGATTAGCGCATAAAGCGTGTTTCATACTAATTCGAAACTTAAAAAAATGCTTAGCACATAATACAATGTTTAGGGTCTAATAACCCCGTATTAACATGTTAATCTCTGTGCATAAAAATCTCTAATCTCCGCGCATAACATATATTTTTCCACGCCATATAACATTCCAAACCTTTGGCAATTAAATTAAATTAGAACTCTGTAATATATACGCCACCCTATAGTTTCAGACTTTGGGTTAAATTTGATATGCGCCCATAATATTTCATGTAGTTTGAACCTTAGGTTTGTATAATATGACACAGACTTCGGCATTTAAATAATATATATGCCCACCATATAATTCGATATTCGACTTTGGATTAACATGTAACCTTCGGACTTTAAAACTAACCAAAGTCTTCGGACTTAGTCATATGGAAAATATTTCGACCATTGCGATAAAATCAATCTGAAATTTGGAGAGGGTCCACCAGAGGGGGCACGTGGCGGCCCCTGGCTGCACCATATGTCAGCGTCTGGTTGGTCTATCCCAAACCATAAAAAAAAAAATTTGAATTCAACCTTAGGAGCCAAAACTTAAAAAATTTCACCTTCAAATTTCACTGGCGAATCCTGTTGTTACACTTGTCACAGTGTCATTGGGCGAAATTGGAGAAAAACCAATTTTTTACATTTAACCGTGTTTTACCATTTGTTTTGAAAATTCGCATGTTTGACGCGACGATCAACGGGCTCTATATTCCTTATACAAACTCTGTTTTGAGTGAAACAAAGTGCGCCAGATTTCTGGCAGCAGGATGGATCTGATCATTCTAATTTGGTGCAATTTTTGGCACTTTGAATTTTTGGCAAATTTTTGCCCCTAATACAGATTCCTATCAATTTGTGTATGCGCTTATGAATATATATAAGTGTAGGGGATAACGAAAGGTCAAAGAATTAAAAGGTTTCAAAAAAGGAGAAACATAAACCTACCAATGATTAGAAAGTTAGGTGGGTGGGCCTACCTAACATGCAGAGAAACCATTATGTCCTTAGTGGCAACACACAACTTATGAGGATATGAACAACAATGATACGATTCGATGTGCTTATGAACAAGGGGCTCTTGTGACAAGATGGACTATAAAAATGTATAGGGAGGGCATATATATAGAAATTCACACATGTTAGGTACAATAAAGGTGCCAAAAAGTCCCTCTCAAAAGAAAGTGTGTGGTAAGTACTAAGATAGTGTGGTGCACTAAGGGATTGTGTCATGTTGTGAAAGTGGGTTGCAATGCACTATGAGGGATCACTGTGATGAGGATATGGGTTGTCCTAAATTATGAGGGAGCATTGCACTGCATTGAGAAAGAGCGATGTGATATGTAGAAAAGGCGTGATGTTCTATGCAACTTTAAAAGATTCACAAATGAGGTTAGCCTTTGCTAACTCTGGATATCAAGAGAATTTCAATAATCCCAAACATGGAGATCTTTATCGCTTTGAAAACAAAAAAGGAGTGACTCGAAATTTTGACTTTTATCGAAAAGTTTGGGGCTATTGTAGCTACTACAACATACCCATAAACTGGGCTACAAAACAATGTATCCTCATGATAGGACTGAATATATTTAATGGTGGTGGAAGACTATCTAGAAAATTAAAGCTCTATGAAAATATACAATTTTCATGTGGTTGGAAATCATGAATAAACCTTTCCCAAGAAAGTAATTCAAGAAAGGAGTCAATTTGGTCCAAGAAAATGTATTCTATATAAAGCAGAGAGGAAAATTATAGGCAACCTATTAATTTTTGACCTTACTAAAGATGTATGGGATGAAATGGACTCCTTGATATGGATAAAGAACAATTGGTAAGGAGAATTAGTTGAAGAATGCTTTAGGTAGTGGCATCAAAATCCTAAGCTCAAGGATTTTAAAGGTCTTCATCTGATTGCCTCATGGGGCATATGGCTAGTCAAAAACAACATAATCATCAAGGATGGGTATATTCTCCCCTTTCCATGTGGTTTTGGAGCAGAATATATTTTTATCAAATTTCAAATATGTACCAAAATACCCAATATAAAGGTTGTTAATTCATGTATTGATGGATAAATCGAGGGCATGCGAGTACTTTTGATAGTGTTATGAAAGGCACGCCACCAATAAGTGGAGCTAGTGGTCTATTATTTCTTAATGACCATTAAAGTGTTAGATTTAAAGTTGGATTAAGGGAGAGATCAAACAACTACGTTGAGATTCTCACCTTAAAACTTTTGATAGAGTTGGAAAATCAAACTGGTCTTTCAAAATTTAGGGATTTGTGGCTAAAATATTGTAATAAACTAGATGAATGACAAATGAAAATGGGAAATATTCCTTTGAACCCCATATTTGCTGAAGTAGAAGCATGATTATCCATTTCAATTACTCATCCTTTATGTGTGATTACAAAGAATTTAATGTTGAAGCAAATTCTTTATTAAAAGATTACGACTTCTTGTTAGCACAAGGCTATGGAGAGAAATCAAGGATGGTGGCTTCATTAAAGAACACCCTTTCTCTATTCTCAACTAAGGACACTTCAAATTGTTAGACCTGATATGATGCACAATTTTGAATATAATACTGTATTATTTTCTATGGAGAGGATTCAAACATGTACTTGACTATTTTTTTATCAATTTTTGAAGCACATATTCAATCCTTTATTTATTGTGACAATTTCTTGAACATTTCATTGTTCTATATCCCTGAAATATTGAACCAAAAAACTTTTCCTTTTGGAAAACCCTTTATGGAAGTCAAATTATATAATTTTTAAGATAGACCTTTAAACCTAATTTTGTTTAAATTTTTAAAGAGAAAAATCTATGATTTCTTACACAATCTTCTTATAAAATGTATATTTCTTTCTCCTCAAATGAAATATATATATATAACTTAAATGAATTTAATTTTAAATATCTTTTCTCCCTATAAGACATTTAGAAATATAATTTTGTATAACAATATTTCATCTTAACATTTATAAAACACTATAGACATGAAACTATAATTGGAATGGCATGTATGTTCGAATTACCTTGCACTCTCCATCCCACCAATAAAATTAACAAGAATGACCATCCATATATGCATGAAATTCCGAGCCAATAGAGAGTGGGGTAATAATCATTCATCCCTACTAACCACGAAGGCAGATTTGAGCAAAAATAAATTGTTCAATAATTTCATTGAATTGCAACATTTAGTATTCCTATCTTATTAACTCGTCTCTTCATTTAGTATTCATGAAAATTTGTGTTTTCGAGGTTCATTCTTAATGCCTTTGTAGTTTATTGGAGTTTACAGAATTCACGCAAAGCAATCAACTTTCACCTCTATCCAAATTCCGAGAAAAGGAAATGACTACCAGTAAGGCTACCATCCTAAAAGCACATGGATGGTTCACTAGAGAATCCAATTACATGGATGGTTCACATGAGGAAAAGGGTTGGATCAAATTATCCCGTGAAGTTTATCCATCATTACATCGATGTCAATAAGCTTCTTATTATATTATCAATTCATTCATACATGTAGGTATGAAGGATACCCTTATGTTGGTTCATTCTTTTCCTCTTTAACTACTCATAACTTTAACTTCGAGTTCATATTTCCCATTAAAATCCCGTTGCTGCAAGTCGCACATGTAATTAAAGAATCATGTACGATTGAAAACTCAAAAAATTAATGAAGAATAATCCCACTGCTGCAAGTCGCACATGTAAGAATCTAAGAATATTCTTTTGGTTTGTTAGACATTCATGATGGTTTTGAACAATAATTTATTTTGTTGATCATTCTCTCATGCTTGTAAAATCTAAAATCCTATTATGCTATATAATTTTTTTTTTTTTAACATGATTACTTTATAAAATATATCAAATATGTAAATCCAAAATTTTTTGGACGTTGATTCTACGAATTGGTGGTTTAAAGTTTTTAGTAAGAGGATTGTGTTATGGTTTTGTAGAGTTTTCATATCCTGCAGGTTCCTTAGGGGACTTATGGGATGTGTATATATTTATGCAACACTAAAATTTCTAACAGGGAAAATTTTAGGGGCTAATATTCGCAAGTGGGCTAATTTTCCATCATTTTTCCAAAAAAAAAAATTTGTGAATTTCCATTTTTTTGAAAATTGATTCGCCCAAATTTTATAGTATACAATTATTTTACTCAAAAAATAGCCAAAATTTTATATATAATAATATAAAATAATTAGAAACCTAAATATTTTTACAAAAATATCATAAAAGTTTTTATAATTTACATATTGGGGACTAGTAAGATTCGCCAAGGTTTCTAAACTTTAAGATAAACCTCCATCCTTAAAATTTTCCCTGATTTCCAATTAATGAGAGCATCATTTGCAATATTTAAGAAGGAAACAACATATGTGAATACAACATGCTTTATATTAATCTACATTTGTGTAGGCTTTGTCTAGAAGTGAAAATTTGTTGGAGTTAATGCTTACATTCCATATTTTAGAAATTGGTTTGTGATGGTTGAGAAATTCTCTCAACCTCTCTACCTAAATTAGGAATAAGTTGGATCTCAGAAACTCTATTTAATAGAGTGATCTGAATGTAATCTGTGTGTGTGAGTGTGTTTACACATACATCGTTTGTGCATAATATATGATTGTGTGTTCAGTAATTGTGTGTGTTTTTAGCTATTTCTATCATGGTATCAGAGCACAAGATCAGAGGCCTGTGTGTTGTGTTGTGTTGTGAGAAAATTTCTGAAGCTGCCCGATGCTTTGATTTTTCCAGAGTCAGTTGACTGATAAGGCAATCTTTGACTGTGGAAAATGCTGGTTGAATGCTTTCTCAAATAAGCCCTCTCTTACTCACTGTCGATGAACAGATTTTATCGTTGCGCGTGCTGGACGAAAGATCATATGGATGCATCACTACGATGGTGAGACAAGAGGGCCATGTATACGCACTCACCATGTCTGGCGATGGCCTGCTTTATACTGGCTCACAGAGCGGAAAAAAAATCATGTATGGAAACAACCCAGTTTTGGTGAATACGGTTGCTTCAAATCTGGGAGCGGTTCCGTGAAGGCTCTGCTGATTGCTCGGGACTACCTTTTTAGCAGTCACCAAGACTGCAAGATTCACGTATGTTACCGCCCTCAAAAAATATTATGCCGCTTGCAGGCGATTAACCACCCCTTCCTACCGAGCAAGATCAAATAAAGAGTTCAGTCCATGCCAAAAACAATGTGCATAATTTGCATAGTGACCACAGCAATTCTCAGACAACAAAATTTGTTGTTTCGCTTTCACTGATAGGCAGCTAATTATTGATATAAAATTAATCAGCTTCAAGACTTTCTGTGCCAACCTCTGCGGACGTCACCTGAGACGATGAATTCTTGGGATTCGTATGCGCCTTCCTCTCCTTCGATTTATGGGTAGAATTCCCTGTGAGTCTCTGAACCAGAGACTGGAAGTTTTGCGGTTGAGTTTTGATAATCTTGGGTTCATAAACATGCACAACATGGATCGTTGGAGTGATGATATTCTCGTGCTCAGAGTATTTGGTTGATCTGACGTATTGAATTTTTTTTTGGGTTTTAACAATATTGTTTGTAAATTAAGGGAGGATTAAATGTTCAAACTTAGATAAAAAGGTTATTTTGTAATACTGAATCTAGATACATTCTATATCTAGACGGCTTTCCTAGATAACTGGCGAGTACAGCAGTTAGCACCCATGTATCTCGGTGGATGGGAGCTCGTCCATAGAATGACTAGGAGTTCAGCAATTGCAAAATGTAATCAATTGTGTTTCAAGAGATCAAGAGGCAGTAAGGCTCAATATAGATGGTTGTCCAGATAGCATGGCAGTTGCGGATCTAGGGAAGGATCCCTCATTAGTGGTAGATGTGGAAGTGGTCTCCTAATGAGGTTATGCGACAGATTGGGATGTTGTCCAGTAATTGACTTCGGGAGGTCCTTGATTCGGGAGTTGAGGAAGCGAACTCGGGAATCCAACTTGCCAACTACACCTTTCTGAGGGTTATGAGGCAACTTGATGGAGCATCTACTAATAAGCTTGATTATTTTGTTATTGTCATGTAATGTAATCATTAAGGGGGGATGTTGATCCAGGTGGATATTGGTGGCCACCCGCCTATCCCACTTGGGCCCCCACCATTGTCTCTTTCAGTTTTTCAGTTTCGGCATAACTTACTATTTTTAGCAGTTTTTCGGGTCCTGAACTTCCAGAGCCGTTTTGAGGCCCTAAACGACGTTTTTTGGGTATTGTTTTACCAACAAATTTGACCATCAAATTTGTCCCAAAAGTTGTAGTCCTCGGATAGAGCTTTCTAATGATGTATCATGTGCGTCAAACGGAGATAGTATGCCAAAGTTACGTCCCTGGGAAGTTGAAACACCAATTTACCCAAACGGGGCCCATAGTTTTGGCGCTTCATCTCCTAGGGTTAGGTTTTTAGATGTTTAGGGTTCTCCATTGTTTCTCAATAATAAATAGGCCCTCGAGCCTCATTGTAACTTAGTTCAGAGGCCTGTAGCCACCACATCTCTTCTCAGAGATAGCTACCAGCGCCCTAGCTAGTTTTATTTCCATTCTGTCTGTAAGAAAATTTCAGCTCTTTGATATTAATGAAATGAAGTGTTATTTCCGCTGCATCTCTGTATTTATGGTTATATGTTTATTCTGTTGCGTTCCTGCATAAATCCGGATCAGTGGTATCAGAGCGGTCTGCTTTTTCTCGATCCTTCTTTGCATGTCCCCAACGAGGTCGGGGTATAAGGAGCTAGGGCTTGATCTGGTGGAACTTTTGCAAGATCAGCCTCGCAAACCTCGACGGACGCCCATGGGGGACGAAAAGAAAGATGAGGGAGCAGGAGATCCTATCAAAATATTGCTCGAGGAGGCCCTCGAAAAACAAAGGAACGCGATGAAGGATAGCTTTGCTCAGATCCTTCAACGGCTGCCCACCGGCGGCGCATCTGCATCCAGTAGCCACTCTGGAGTTGCGACTCCCTTTAAGGTACAAGTAAATTTTGACATTCCCATATTTGAGGGTCAAATAGACGCAGATGACGTAGATAGATGGTTGAATCTATTAGAAGGATATTTCTCTGTTCATGACTTTTCAGACCGGGAGAAGATTATTTTTGCACTCCTCAAAGCTACCTCCCATGTTAAGGACTGGTGGGAAACCTACTGTGAGAACAAGGACCAGACAGAACCCTCTCTGTTCTCGGCCGTACCAACTTGGAATTCTTTCCGAGACGCCGTTAAGGAACAGTACTATCCCGTGGGGAGCTATGAGGACAAGTACATACAATGGACCACGCTGCGACAACAAAGGGATCAAGATGTGCACGAGCTGACGAATCTGTTCCATACCCTGCGCACAAAGTTAGGTATCAAAGATTCAGAGAAACATTTGGTGCTAAAGTATCGCAGCTGTCTGCACAGATACATTCAGGAGGAAATGGAGTTCCTCGACATCTCCTCGCTTGGTACGGCATACCGGTATGCTGCCAAGATTGAGCAGAAATTCAAACAGAAGAAGTGAGACTTTGGATCTGCAAATCAAAAGCAAGGGAAATGTGATTCAAAACCGCAGAACAAAGGACAGAGCCAAGGCATGGCGGCTAAAGACAACCCGTCAAAGCCACAAGAAAATAACAAGACCGCAAAGCCAAAGAAGGACACGGGAAAGTGGTGTGAGTTCCATAAGAGCTCCACTCACAACACAAGTGAGTGTCGGGCCAAGCAGTCGCTAGTGGCCGAGATGAGGGCTTCTGAGTCAGATGCATGCTCTGACTCCGAATCAGAACCTGAAAAGGGGAATGAAAAAGGGAAACAGATTATTGATGCGGAGCCCAACGCCACCGTTGCCACTACAAAGGTCCAGAAGGAGGAACCGGAAGATCCAGAGGAGGAGGAACGTCTCTTCCACTCCCAGATGTGGGTAAAGGGCTCCCCTGTACAGTTCATTGTCGACAATGGGAGCCAAAAGAACCTCATTTCAGCAGACGCCGTGAAGCGGTTGGGCTTGCCGACCACAGCTCACCCACATCGATACACCATCGGGTGGCTTCACCAAGGACGAGATCTCCGCGTCAGCCGGCAGTGTCGCCTTCCCTATAGCATCAAGCCCTTCACGGATGAGGTATTATGTGACGTTGCTCCTATTGATGTTTCCGATGTATTATTAGGACAACCATACTTGTGGAAGCGTCATGCTGTGTATGAGTCTCGACCTCGTGCTGTTATTATTACTTTGGGAAATAAGTTGTACAGGATACCAGAGGTACCACCTCCTACGACTATCTCTTTGGTTACTGCAAAACAATGTAGAAAGCTCATTTCCCAAACCAGGAAATTCGTTTTTCTGATGATCCGCCCCCAGGGCAAGAAGAAGACTGTGGCCACGACCTCCAGACAGGGCCCCTCTGCACGACAACAACACATGGATAAGGTCGTGGAGGAGTACGGGGACATCTTCACCTCACCCACAGGGGTTCCTCTGCACTGCCAGGTCAAGCACCCGATTGATCTGACCCCAGGTGCGCCACTACCCAATGGACCGATCTATCGACGCTCTGTTCTGGAAAATGATGAAATCAAGAGGCGGATTCAGGAGCTGTTGCAGAAAGGTCACATCAGACCAAGTTCATCGCCCTGTGGGAGCCCGATCGTGTTGGTACAGAAGAAGGATGGGACGTGGAGACTCTGTATTGACTATCGGGCGCTGAACAAGATCACTGTCCGGAATAGGTACCCAATCCCACGGATTGATGACCTTCTGGACCAACTCAAAGGTGAAAAATATTTCAACAAGATCGACCTGAAGTCTGGGTATCACCAGGTACCAATTGAACCCTCCGATGTGTGGAAGACTGCCTTCAAAGCCAAGGAAGGCCTTTTCGAATGGCCGGTCATGCCTTTCGGGTTGACGAATGCTCCCGCCACCTTCATGAGGATGATGGATGACATCTTGCGGCCATTCACCAACTCATTTGTAGTGGTGTACTGGGATGACATTCTGATCTTCAGCCAGACTTGGGAAGAGCACCTTCACCACATCCGACAAGTCCTCCAAACACTGCGGCAACACAAGTTGTGTGCCAATTTGGAGAAGTGCACTTTTGGCATGACCCAGGTTCAATATCTGGGATACATTATTGATGAAAGGGGGGTGCATGTGGATCCGGCCAAGATCCAAGTCATTCGGGATTGGCCAGCCCCAACCACTATAACAGAGCTTCGCAGCTTTCTGGGTCTTGCTAATTTCTACCGTAGATTCGTGTTGGGATTCTCTCATATCACTTGGCCCTTGAGTCAAGTCACCAAAGGAGGAGCAAGAGCAAAATTCTTTTGGTCGGAACCTCAACAGAAGGCGTTCAAAGAATTGAAAAATCGCCTCTATTCTGCCCCAGTGCTCACCTTACCAGACTTGCAACAGCCATTTCAGATCGAGACAGATGCCTCTGACTATGCTATTGGGGCAGTTCTTACTCAACAAGGACATCCAGTGGCATATCACAGTGAGACATTGTCTGAGACAGTTCGCAAGTATCCCACCTATGACAAAGAAATGTATTCCATGGTGCAAGCCTGTCGACAATGGAAGCATTACATTTTGGGGAAGGAAACAATCATCCACACCGACCACCGGCCCCTGCAGTTCATACAGACACAAGGGAAGTTGCAGAATGATCGCCATCAGAAGTGGTCCACATACTTGCAACAGTTTCATTTGAACATCAAGTACAAGAAGGGTAGCACCAATAATGTTGCAGACTGCCTCAGCCGAGTACCGATTGTGGCGCTCAACACCGTGCTCAACTCTTGTGGGCACGAGACTTCTGATTGGCCGCTTCTCTATGAGAGTGACCCAGAATTTGGCCAGATTTACAAGGCACTCTTGGGGGGCACACAAGTTCCAAATTTTCACCTCCAAGATGCACTTCTATGTCACCTGGGATACCTTTGTGTTCCTTCAAGCGAGCATGCCAAGATGATATGGGAAGCACACTACAGTCGATTCGTTTGGCATTTCGGGGTCGAGAAAACAGTAGCAATACTATAGAAGTATTTCTATTGGCCGAACCTTCGAAAGGATGTCGAGAAGCACATTAGATCCTGCACTGCTTGTGCCATTGCAAAACCGACCATCAAGAAGCAAGGCCTATATACTCCACTACCTACCCCTAGTCGACCTTGGGAATCCATCTCCATGGATTACATGTTGGGCCTACCCTCTACTAGGAATGGCAATGATCAGAGCCAGTAGTCGTTGACAAAAGATTCTCGAAGATGGCCATTATGATGTTCAGAGAAGAACATTTGGTTAGCCATTGCTAAACTCTTCTTTGAATGAGTGTGGGTGCACTTTGGGATCCTGCGGTCTATCATATCAGATCGAGATAGCAGGTTTCTCAGCACATTTTGGTCCAGCCTCTGGTCAATGTTGGACACCAAGCTCACCAAGTCCACAACTTTCCATCCCCAAACAATGGCCAGACATAGGTCATCAACAGAATGATTGTACACATTTTGCGCATGTAAAATTCAAAGCATCCATGCACATGGGACGACAGCCTCCCCTATGTACAACATAGTTATAACTGGGCTCTCCACATTTCAATTGGCCATAGCCCCTCTTTCAGGTGGGCTTGGGATTCCAGCCACTATGTCCCATTGACATAGCCATGCCGTTTGCAGCTGCTCAGGCCGATTCAGCTCATGTCCAGTCTGAAGTTGACAAAGCAAGTAGCTTCATCGAGCGCATTCAACATATCCGCCAACAGGTTCATGATATATTGGACAGAGCCAATGCGAAGTACAAGCAGCGCCATGATCAACACCGGGTGCCACACAACTTCCAGGTGGGCGACAAAGTATGGCCGCATTTGCAGAATGAGCGCCTCACTGGACCTCACCGCAAACTTCGCCCGCTCCGATACGGGTCGTACACCATCACCAAGGCTGTAGGGGAACATTGCTTTCGAGCTTAGTATCTCCACCATTCTTGGTCCGCACCCGCCTTCAATGGGATCGCTCTTCGCCCATACTTCCCACTGAATGGGACACTTCACATTGCGTAACAACTCACACCAATGCAGTTAACCCAACCTGATGTGGAACAAAGCACACTGGTGCATTGTATACTGTGCACATGTAGAACAAGAACACTTGCCACCGTAGGCTCCAACCGTATCGCGTTGTCAAAGCCGGCCAAACTCCGCACCAAGGAAAGTGCTTCACCAGGGACCAAGTTCAGCAGAAATTTCCTCATCTCATGGAGGAACTTAACGCAATGGGGACCATTGCTTCCTAAGGGGGGAGGAATTATCCAGGTGGATATTGGTGGCCACCCGCCTATTCCACTTGGGCCCCCACCATTGTCTCTTTCAGTTTTTCAGTTTCGGCATAACTTACTATTTTTAGCAGTTTTTCGGGTCTTGAACTTCCGGAGCCGTTTTGAGGCCCTAAACGACGTTTTTTTGGGTATTGTTTTACTAGCAAATTTGATCATCAAATTTGTCCCAAAAGTTTTAGTCCTCGGATAGAGCTTTCTAATGATGTATCATGTGCATCAAACGGAGATAGTATGCCAAAGTTACGTCCCTGGGAAGTTGAAACACCAATTTACCCAAACGGGGCCCATAGTTTTGGCGCTTCATCTCCTAGGGTTAGGTTTTTGGGATGTTTAGGGTTCTCCATTATTTCTCAATAATAAATAGGCCCTCGAGCCTCATTGTAACTCAGTTCAGAGGCCTGTAACCGCCACATCTCTTCTCAGAGATAGCTACCAGTGCCCTAGCTAGTTTATTTCCATTTTGTCTGTAAGCAAATTTCAGTTCTTTGATATTAATGAAATGAAGTGTTATTTCCGCTGCATCTCTGTATTTATGGTTATGTGTTTATTCTATTGTGTTCCTGCATAAATCTGGATCAAATGTTGGAGTTAATGCTTACATTCCATATTTTAGAAATTGGTTTGTGATGGTCGAGAAATTCTCTCAACCTCTCTACCTAAATTAGGAATAATTTGGATCTCAGAAACTCTATTTAATAGAGTGATCTGAATGTAATTTGTGTGTGTGAGTGTGTTTACACATACACCGTTTGTGCATAATATATGATTGTGTGTTCAGTAATTGTGTGTTTTTTTAGCTATTTCTATCAAAATTAACCATGTGAGTCCTGTGTTGAAGACTTGTAAGGGCCCCAAGAGTGGCTCAAGCAATGCACTTTATGTGAAAATAAGGATTTTTTTTATCATATTGTAACACTTAGTGATTGATTTCATCTTTGTGATAGGTTTTGGAATCCCAAAGGGAGCCATGATAATATTCTTAAGATTCCTAGGATACCTGCTACAGTAGATATTTATATACAAGGAGTATACTTGACGGAATTGTTAGGTGTAGTATAAGGTATTTTGATGGACCAACATTTAATTTTCAATTTGGGGGTTTTTGGACTTTTAAACACAACATAGAAAATTCTAGAGAAGGATTTCAACAACCAACAAAAAAAAACCCTAATCTATCTTGCAAAAAACAATCATTACGCACTCCTATTCTGCAATAAAAAATTATTTAGAAATGAAATCATAAACACTAATTCTACAATCTGTCAACAATATGTAAGCAACCCCTAGTTATTAGCCATATAAAAAGTAAAATCACTCCCTACTCTAGACTATGCACTAGCAACCTTCCAAGTTCTTGAAAACAATGCATAAAATCCCAACAAAAATCCTATACTAAGTAGGGAAAATTTAAAAGAAAAGTACACTAATCACTTTAGACACTAGCTACTTCACTCATTAACTCATCAAGCCAAATCATATCACAAATGAAATAAATGATCAAGAAATATAAAAAGAACACAAGCCTCAATCCCATAATTCCAAAAGAGTGTTGAAAGGAATCCAAATAAATCTCTAAAATATTCTCGCACTATCTCAACTCACACTCTTTTATATTTCCAATTCCTACACTACTCACTCTTCATGTGTTGTTGATTGTTGCACTACTGCAACTTCTCATTTCATGTACATTCAAAAGTAAAGTGTGGCAGACACGATGTGAAAATTAATGCATAATCTTGCATTAAAAAAAAAAGAGATCTTGCTCTATTATACTTTCTCAAACCCAAAAATGTCTTAAAACCAAAGATTTGAAATTGTGCATAAGAAAATTATTTGCAAAATGAAGAAAATAAAAACATAATTGAGAATGGTCAATGATAAAAACACTCAATCAATTCTCAATCAAACCCTTTACACACTGGTATATTTAAAAATTAAAGATACCTTCTCCACACATGTTCCAATTAAACAAGTTAATCACACAATGTAATATGTTACAATCACTCACCAATCACTGATCTATCATATTGTATGTAATATAATCTCATTGAAACCCAACTAATTGTTGATAGCTAGCTTATGCAAGCATTTACCCTCAATTTAGCTTTGCAACTTAACCGAAGAGAACAATATCCAACAATAGGAAAATATCAGATATGAAAGATGAACTAGTTCAAATCTTGTTCTTGAATATGACTTGAATAGTTGCAAGAAACTTTATGGTTTAGAAGCTTTAGTATTGTTGTATAAATACTTTGTATCAAATAATATTCATGAAATAATCAACATACCCTTGGTGTTTATATCTAAAACAATTTGAAAATTTCTGAGGGAAATCTCATTAATATTAGTTTTTCAAAGCCTTTAGATCAAAGCCACCAATACCAAAAAAATTGATTTCAAATGAAAGTTCTACAGTCAACGAGTCATATAGAAAAATATAGTAGCTATTTCAAAATAGATCTCGTACAAACCAAAATGTATAATGATCGAACAAAATTTTAGATAATAACTTATGCTCAGATCTAGGCTGTAAGCATTCGAAATCATACACAATATATATCTTCGAATGAGACAATATATTTAAAAGAAATGGAAGAATTAAATATATCACACAAGGATAAAATACTCAATCATGTAAACATACACACCACACTGATATATTGCAAGGGAAATCCACACGATACTACCTAATTGAGTATCGAGATAGACTAGTTGGGCCCAAACCAACATCCAGCTCGTACTCTCTTTAAAGAGAAATTAAACTACAACATAATGATAAGAATTAACAAAATTTAATAACAATGGAAATAGAACCCAACATTAATTTCTATGCAACTAGCTCACAAAATAGAAGAAAATATAGCTCAATGACTTAAAAGTTATCCATTTTGAGGGGAAACCTCCTTTACATTACATAAATGAACAATTCTTGAATGATTCAAATGACAAAACCTCCTTTATATATATAGGAGTCTAAGGATTCGGAATATAATCAGAGCTAACATAACAATAAAAATGTAATGGCAAAAAAATAACATTAGTGGGCTTCTATGGGACACAATAATAACAATGTGGGGACTACATGGGCACAACAATAACAATAAGGGGGCTACACAATAACAATAATGGGATACACTAGTATTATAGGGACCTAACATTAATGATTTTTATTAAAAATATATTAGTCCAGATGCATCATGAGCTATAGTAGTCCATCTCCAGTTGATCAAAGGGAAGTAACCCCCAAAACTTAAGACAACAACATGAGAATACAAGGCATGGCTTGTTGTCCTAGAGCCATATCTTTGTTTTATATAAATCATATTACAAAAAAAAGGCTTTAACATTTGAAACAATTATGAGAAAATTAAGTAAAAACCATCACATCCATTGAGCAAGGTGATATCAATATAACCACAAGCTATCTTCAGAGATATGCAAGGAAATTTTTGTTCCTTATGTCGATTTTGCATTTTTGGGCATGATTTTGAAAATCTAGAAAAATTGCATTTTTTTACAAAACTGCCCCAAAAAATCCCATGTAACTCTGAAACCATGACGAATTTTGTAAAAATGTTTCATGGGAGATTAATTTTCCATATTTTCAACAAAACTCGTGTTTTAGAATTCTAAGGTTCACCATCATCTGCACACAAATCAAGGATAATTTGGCAATTTGAAAATTGATGTGAATTTGGGGCTATAAGATTAATTAACTTCTAAAATTTGAACCATGTGACCTGGGTGCATTCTAACTCATTTGGAGTTGTTAAAACATCATTATAGAAAAATAAATTTCACATATTTTCCAGAAAATGTGCCAATATATCGAAGCCCAAAATTATTGTAGGCACGCAAGATTGGTGCAGGCACAAGCCAAAAATAGAAGATAGTGCAGGAATTGAACTACTTGCAATCTTGTTGAGTGAAATTGACCTAACATTATCGTGTGCAAGTCATCTATTAAATAGGTCCACATGGTTATTTTTATACCCATCAATCATGCATATGACCTCCTCTTTTGATTGTAGGACCTGGTGCATGATCTTTGGTATCTAGACACAATTAAGCATGCATTAACAACAATTTGATGTAATTATTATTGAAACAAAGGAAATATGATAAACAATAAAAATTTACCTTATCATGCTCGAACTTAAGATAATTAACCCAAGAATGCAGAAAATGATGTTAGTGACCATAAAAGCAAAGTAAAATCATGAGGTGTTTCAGAGCAAAAATTTGTAATAAAATAGACAAAACAATGTCCTAAAAGGAATGCTGGAAAATTCGAAGGGTTCAAATTGTTTACATGGCTGTAGGGCATGTCATATATTTTGATCCATTGAATCCTTATGATGTTAAGGATTTGTAAGCATCTAATGATTTCTATCTAAAGGAACTCAAGGTTTAGGAGATTTTTGTTTTGTCAATTATAGAGGAGATTCAAGAAATAGGTGATATAACACTTGAGGCATGGGAGAGGATGAAGGTGGTGTCACCCCTCATATAGCATAGGTATTTGATCTATTTTAATACCTTTCTTAGGTAGGCTACGTAGAGTGTTGTGGGGTTATTCCATACCTTATGATTAGATGCACATACAAGTGATTACACTTGACATATATAGGTAGGACTATTGATGGAGCTTCATGTTATTGAGTGTAATTATTATATCCACAAACACACTCCTCAACACTTCCTCTAGGACATTCTTGACTAAATTTTGGTGGGTGTTAAGGTATGTCGAGGAGAATTTTTCTTCTATACATTGGCTTGTTATTGTTGTCATTAGAACACATCACAATGGGGGGATTTTTTCTATGATATATTATTGGTATACCATGTTTATATGATGTGCATTGTATTCTTGGTTGGAACCATCATCTCTATAACGTGCACTGTCTTCCTAGTTGGAATCATAATCTCTATGATGTGCATTTCCTTCTTGGTTGGAATCATCATCTCTATGATTTGAATTGTCTTCATGGATGGAATCATCATCTATTATTGGGAGGTTTGCATCTATCATGTGTTGTTCAAGGGTATTCTATAGAATTTCTCATACATATGATTAACCCTTAGCACATTTATGGGGAAGGATACCCATCAAGTAAATGGTTCCATAGGTATTATTAGTTAGTTATTACGCCTTGATGTGGTAGATTTTTTTCTTAGAGGATGGCCTTTGTAGTGTATATCTTGATGACATGGCATATGGTTATGTCTTGATATAGGAACACATTAGTGGATGCTAATAGTTGGATTGTGATGAGGCATGTTGTGGATAGATAATCACTTGGTGGAGTAAATTACTTGCCTTGTTCGGAATATTTTCATACATTTTAGGCGTGTGAACCTTTCTTGCACATTGTTTTAGGTCACTCTACATGGGTTCTTGTGGTTTTGGAGAGTATTTCATGGTATTTTCACATGGTTTTATAGGATTTTTTATGGTTCTTTGGAGTTTCATCATCTTTATCTTGGAGGTAATCCCATGTTATTGATGCATTCTCCTAAGACAAGTTAGTTATGGTTTTGATATACGATTTTCTAACCACTTTGTCTTGCTTCTCAAGGTTTCTTTTGGTTCATGGATTATTTTATGTTATTACTTGATCGATGTGGTCTCATGGTCACCTTCTTTGCACATCTTCATAGGATGCACTCTTAGGGAGTTGTTTTGGCATGTATATTGAAGATATTTGACCACTTGGGCATGTATATTGAGGTTGCATGATTGGGAGGAGCTATTGGTTGGATATTCATGCACATTGATCTAGGTGTTGGTACACTTATGGATAATGCTTAAGTGTCTTGCACACTTTCCTAGGAGATGCCATTTGTGGTTTTAGTTGGGGGAGTTTTGGAGATTATGGAACTAAAAACAATAGTACATTATTCAATATTGATCCACTTATTTGAGGAGGTTATATCATATATGTGGACCATTATTACTCATGAGGTTACTCTTTACAACATGTTATTTGAAATTTGGAGATAACACCCTAATAATTTAGCACTATTTTGGGCAAGTTTTAGCTCATGTAGATGGATAATTCTTCAAACTAGTGGAATTTTCCCCTTTTCTTATCATTATGGCACACATGTTGAGGCATCAGTTATTAGATGGAATATTTTCACACAAAACCCTAGTAATTTTCTATTGGCATTGATGGTTGATCTCTATTCTAGTGGAGCACTCCTTGGAGAATGATATGAAATGATTTTGGAGGTTACTTGGAGGTTATTGTTTATCATTTTATAGAAATTTTTGCACACTCAAATTCCCAAGTTCAAGGGGTATGTTTTGCATGAGAGATGGATAATTGACATCAAAATATCTGGTCATATTTATTTAGTTATTTTATTGACTTAGTGTTTTTTACTTGTCCATTGTTAGTTGGACGATATTATTTGTTTACTCTGCCT
Organism: Pinus albicaulis; assembly: GCA_034641835.2. NCBI lineage: Eukaryota > Viridiplantae > Streptophyta > Pinopsida > Pinales > Pinaceae > Pinus > Pinus albicaulis. The sequence goes on along the minus strand of CM076583.1, from coordinate 526,337,011 downwards.
AAGGAGATCTAGGATCTACCATTGGATACTATTATTTTAATAGAGGAGTTCCCAATATCTACATATATATAAGATGAGATCCTCCTATTGTAATGGCCGTTGATGGTTCAACGTGACACACTATATTGGTTTAATTTGTCTTAAATATCTAGAGAAAGGCTATGTTATTGTTAAGGGTTATTTTATCTATGTTTGGATATTCATATTTGTCATATCGAATATCTTTATGTATTCATAATATCATGCTAAAATTAGTTGCATTGGAAATGTCATACTAAGGTGGCATTGCCATTGAGAAATGAGAGGTACTGAGGTGTAATCTACTTTCTTTATCATTTTAATATTCAAGCTAAAAGAACTTATGTTATGTTATTCCATGGAAATATTGCATGATAGCTATTACTTTGAGTAAAAAAAAATTAGCTACATGCATTTTCATACATAGAGCGCCTAAAAATAAAATGAAACAAATAGTAAAATAGTAAAATAGAGCTCCATGAAAATTGAAACAAATAGTAAAATTTTGGATTTGTTATATGTTTTCCCTAATCCATGGTTAACCATGACACATCATGTGGACAAAAACCTCTTAAGGACAACTCACTAATCTAAAAATATTAGTGAAATAATAGTATAATGCTCATGAGAAGGGGTGTACTACTAGAAATAGGCACCAAACCAAGTCAAATGCCAAATGTACATAATATGACTTCCAAGAATACATGGTTGAAAGATACAATAAAATAAGTATTCACAAAGGAGTAAGTGCTCCAAGCTCCACCTAGGAGAACTCACTAAGTTCACCCACCACGATGGATGAGAGAATAAACAATATAATAATCCTCCTAGAAGAATGCTCCATAACAACTTTCTCCAAAAATAACTAGAGGTCCAAAATATGCTTTAAACTAATCGACATGTGTGAATCTCAAGGAAACAAATTCCATGGAAAAATGTTCAAGATTCCAAGTAGATGTAGTTCTCCATAAGAAAATAAGTATTCAAAGTGCCAAAATGGAAAGTGGACCATTTCTGAAAAACAAATCCAAGGAGATAAGGGTAAATTAGGATTTTGACTATTCAAAACTCCATTAAACTATATATATATATATATATATATATATATATATATATATATATATATATATATATATATATATATATATATATATATATATATATATATATATATATATAAAGAATTGTCTCCGTAAGTGCACCCTCCAAGGATATGCTCAAATATTGTGATAGGACCAAGTAAATGTATGCAAAATCCACACATTGACTCTCCATAAAACTTATCCCTTAACACATCCAACAAAATATTATATATTCCAATTCAAAAAGGTTAGGGAATTATCCAATGAAGATTAAATGATGACAACTATAGATAAAATATACTTGCAATAAAGATGAGAGAGCAGATAGGACACCCTAGAAAAGTGTGCAGTGTAACTAGAGTCAATCACCCACAAATAAAAAAATACTCACCAATGAAATGTGTGAAGAGTGGTTAGACATCAATAATAAATTATTACTCCACAAACCATTCATAAATATTTCCTTCAAACCAAAGAGTGTGTTCCCTATAGAAGTGTTCCAATCTCTCTATGAAACAATATGATAATGCATGCATTGGAATTTGTGCTTGAGGGGCGGGCACACCACTATAAATCCTCAAGAAACTCAAACTAATCCCTTTGGATTTTAAATTGAATCCAATGTACTAGGGAAACCAAGGTATTAAAATTAATTTGAATAAATTACATCAATTTAACCTTAGAAAAATTAAATCAACCTCAACATATGTGCAAAAATGTTATGCAACCAAATCACAAAACAAAATAAAACTTATAGATCAACGACTTCAAATGTAGACTCTTCAAGGGGGAAACCTCTTGTACATCACATAAATGAAAATTTCTTGGATGATAAAATTGACATGACCTCATTGGTATATATAGGAGTCTAAGGGGTCACAATATAATTAGAGCCTACTAACAATAATAATGTAGGGTTGTTGGGTTCTTGTTTCTATGACTGCTTCAAGCTCCAATATGATTTTTCCTTACTCGTCAAATTCTGGAAATGTTTTTTGAAATGAGATATTTTCACTGATAACCTTATTTAAGCATGAAACATGGAAATCTGGGTGTACTCGGGAAGATGCAGGTAGCTCTAGTTTTTATGCCATAGTACCAATATTTTGCAACACCTTGTAAGGACCATATTATTTGGGTAATACTTTATTATCCTTCTTAGGTTGCTTGAGGGAAATTTTTTGTATGGTTGTAGCCATAAAAATACCCACTCACCTGCGTCAAAAATAATTTCTCTGTGATGTTGATCTTCCTATTGTTTCATTTGATTTTGCGCGAGAATGAGGTTATCCTTTAAGAGTAGGATAACTTCTTGTTGATGCTCGATGTGATCTTCCACTGCTTGAACCTTAGAATTTTCTCCTAAAGATGATGTAATGGTCGGTGGATGATATCCATAAAGTGCCATAAATAGGGTCATTTTTATTGTAGTATGGAAGGAAATGTTATACCACCATTCAACTAAAGGTAACCAATTGACCCATTGTGTTTGTTTATCATATATAAAGCAATGAAGATATCCTTCCAAAAAAAAATTTCACTATCTCAGTTTTCCCGTCATATTGAAGATGATAAGATTGGCTATGAGCTAATTAAGTACCTAGACAAGCAAATAATTTCGTCTAAAAAATTATAGTGAAACTGGGATCTCTATCACTTAAAATAATCTTTGGGTTTCCATGTTACTTTTGAACGGTTTCCATAAATATAGTAGCAATTATACTAGCTTTAAAAGGATGAGATAATGCACACAAATGCGCATACTTGGTAATTCTATCAACTATCACTATGATGACATTATTTCCTTAATATTTGGGGAAACCTGTGATAAAATCCATTGAGACCTCCTCCCAACATTGACTTGGAATGGCTAAAGGTTGTAATAGACCCAGGGTCTTAATTGTTTCAACTTTATTTTGTTGGAAAAATAAACATTCTGCCACAATATTTTGAATATCAGATTTAAGGCCATCCTAAAAAAATTCCTTCTTGACACTATGGTATGTTTTTAAAAATTCTTAGTGCCCTCCTAAAGGATAGGTGTGCAACTCCAAAATAATATTTTGTTTGAGTTGGAAATTCTTACATAGATATAAGCAATATGTGTACCCTAATGAGTCCTGTTTTCCAAATAAATGTATCATATTTATTGTGATCTTGTTGAAACTTTTGAATTAGTGTCCACACCTATTCGTAATTCTTCCATTCCTCCCTTGCTTCAGTTATCCAATCAGGTTGGATAATAGAAATGGCATAAAACAATGCTTCCACATCCTCATCCCTTCTTGAGAGTGCATCTACAACAACATTTTCATTCCCTTCTATGTAGATGACTTCAAAGTCATAACCCAACATCTTAGTGACCCATTTTTTCCGCTCTTCTGAAGATAATATTTGTTCCAAAAAGTATTTAAGATTATCATGATTTTTTTTACCTTGAAGTGTCTTCCCATTAGGCAAGGGAGTCATTTATTCTGGGTATGTAGTACTTCCATCATTTCCTTCTCAAAAATAGGTTCATGTAAATAATTTCCCTTGATTGAACAAATTTCAAAAAAATGGGTCTTCCTTCTTGCATTAAAACAACACAAATTCCATTTCCCAAGGAATCACATTCCACCATAAAGGTTTTTGTGAAGTCTGGAGTAGCTAAAACCGAAGCTTGGCACATTTCCTCTCTAAAAAATGCATATTTCTTAAGTAATGTTGTTAAAGGTGTTGCTATTTTCCCATAATTCTTAATGAACTTGTGATAATACCCTATCAACCTAAGAAATCCTCAAATATGATTTATGGTTGTGGGGATTTTCCACTCCTTAATGGATTTAATTTTGTAATAATATACCTTAACACCCTCATGAGATACAATATGGCCCAAATATTCCACCTCTTGTACCCCAAAGAAACATTTGGATTTTTTTGCATACAATTGTTTCTCCTCCAATAGTTTTAGCACCCTGTCAATTTGTTGAAAATGATCATTCCAAGACTTGCTGTAGATTAATATATCATGAAAAATTACTAACAAAAAATTTCTAAGGAAGGGTTTAAAAATTTAATTTATTAAACCTTGAAATGTGGAAGGTGCATTAGTAAGTCCAAAAGGCATGACCAAAATTTCATAACGAATTTCATGATTTCTGAATGTTGTTTTTAGAATTCCTTCAGTTTTCATTCTAATTTGATGATATCTTGAACAAAGTTCCAGCTTGGTGAAGTAAATTGATCCATGTAATACATCCAACAATTCATCAATGACAAGAATGGGAAATTTATCTTTAATAGTGAGGTTGTTGAGCTTCCTATAATTCCGACACATACACCATGATCCATCCTTCTTGTGTACCAATTCTACTAGAGTAGAGAAAGAACTTTGGCTAGGTTGAATTATAATTGTCTCTAGCATTTCTGCAACCATACATTCAATTTCACTCTTTTGGGAATAGGGATATTTGTAAGGTTTGATGTTTGGATGAATACTTCTTGGAATCAAGTGAATAACATTATCATGATCACAAATAGATGGGATCCCTTTGGGAGTCTCAAATACCTTGGAATGATTGTCCAATATTCTTTGGAGATATGGAGAAAAATATGATTTCAATGTTTGCATATATAGTGAACATAATTGTGAAATCAAGCCTCATTGTTCTTTCTTCAAAATATTTGTCATGCCATTAGATCTGATTATCTTCCCCGGTTTCCTTGTGATGCCCCTTAATTCAATTTCCTTTCCTTCCCAAGAATATTTCAAGAAAAGTTCTTGAAAATTAAAAGTTATCATCCCCAAATATTGTAACCATTGGACTCCTAATACAACATCAACACCACCCATTGGAATGGAAAGAATTGGATTATTCAATTCATATTCCCCCATGGTTATCTTGATATTATGACACTTCCCTGAGAAATTTATGGTTCCTCCATTTGAAACCATCACTTGACACTTTGGTGCTGGATATAGAAAGAAATTAAATTCCTTGGCTATCTTACAATGAATGAAATTATGGGTACTACTAGAATATATCAACACTATTACCTTTTTCTCTCGATATATCCTTCTATCTTGAGAGTTTTAGGAGTGAATTTATGCCAATGCATTACAAGATATGGTAAGATTCATTTCTTATTTCTTTGGGTTGGTTCCTGTTGTATATCTTCTTCTTTTGAAGTTTCTTGTTCCTTTTCTTCCTCCTCTTCACAATATATGTGAAAAATAATTTCTTCTCAACATGTTTGAACCTTAGTGTATTTGTTATCACAACTATAACAAAGCCCTTTTTCTCCTTTTTCCTCCAGTTTATGTGGTGTCAAGTTGTGGGAGGTTAGGAGAAACACCACTTCCATCTTTATAGTTGTGGGTGACAGACTTCCATGTTTCCATAATTTTGCATTCAATTTTTCTTGTAACCTTGAATTCCTTCTCCAATGAATTAGGTTCCCAAAGGTGAACTTCTTGTTGGATATTATACTTTAAAATCCTTATGAAGAAATCAATTCTATGATCCTCTGGAATATCATTTACCTTGATATTCAATCTTTGAAAGTCCTCAATGTGCTCCGCCATTGAACCCTTTTGTTTGAGATTTATCAATTGGCTAAAGAATATATTTCTCTTTGTATCCTGATAATGTGCTACCAATTCTGTAGAAATTTGAATAACTGATATATTATTCACTGAGATTCTCCTGATCACGCACTATTTTAACTTCATGCACAATACAGAATCTCTTCTACCATTGATCATTAATTGTGGAAATAAAAACAATCGCATGCGCACATTAAAACCATAAACAATCACACATATGAACACAGTATTTCATGGGAAAGCTTAAAGCTGAAAACCCCCAACTATATGTATATTATATGTCATAGAGATCATGTAAAAATCATCATACAAATATCCTCACAAGCTCTCAGTACAATATCCAATTGCTACACACTAATCAAGCTAGATCTAGCAAAACACATGCCCCAATCTCTGCCACCTGATAGCCTGCCTCTATCGCGTAATCAATGTTGAAGAATGGCTCATAAATAATTTCGAACCACCTGGCTTGTACTGCGCAATCCTCATTGGCATCTCCAATCACTGGTTGTTGCAAATCATGCAACATTATAGTCACAACTGATAGTCACACTGCTCTTTCACCTATCTCTTCACTGGTCTCCACTGAAACTGTCCATGCACTGAAGTTAACTGATGTATTATTTAGTTGATTAATGAGTTTATAATTAGTGAATTAATTAATAGTTAATTCACACCACTCTCACTAGTGTATCAATCAGTTAGACTAGATACAACTAGCTCAACTATGTTTAGATTAGTTAAACTGAACACAACTCCATTAACTTCCTCAATCAACTCCACCAAACTCTCTCACATGAGTTCTAACCGAAGTCTCCATGCAATAGCTCCACTTAACCCTCAGGAATAGCGTAATTCCTTCTGTCAGCTCCTGTGCCACATCTGTGCACTTAACTGAAGTGCTCCAAGAGAATAAGATAATGTTTATAGTCCAAATATTATTAAGAGCTAATAATATTCGACATATCTATTTTTAAACTGGAAATCTAAAAATAGATTCCGCCTAATATGTCTAAAAATAGAAGTCCATCTATTTTTTCCGACTTGACCAACCATCCACAAATAGCATCCTGCAACTCATAGAACATGATCCATATGTCTAAAAATAGACATAGTCTAAAAATAGACTTTGCGCCAAAAATAGCCTGCGGGCCCACTTAGTGAAGGCGACTTCTTTCCACTAAGCTCATCATCTTGTTGAAATCTCAACACTCCCTCTCAACAAGATAAGGATTATCTGCCACCCCTATCCTACCTCTGTGAATTTGCTCCTGGTGAGCACCTTCGTCAAGATATTAGCATCCCGATCCTCCGTGGGAATGTATGAAAGTAACATGATCTTTCGCTGCACACAATCTCTGATATGATGATACTGGATGTCAATGTTTTTATATCTATCATGAAATACCGGATTAACCGAGAGTTTAATGCAACCGATTATCACAATAAATCACGTAGGATCTAAGTGTGAACCGAACAACCCGACCAGGATCTTCCTCATCCATATAGCCTCACATGCAGCCAAACTCGCTGCCATATACTCGGCCTCTACTGAACTGAGTGCCACGGATCTCTGCTTCCTGCTGTACCAAGAAACTGTTGTCGACCCGATACTGAAAATCCCTCCAGATGTGCTCTTTCTTTCCGTTGCGCTCCCTGCCCAATCTGCAACCGTGAAGCCACACATCTTCACCTCATCCGACAGTCTGTAACATAATCCATATCCCGATGTGCCTCTGAGATATCTCAATACATGCTTGTTTGCCTTCCAAAAGAGCTTGGTAGGCTTAACCATAGCTTGTGAAAGCTGGTTAATAGCATAGCATATGTCAAGTCGTGTATTGACCAGATACATAAGCGACCCCACCAACTGTTGGTAAACAGTTTCATCCACTACCTCTGCCGAAGTAGCATCCTCCTTCCTCCAAACACCAGGAAGAGGAGTATCAACAGGCTTGAAGCCATGCATTTTGAACTTCTCCAGTATCTCCCAGGCATACTTGCCTTGAGAAACAAACAGTCCATCACTGCCCTGCCAAATTTCCAATCCCAGGAAATAATGAAGGAGGCCCAAGTCCTTCATCTCAAACTCCTTTGCAAGATCAACCTTGCATGAGTGTATCAACAGTTCATCACCTATCAAAATCAAATCATCTACATAAAGTACAATGATCAGCAACTTACCCTCCACCACAATCTGGTATAGGTTAGGATCCGCCTCACTCTTGGAGAATCCAAGTCCAGTGAAATAACTGTTTATCCGTGTGTACCAAGCACGGGTTGTTGTTTCAACCCATACAACGCTCTCTTGAGCCTGCACACATGCGACTCGCTACTAAAGATCTCGAAACCTTCGGGCTGCTCTATGTACACCTCCTCCTCAATCACCCCATTGAGGAACGCAGTCTTCACATCCATCTGATGAATGTGCCACCCCATCTGCGCTGAGAGAGCAAGAATCGTCCGTATGGAAGAATACCTTGCGACAAGTGCAAAGGTTTCCTCATAATCGATCCCCTCAATCTGTGAGAAGCCTCGGGCAACAAATCTTGCCTTTTACTTCTCCACACTCCCGTCAGCTGCTTGCTTCACTTTGTAGATCCATCTCAAACCCACCACTGATTTCCATTCCGGCCTTGGGACAATCTCCCATGCACTGTTTCTGACAATCGAATCATACTCTTCCACCATGGCATCTACCCATGCGGGATCCTCCACAGCTTCCTCGAAAGAGGATGGCTCCGTCACAATACACTTGCTCATAAGAGCCATGTATCCAATATACCGGTCAGGTGATTGTCTCTGTCTACGCTGTGATGTAGGTGCTCCTACAATCCTCTCTGCATCTTGAGCCAGTCGCTCAGCTTTTGTAGTGCGCTTCTGCCCTCTGATGGTTGGCGCTGCATGAGAGGTCTCTTCCACTCCATGAACCTCCTCTTGTGGCTGATCCACATCTAGAGACTCATCCTTAGGAACTAATAGCTCCTCATCTGCATGCAAGTGTGGCTCCCTCGCAAGCGAACACTTCATGGCTTTCTCCTCATGAAATTTGATATCCCGTCGCACAACAGTCTTGCGACTATCTGGCAAATACACACGATAGTTGTGGGGTGTATCAGTGTACCCCACAAATATCCCAACCTCTGTAGTTGGCTCCAGCTTCTTCCTGGTATCCTTTGTCACATGAATGTAAACATGTGAACCAAAAATCCTCAAATGGGAAATATCAGGCTTCTTACCAGAAAACGCCTCCTCGGGTGTACTCATGCCAAGTATCCTGTGAGGACAACGGTTCTACACATATACTGCAGTATTGCATGCCTCAGCCCACAAGTGTATGGGAAGGCCCTGATCATGCAACATCGCCCGTGCAGCACCCACAACCGTTCTATTCTTTTGCTCAGCAACCCCATTCTGCTGTGGGTTATGAGGTGCTATGAGCTCTCTTCCAATTCCTTCTGCGCTGCAAAATTCCTTGAACTCACCAGAGATGAATTCACCACTATTGTCACTCCTAAGAGCCTTCACCTACTTCCCCGATTCTTTCTCAACCAGTGCCTTGAACTCACAGAACTTTGAGTATGTCTCGCTCTTCTTCTGCATGAAGAAGATCTAGCACTTATGAGAAAAATCATCAACAAATATCACGTAGTACTTGCGCTTTGCTGTCGAAGCTACTGAGAAAGGTCCACACACGTCTGTGTGAATTCTCTCAAGGATCGTCATGGCGTGACTATCCTTCTCATGAAAGGTGGCTTTCACAAATTTTCCCAAGGTACATCCCTTGCACTGATCTAAATTCACAAGAGTACCCTTAGGAAGCCCAGTAGAAATCTACTGCAGTATCTTCAAAGCTCCATGGTGAAGGTGGCCCAATCTCCGGTGTCATAGCTCACCATCATCCCAGTTCACCACTCCTTTTGCCTTACCTTCCATTGTTGCGCAGCCATCTACCTGCAATTGATAAAGGTTCTTAACTCGAACCCCTATCCTCCGGGTCTCACCAATTGCCTTACTGCACAGGAAAGCCTTTCCCTTGCTAAAGACAACATCATATCCCTTGTCTTCTAACATCACCACAGAGATAAGATTCTTCTTCAATCCTAGAACATGCATCACTTTCTTCAATACGAAGGGTTTACCAGACTCCCTCTCGAAGGAAATGGTACCGATACCGGTCGCACTATATCTACCATCATCGCCCATCTCGATGTGCACTCCAAGATCTTTCTCATCCAGATCAGTAAACAAATCTCGATCTCCTGTCATGTGAAAAGACGCACCACTATCAAGAAACCACACTGAACCCATCACACTTGAGACCAAGCATGCGATTAACAAAAAATCCAACTCAAACTGCGAGGCTAAGGCCTCTCCAGCTGCAGATCCAGCAACCTGCTTATTTTTCTTCTTCTGTGGACAATTAGTGGCATAATGTCCGTGTTGGTGATAGTGAAAGCACTTCACCTTGGACATGTCTTGCTTCTTGCCTTTCGCACCAGATTGAGAAGCATTATTCTTTCTCTTCCCCTTCCTTGCTTTGGCAACCAAAGCGCAATTTTCTTCATCTGAGTTCTTTGATGAAGATCCATCCCTGGTACTTCGCCTTATCTCCTCTTGCACAAGATCCAACCAAAGTCGCTCCCATCCTGGAAATTTCTCCCGACCATTGACAGAGTCCTGATAGGAATGCCAACTCTTCGGAAGCCCAAAGAGAGCCAAGCTCACCAATTCCTCGTCATCAACAGTCACCCCCACACTTCCCAGCTCATCCCTGCATTGGATGAAATTCGTGAGGTACTTGGGCATATTGTCGCCTTTCTCCGTTTTTATGTTTCTGAGTTTATCCTTGAGCGCCAACTTCCTCTGGTCGCTATTTCTTTGGAATAAGTCTGTCAACTCTTTCCACATCAAGAATGGAGAAGCCTCACCATGAAGGCTGGACACTATGTGATCCTTCACACCTTCCAACAGAATTCTTCGACACTTTGCTATCTTCTTTTGCCATGCGTCAAGTACGGCAGCATCGCTAGAAGTAGGCTTTGGAATTTCTGCATCTATGAACTCCTTCAACCCATTGTCATCCAGCACCACCTACATCCTGTCCTTCCATGCAATATAATTTGAGCTGCCCTCAAGGGCATACTCCAATCGCAATCTGTTGAAATACATCTCAACTTCGACACCAACAAAACACCGCTGCAAATTCGAATTCCACTAGCTCAAAACTCAACCGCTTCAATGTTTTGCAATTGCTCCAATGATCAATATTGCTCTGATACCATGTAGAAATTTGAATAACTGATATATTATTCACTTGTATTCTCCTGATCACACACTATTTTAACTTCATGCACAATACAAAATCTCTTCTACCATTGATCATTAATTGCGGAAATAAAAAAAATCGCATGCGCACATTAAAACCATAAAAAATCACACATATGAACACAGTATTTCATGGGAAAGCTTAAAGATGAAAACCCCCAAATATCTATATATTATATGCCATAGAGATCATGTAACAATCATCATACAAAGCTCCTCACAAGCTCTCAGTACAATCTCCAATTTCTACACACTAATCAAGCTAGATCTAGCAAAACACATGCTCTAATCTCTGCCACCTAATAGCCTGCCTCTATTGCGTAATCAATGTTGAAGAATGGCTCATAAATAACTTCGAATCAACTGGCTTGTACTGTGCAATCCTCATTGGCATCTCCAATCACTGGTTGTTGCAAATCATGCAACAGTATAGTCACAACTGATAGTCACAGTGCTCTTTCACCTATCTCTTCACTAGTCTCCACTGAACTGTCCATGCACTGAAGTTAACTGATGTATTCTTTAGTTGATTAATGAGTTTATAATTAGTGAATTAATTAATAATTAGTTCACACCACTCTCACTAGTGTATCAATCAATTAGACTATATACAACTAGCTCAACTATGTTTAGATTAGTTAAACTGAACACAACTCCATTAACTTCCTCAATCAACTCCACCAAACTCTCTCACATGAGTTCTAACTAAATTATCCATGCAATAGCTCCACTTAACCCTTAGGAATAGCGTAATTCCTTCTGTCAGCTCCTGTGCCACATCTGTGCACTTAACTGAAGTGCTCCAAGAGAATAAGATAATGTTTATAGTCCAAATATTATTAAGAGCTAATAATATTCGACATATCTATTTTTAGACTGGCAATCTAAAAATAGATTCAGCCCAATATGTCTAAAAATAGAAGTCCATCTATTTTTTCCGACTTGACCAACCATCCACAAATAGCATCCTGCAACTCATAGAACATGATCCATATGTCTAAAAATAGACATAGTCTAAAAATAGACTTTGCGCCAAAAATAGCCTGCGGGCCCACTTAGTGAAGGCGACTTCTTCCCACTAAGCTCATCATCTTGTTGCAATCTCAAAAAATTCTTCCGTAAAAAAAATTCAAGTGAAAATTGATGTATTAGAGAAAATCCATCGATACCACACAAACTATTTTTGTTATAAATATGAATATGTAATGCACACCTTTTGTGTGTGTGACACATCATGTAGATCAAAGAATTGCTCCATATGTAGTATCCATGTTATCAGATCCTTGCCATCAAACTTCCTCATATCTATCTTTGGAATGTGGTGGGTCTTAAACCCAACATTTGAGTCTCTAAAATCATAATTTATATTCCTTTTTTCCTCATCATTATTTTCATGGATTACCTTATCACCACTGGGAAGTCTGTCTTACAACAACATTGAAAACCCTTCCAACTTGACATTCATCGCGTCCATGCCTACTTTAAAAACCTCTATGTATGCTTTTAAACCATCCTTCAAACCTTTCATGTTGCATTTTATTTTTTCTTCTAAACCATCCACCTTAACTTCCAGTTCAATTTTGGTTACTCTTCATGAGAGCGAATTTTTTTGTACTTGGTCTCGTAATTTTGATATATCATGTTGCATTTTTTCCTCCTCTTCATGCTTCATAATAGATATTTTTGGTAATTTTCTAGGTGTATCCTTTTTTTTATGAGGAATTTTGGAATAAAACAACGATATCTATGCTTCACTATTCCCATTGAATCACTTCAAACTGATTTTTTAAACAAAAGTTATGCAAAATTTCAAAAAAATATTGATCTTTTTCTTTCTTTTAGGGGATCGATCTTGAAATTTTTGTATCTTTGTAATTTCATCCTCTGAAATTTCGTTATATGGTAGCCCTATGAGTATTCTTTCCAATTCCATAAGTCAGACCAAGATTGGATTCTTCGATAAAGTTATGCTAAATCTCCCACGATGACCTGATTATGGACTAGTTCAGTAGAGAAAAATTGTACAGGATGTCACGGGTCACACTTTCAACCTTTATACCTGAAATTGATAAAAAAAACTATAGTCCGTGCACTTTTGGTTACTCTTTATTAAATTCAAATCTGATGCTCGAAGAGAAAGTTATGAAGATTTTCCCTTGGTATCCTGTTTGAGACTAAATTCTGGAGCATGAAAAAACCCTAACTTATTTGGACCATATCTCATAAATTATAGAAAATCAATATCTTAAAATTTTACACGAAGTTAAACAAGAGTTCGGCTCCACGTGGTCCAAATATCAGCTTCTAAAGCCTCCTAGAAAAAAAAAATATAGCGAAAAATTTGAAGATGACCGGTTTAAAGAAACAAAATCCTAGAATAAAAAGCTCTGATATCAAATGTTATGCAAACAGATCAAAAAATAGAAGAAAATATAGATCAATGGCTTGAAAATTAGCCTCTTTGAGGAGGAAACCTAATTTAAATCACATAAATGAAAAATTCTTGGATGATACAAATGACAAAACCTCCTTTCTATATATAGGAGTATAAGGGGTCACAATATAATCAGATCCTACATACCAATAATAATGTAAGGGAACAATAATAACAATAGTGGGCTTATATGGGACATAACAATAACAATATTGGGGCTACATGGGCACAACAATAACAATAAGGGGGATACACTAACAATAACAATAAGGGGGCTACACTAGTATTATAGGGACCTAAAAACAAAGGTTATTGTTGAAATAAAATTGTAATTCCCTTATAGTAGTCAACAACTACTTAAATCACCATGAATATGTGTTCCAATGAGTGGTTCTCTCTAACAAAGTGTTGTAAAATGTAATTCCATGATAACAACAAAACATAAAACCAACCTAAGATGCACCATCACAATCTTAGGTCGATTATTGCATCAAAATTCATCGCCCAATCTTAGGAAGATGTTAGATCATCATCAAATCATAATTAATGCCACACTTTTAATTCAAAATAGGAAATAACACATCAATGAGGGTATCAAAATCATCAAACACATTTCGATCTAGGGAATTTTTATCAAATGTTACATCATTAAGTTATATCACCTAGGAAAATATGACATAGGCAACATGACTGATCCCACCATAACAACATAATTAGAGAAGGGGACATAAAAAAGTGATAACCTATCTAATTACCAAGTATGACCCCCATCACACATCCAACACAAAAGGACCATGTACAAAACCTCCTCCTCTCGACGTCATACATCTACACACCAAGTCATTAGGGAACATCAATAAAATTCCACCTCCTATCACCATAATATAACCCCTTATGGGCTTATGCACACCATCTAAGAACAATATATAGCACATCCAAGATAAGCATGCACACACACATCACAACCACACCATAATGAGAAAGCCTTCTCCATAGCCCATAAGTAAGAAACTAGGGTGATCAACAAAATCAACACATCTGAGAATGATACCAACTAACCAACGTAATATTCCAATCAGGGAGAAGTGAAGTTCCTGTAATGAAAAACCACCATCAAATGATATAATGCAATGAAGAGAAGGATATTGATGAATATGAATCATCCCAAGTTTTTTCCAAAAACTCTAAGGAACCAACAACAAGCCTCCATGAATGTGTTGAAAATTGTAATATGGGACTTCATACAATATGAAGTATAATAATAGGCTCAAGTGAATCTCCTTAAACCAAAGACCTCATCAAATGATACAATTCAATGAAGAGAAGGGGCTCTATGAAGATGAAAATTGTAATGCAGGAATTCATAAAATATGAGGTGTAACAATAGGCTCAAGTGAAGCTCCTCCAAACAAATACCTCATCTAATGATACAAAGTAATGAAGAGAAGATTCTTGATGAAGATGGATATCCCTAAGTTTGTAACACACCCCCTCCTAACCCTTAACAAAACATAGGTTAAGAGGAGATGGTTACTATGTTGACCCAAGATCCAAGGTGTCATTATGGAAATGGGGTCTAAAAATTTTGATCTCATCAAGTTACTTAAAACCTTAGTTCAATATCACAATTGTGTTCACCTCTTCAATACAATTCTAGTGATATAAAATTTTAGTTCAATCCAACCTTTGGATCCAAACATGTGACCATTGAATTTTTTATGCATTAGAAATGTGCCATGTCATCAACCTGACCACATGGAAACCATGTGGCCATACCCACTTGGATATCGTCCCGGTGCCATTGAGAAATTTCTTATTAGCTGCCAACCTGTTCATGGGTTTGATTTACGCTACCACACACTATGCATTAAAATGAAAATTACACACACGCACACACAACAGGCTATTATCTATCGTCAATATTCCCATCACCTGGGCTTTGTTACCCAACCCTTTGCTATTGCGCACTTAACATTTGCTCTGGGGTTGACCCTATGGGTTGACTTATCTGTGGCTATGCACATACTCCAGCTCCAATGAAATGAGTTAATGGGATCACATGTATTCCACCTCAGCCCGGAATGGCGTTGTCTTCTCAACTTAGAGTTCCTAAATTGATGTCATAAATTTTCAACCAGGGTTAGTAAACTGTTGAAGTGAAGTGCACTCTATGTGCCTAGGTATCTGTTTCCTAATTCGTTGTGTTTAGTGTTTTTCTGGTGTTTTTGGTTTTGTGTTTTTATGCTAAGAGGAAAATAACTAAGTGTTGGTAAAGAGAAGTTGTTGGTCACACTAAATCAGAGCAAAGTCTATTCTGAACTATATATGGCACTTAAGAAAAGAAAATGCAAAACTTGACAAGAAAAATAACTCATAACATGAACTCAGTCCAATTCATTCTATTAGAAATATGTTGGAACAACTTGAGAAAAGGATAAGTTTAATGCAATGAGGTTCTTCTAAGTAAACAACAACTTACAATATCACAGAGAAAATCTCATTCATGGTTAGAAATTTGTTGGAACACATTTGAAAAAGATTATCTGCAATATAATAAGGAGCCCTACTCTAAATTAATTTAAGACACTAAAATCAATCCATTCTACAACTGAAAATATCACTATTAAGCCTCATTCAAGAGTTAGAAATATTTTGGAATAGCTTTGGAAAAGAGGCAGTTTGTAAAATTATGAGAAATTGCAGAACAGTCAAGACTTCAAAATGACATTACCAATTCTTGTTCCTATGATAATAATGTATTAATAGAGATTAAGAACAAGAGCAGTTTGTAAATAATGAAGGCCTTTAAATCTACTTTAACAGAACTAGAGTACAACTAGCTAATAAAACTTGAAATACAGTGAATAGAACTGAACTAGAATGC
The DNA here is from genome assembly GCA_034641835.2 of Pinus albicaulis. NCBI lineage: Eukaryota > Viridiplantae > Streptophyta > Pinopsida > Pinales > Pinaceae > Pinus > Pinus albicaulis. The sequence goes on along the minus strand of CM076583.1, from coordinate 526,320,677 downwards.
AATTAACCTCCGGAGTATTACAACTGAACTAAAATGCAACTAATCTCTAAAATACTACAGCTATATCTCATTCAATGTTAGTGATATTTTGGAACAATTCATAAGAAAGAGACTGGCTGTAACATTCAATGTAAGTTAGCATAAAACATAAAGTTCAGAAAACTGCCTAAATTAGGAATGAAACAAAGCTAAAGTTACTTATCTAAACAATATGCACAGAGCTTCTCGGGTAGTAGGGGCCCTCTACCACCGGATTAGCACAAAAATCTCCTCAAGATTGCTTCAGATCATGCAATAAAGTTGTACTTCTTTCATTAAAGGAAAATGCTTCAGAAACAGAGTATTACGGTCTTTTGAGATCTAACAACAAAACATTAATATAGCTAGTTGTCTCTCAGTTTCCCGAATTATTCTTATATGAGAAATACATAACTGCCCTGGAGAAGAAATAGGGATAAGTGTCGTTTTCAATGAAAATCAAATTTGAACTCTTGTGGAGGCCTCGTACTTTGCTGAAGACATCTGTAGAGTCCTTGTCCTGGTAGGAATCTGCTTCTTAGTTTTGGTTTCCTCCACGTGCATAACCACCTATAGATTTCTGCTCAGACTTCGTAGAGGGAAAGAAATGATGTAGGAGTGTTGTGGAATTCAACCATATGCGTTTTTACTTTAAGTGACACCTGTAACCTGTGAGAACATGAAGATAGTTTCAGAATAGGCGACTAGCTACAGAATGGCTGCATTCTGTAGCTGAGTCTAGTCAAAAATTACTACAACAACAAAACCATGAAAATATAGCAAGTCAGTCATTGTACTCATTCCTAAAGTGACTTTAATTAATCCTATTGATCTTTTAAGCCTATAATTGATGAGGGACAAAGGAAATGAAGTGAAATTTTGTGAAAGGAAAGGACATCTTTGGGGCTCAACATACCCCCACTGCAAAGCTTTTGCATGTCCTCATGCAATCAATCCATATATTCTGAAAATTCTGCTAGGACATCTAACATCCTCCTTCTTCTTTGCCTGATGTTCAATGGCCTCCTAGGCTTCCTTATGACCAACTTGAATCTCAAATTGATAAGTGCCCTGCTCAACTTTTTGTTTTTCTTCTTCAGCTTCTCACTAGCCTTGTACAATTTTTCCATTTGCAGAGAGAGAGTTGTATTCATATCACTTTTCAGCTTAACCTGCTCCCTTAAAATTTCATTTTCATTTTTTATATGCCTATTGAGTACTTCTAATTCATATTTGTCTCTTCTTAGTACTTCAATTGCAGATTTTGGTGGGCTAGGAGTTCTTCCTCTACTTTTTGAGGCTCTCTTTTCTAATGACTCGACATTATTATAGATTTGTTGTTGTGTTGGGTCTATCTATGGAGTTCCTTCAACAATATCCTCTTCGTACTGGTACTCAGGAGATCTAGAAGTTGGTGTCTCTTCATCCACAATGTCTATGATTCCCGTTTGTCTAACCCCTGTTTTCTTCGATATACCTTTAAGCCTATGGCTTCGTCTTGGTTTAGATGGTCCTTCACCTCTCTCCTTGGCATAATTTCTTATTATCATTTCCTTTTTAAGTTGTTTCTTAATTTCAGCCAATTTCTTAGAAATAATCTCCTCATTGTCCTCTTGTATGGACTTACCAGTTTTAATTTCAACAGATTTGGAAATTTTCCCTCTCCTGCTTATTCTTGTAAGTTTGCCTTCAGATGGAGATTCCTTGGGTTCTTCAAAGTGATTCCTCACTAGGAACTCATCCCAATTGTCTCCCATCTTTCTCAAATAATGTTCAATTAGGATTTTAACTAGGCCATGGTGATACAAAGTGGTTTCCAAGAATTGAACCCTCTTTTGAACATTAGAGGCCATTCTCTTTAGGCTATGAAGTAAGAAAAAGGGTAAATTGATTTCTTCATCTAAGAAATGCATCATTAGCCGAATATGATAAACATATAGGGTACCAAACCTTCCCTCACAAGTTATAAACTTTTGCAAAATGAGCAACATATTCCGCCATTTATTCTTCAGTGCTGAGCTAGGGATGCCCTTCTTAAAAATTGAAATATCCATACCTGGTGTTTTGAGCATTTGCCTCCATGCCTCATTGTGAAATTCCTTGTTTTTGAACCATCATTCACCTTGCCTGGGTAATTCTGCTGCTTCTGCAATGAAGGATTCTGTAATAGTGAAATTGACATCTCCTATTTCAACTTCTGCTCCATTGAAGGACCGCGCAAATGTCTTAGTTACCTCTTTATGAAAACCATTGAAATTTTCCAAAAACTGTAACCACCCAACCTGCTGTAGCATTTCTCTAATCTGTGGGTAACCCTCTAAGTATTTGGTTCTGACTGGTTTAGACCTTACAATGAGACCCATAGCTTCTTTTCTCAACCTTCAATTTACTGCTCTTCTATTCACGGTAACAATGGCTGTAGAGAGTTGTTTTTACCCAAAAGATGCCTTCTCTGTTTATGCAGCAGGAATTAGCTACGGAAAGATGACATGAAGTGGTTATGGGATGAGTGAAATACGGTGAGGGTGATTCACACGAATTAATGAGTTTGAGAGCTATCATGGAGGAAAAAAGCCACGAAAAAAAAAATAAAAAAATCTCGTGAGAATTTCAAAATCATCACTGAATACTTCGGGCTAGTGACGTGACCGAATAGGTCACTTCAGTACTTAACCGTTAAGTTTTAAATGATGATTTGATATGGCGGAATGGAAGGGTTTTTGTCCAAAGTTTTTATGATAATTTTAATAGGCATGATCAACACTAATAATAAAAATAACTTTATGAATCATACATGACTTAACTATACTATAACTTTCATAATCTGTCATCATAATAATTTCACAATTTTACCTTTGCCTTTCCTTTAATTTTTGTGGTTTTAATATGCTTTGTCCTCCTTTGAAAATCATTGATTCTTCAATCTTCATAATCCCTTTGATTTTGCTTGTTGTCATAGGTGTGCAGGATCAATTTGCTGCTGATCAAGTGATTACTGGATAGTTTCCTTCAGGATATCTGGCTGCAGAATGTCTGGCTGGTGACAAAATGTCTGGCTGCAGAATGTCTGGCTACAGAATATCCCTGTAGAAGCTTTGAAACATGGAATGAAATGTTTTATGAAGTGAATTAGAATATTTTATGAAGTGAATTATAATGGATCATGAAATATGGTGGAATGGATCATGAGTGAAGTGAAATGTAATGGAATGAAATGAATCACAAATGTGAAGTGGAATGAAACATAAAAAGTGGTCAGAAAATTATGATTTGTAATACTCAATTTGCAGAAAGAGATCAAATTTAGAAATCTGAGATGGAAATGAGATGAACCATGAAATGGAGTGAATGAAGTATAGATGAATGGAGTGAATGAAATATGAATGAATGGAGTGAATGAAGTGAGACATGATGGAATGAAATGGATCATAAGTGGAACATGATATATAAAATGGATCTGCACTTATGATTTTATGATAGCTGCTTGTAGGAAAAGAGCAAATTTGAAAAGCTAAAGTGTCAGAAAGATTCTTATTTTAACTTTATCTTTTCTGTATAAACATGCTAATCAGTGATTAGTTTTCATGTTTATACCTTCTTCTTCTTTTTTTACATTTGAATTCAGAAAATTCAATTAAGTTGATGAAGAAGAAGAATTCTTCTTCATTAACTTCACATCACTGTTTCCCTGGAATCTCTTGACAAATTCTTCTCTTGAAAGTGGCTTATGATACAGCTTCAATCTATGACCATTTACAATAAAAGTGACCTTCTCTTCATCTATTGTCCTGATTTTTATTGCTCCACTGTCAAAAAAATTCATAATTTCATATGGCCCAAGCCAATGTGTTTGGAATTTACCTTGAAAATCTTTGAACTTTGAATCAAACAAGAGGGCCCAGTCACCTTCTTTGAATTTCTTTTCCTTGATGTACTTATCATTCCATCTAGTCCTTTGTTGTTGGACTATACTTGTTTTCTGAACTGCATCTTGTCTGATCTCATCCAATTCATTAATCTGCTCCAATCTGTGCTTTTGTGCCTCTGTTAGATCAAGTCCTAGCTGAACTGCCATTTTGAAAGTTTGAATCTGGAACTCTATGGGAAACAAAAATTGCTTTCCATAAACAAGTTCATAAGGAGTATGGCCTGTTGTGTTTCTCCATGTAGTTCTATAGGCCCACAAGGCTTCAGGAAGCCTATCTACCCAATCTCTTCTATGTAAATTAACAGTCTTTGTTAGGATTCCTTCAATGACCTTATTAGTAGATTCCACTTGACCATTTGCTTGTGGATGATAAGGAGTAGATTTTCTATGCTTGATTTTTTACCTCTCCATCATTTGTTCCACTAGCCTTGATGTAAATTGAGCTCCTTGATCTGTAACAATTTTTCTTGGGACACCAAAACGAGTAAAAATATCCTCAAAAATAAAATTAACTACAGATGCTTCATTAGCAAAAAGTAATGGCTTGGCCTCTACCCATTTGGTAACATAATCAATGCAAACTAATATATATCTCTTTTGTCTTGATGGAGGACTAATAGGTCCTACAAAATCCAAAGCCCATTTTTCAAAAGGTTCAATATGTACCTGAGGCTGCAATGGCATCTCACCTGAAGGAGAAGGTTTCCCTACCCTTTGGCAACTGTCACACCTTTTGACATACTCTTTAGCATATTTAAAAATGGATGGCCAATAATATCCTAAATGAAGGATCTTATAAGTTTTTCTTTTATCAGCAAAGTGTCCGCCACAAGGTTCATCATGACATGCCTTGAGGATCTCAGGCATCTCATCTTCCCGAACACATATCCTAATGATAAAATCCGGACCTGTTTTGTATAACTCATTAGCAACCCATGAATATTTTGCACTGTCATAAATGATATTTATTTTGTCTCTTGCATTCATTATTAAAGGAAATTTCCCTGAAACTAAATAATTAGCAATGTCAGCAAACCAAGGAGTCTGAGTAGAAATTGCAAAAAGATATTCATCAAGGAATTGATATTCAACTGGAGTATTTTCTTTGATTTTTTGGAGTCTAGATAGGAAATCAGCTACTGTGTTTTGTTTTCCAGGCCTATCTAGAATAGTGATGTTGAATTCTTGTAAAAGCAATAACCATCTTATGACTCTGCCATTAGTAATTGATTTGTTCATTAGATATCTAATTGCAGAGTGAGCTGTGTGAACAAAAGTTTCATAGCCTGTTATATAGTGTATGAATTTATTTATGGCATGAACAACAGCTAGAAACTCTTTTTCAGTTACAGTATAATTTAACTCTGAAGGAGTCAAATTTTTACTTGTATAGTAGATGGCATAAGGAATCAGGTATTTTTGTCCTAATACTGCTCCTAAAGTTGTATCTGAGGCATCTATTGAAATATGAAAAGGTAGTTTCCAGTTAGGTCCCCTTAAAATAGGTGCTTCAGAGATTTTTGTTTTCAGGGTCTCAAAGGCTAACTGGCAATCAGGATTCCACTTGTAATGGTCGTTGATGGTTCAACGTGACACACTATATTGGTTTCATTTGTCTTAAATATCTAGAGAAAGGTTATGTTATTGTTAAGGGTTATTTTATCTATGTTTGGATATTCATATTTTTCATATTGAATATCTTTATGTATTCATAATATCATGCTAAAATTAGTTGCATTGGAAATTTCATACTAAGGTGGCATTGCCATTGAGAAATGAGAGGTACTGAGGTGTAATCTACTTTCTTTATCATTTTAATATTCAAGCTAAAAGAACTTATGTTATGTTATTCCATGGAAATATTGCATGATAGCTATTAGTTTGAGTAAAAAAAAATTAGCTACATGCATTTTCATACATAGAGCGCCTAAAAATAAAATGAAACAAATAGTAAAATAGTAAAATAGAGCTCCATGAAAATTGAAACAAATAGTAAAATTTTGGATTTGTTATATGTTTTCCCTAATCCATGGTTAACCATGACACATCACGTGGACAAAAACCTCTTAAGGAAAACTCACTAATCTAAAAATATTAGTGAAATAATAGTATAATGCTCATGAGAAGGGGTGTACTGCTAGAAATAGGCACCAAACCAAGTCAAATTCCAAATGTACATAATATGACTTCCAAGAATACATGGTTGAAAGATACAATAAAATAAGTATTCACAAAGGAGGATGTGCTCCAAGGTCCACCTAGGAGAACTCACTAAGTTCACCCACCACGATGGATGAGAGAATAAACAATATAATAATCCTCCTAGAAGAATGCTCCATAACAACTTTCTCCAAAAATAACTAGAGGTCCAAAATATGTTTTAAACTAATCGACATGTGTAAATCTCAAGGAAACAAATTCCATGGAAAAATGTTCAAGATTCCAAGTAGATGTAGTTCTCCATAAGAAAATAAGTATTCAAAGTGCCAAAATGGAAAGTGGACCATTTCTGAAAAACAAATACAAGGAGATAAGGGTAAATTAGGATTTTGACTATTCAAAACTCCATTAAACTATATATATCTATCTATCTATATATATATATATATATATATATATATATATATATATATATATATATATATATATATATATATATAAAGAATTGTCTCCGTAAGTGCACCCTCCAAGGATATGCTCAAATATTGTGTTAGGACCAAGTAAATGTATGCAAAATCTACACATTGACTCTCCATAAAACATATCCCTTAACACATCCAACAAAATATTATATATTCCAATTCAAAAAGGTTAGGGAATTATCCAATGAAGATTAAATGATGACAAGTATAGATAAAATATACTTGCAATAAAGATGAGAGAGCACGTAGGACACCCTAGAAAAGTGTGCAGTGTAACTAGAGTCAATCACCCACAAATAAAAAAATACTCACCAATGAAATGTGTGAAGAGTGGTTAGACATCAATAATAAATGATTACTCCACAATCCATTCATAAATATTTCCTTCAAACCAAAGAGTGTGTTCCCTATAGAAGTGTTCCAATCTCTCTATGAAACAATATGATAATGCATGTATTGAAATTTGTGCTTGAGGGGCGGGCACACCACTATAAATCCTCAAGCAACTCAAACTAATCCCTTTGGATTTTAAAATGAATCCAATGAACTAGGGAAACCAAGGTATTAAAATTAATTTGAATAAATTACATCAATTTAACCTTAGAAAAATTAAATCAACCTCAACATATGTGCACAAATGTTATGCAACCAAATCACAAAACAAAATAAAACTTACAGATCAACGACTTCAAATGTAGACTCTTCAAGGGGGAAACCTCTTGTACATCACATAAATGAAAATTTCTTGGATGATAAAATTAACATGACCTCATTGGTATATATAGGAGTCTAAGGGGTCACAATATAATTAGAGCCTACTAAAAATAATAATGTAGGGTTGTTGGGTTCTTGTTTCCATGACTGCTTCAAGCTCCAATATGATTTTTCCTTACTCGTAAAATTCTGGAAATATTTTTTGAAGTGAGATATTTTCACTGATAACCTTATTTAAGCATGAAACATGGAAATCTGGGTGTACTCGGGAAGATTCAGGTAGCTCTAGTTTTTATGCCATAGTACCAATATTTTGCAACACCTTGTAAGGACCATAGTATTTGGGTAATACTTTATTATCCTTCTTAGGTTGCTTGAGGGAATTTTTTTGTATGGTTGTAGCCATAAAAATACCCACTCACCTGCGTCAAAAATAATTTCTCTGTGATGTTGATCTTCCTATTGTTTCATTTGATTTTGCACGAGAATGAGGTTATCCTTTAAGAGTAGGATAACTTCTTGTTGATGCTCGATGTGATCTTCCACTGCTTGAACCTTAGAATTTTCTCCTAAAGATGATGTAATGGTTGGTGGATGATATCCATAAAGTGCCATAAATAGGGTCATTTTTATTGCAGTATGGAAGGAAATGTTATACCACCATTCAACTAAAGGTAACCAGTTGACCCATTGTGTTTGTTTATCATATATAAAGCAATGAAGATATCCTTCCAAATTTTTTTTTCACTGTCTCAAGTTTCCCGTCATATTGAAGATGATAAGATTGGCTATGAGCTAATTAAGTACCTAGACAAGAAAATAATTCCTTCTAAAAAATTCTAGTGAAACTGGGATCTCTATCACTTATAATAATCTTTGGGTTTCCATGTTACTTTTCAACTGTTTCCATCAATATAGTAGCAATTATACTAGCTTTAAAAGGATGAGATAATGCACACAAATGTGCATACTTGGTAATTCTATCAACTACCACTATGATGACATTATTTCCTTAATATTTGGGGAAACCTGTGATAAAATCCATTGATACCTCCTCCCAACATTGACTTGGAATGGCTAAAGGTTGTAATAGACCCAGGGTCTTAATTGTTTCAACTTTATTTTGTTGGAAAAATAAACATTCTGCCACAATATTTTGAATATCAGATTTAAGGCCATCCTAAAAAAATTCCTTCTTAACACTATGGTATGTTTTTAAAAATTCTGAGTGCCCTCCTAAAGGATAGGTGTGCAACTCCAAAATAATATTTTGTTTGAGTTGAAAATTCTTACATAGATATAAGCAATATGTGTACCCTAATGAGTCCTTTTTTCCAAATAAATGTATCATATTTATTGTGATCTTGTTGAAACTTTTGAATTAGTGTCCACACCTATTCGTAATTCTTCCATTCCTCCCTTGCTTCAGTTATCCAATCAGGTTGGATAATAGAAATGGCATAAAACAATGCTTCCACATCCTCATCCCTTCTTGAGAGTGTATCTACAACAACATTTAGCTTCCCTTTTTTGTAGATTATTTCAAAGTCATAACCCAACATCTTTGTGACCCATTTTTGTTGCTCTTCTGAAGATAGTCTTTGTTCCAAAAAGTGTTTAAGACTATCATGATCAGTTTTTACCTTGAAGTGTCTTCCAATTAGGTAAGTTCGCCATTTCTTTAGTGCATGCAGTATTGCTAACATTTCCTTCTCATAAATAGGTTTCTGTAAATACTTTCCTTTGATTGGACGACTTTCAAAAGCAATGGGTCTTCCTTCTTGCATTAAAACAACACAAATTCCATTTCTTGAGGCATCACATTCCACAATAAAGGTTTTTGTGAAGTCTGGCGTAGCTAAGACCGGTGCTAGGCACATTGCCTCTTTAAGATGTTCAAAGGCCTTAGTTGCTTCAGGAGTCCATGAAAATGCATCTTTCTTAAATAATGTTGTTAGAGGTGCTGCTATTCTCCCATAATTCTTAACAAACTTGCGATAATACCCTGTTAACCCGAGAAATCCTCGCAACTGCTTTATGGTTGTGGGGATTTTCCATTCTTTAATGGCTTTAATTTTGTTAGGGTCTACTTTAACACCCTCGTGAGATACAATATGACCCAGATATTCCACCTCTTGTACTCCAAAGAAACATTTGATTTTTTTTGCATATAATTGTTTCTCCTGCAATAGTTTGAGCACCCTGTCAACATGTTCAACATGATCCTTCCAAGACCTGCTATAGATTAGTATATCATCAAAAAATACTAGCACAAATTTTCTAAGGAAGGGTTTGAAAATGGAATTCATCAACCCTTGAAATGTAGAAGGTGCATTGGTAAGGCCAAAAGGCATGACCAAAATTTCATAATGACCCTCATGAGTTCGAAATGTTGTTTTTGGAATATCTTCAGTCTTCATTCTAATTTGATGATATCCTGAACGAAGATCCAACTTGGTAAAATAAATTGCTCCATGTAATACATCCAATAATTCATCAATCACAGGAATGGGAAATTTGTCTTTAATGGTGAGCTTATTGAGCTCCCTATAATCCGGACACATTCGCCATGATCCATCCTTCTGGTGTACCAATACTACAGGAGCAGAGAAAGAACTTTGACTAGGTTGAATTATAACGTTCCTACTTCGCAACCACATTCAACTTCACCTCTTTGTAATAGGATACTTGTAAGGTTTGATGTTTGACAATACTCTTAACCATGTATGAAGACACGTGATCATAAATATGGGATCCTTTGTGAGTCTCAAATACCTTAATGATTGTCTCAATATTCTTGAGACATGAGAAAAACAGCATTCTCAATGTTTGAATATAGTGAACATAATTGTGAAATCAAGTCTCATTGTTCTTTCTTCAAAATATTTGTACATGCCATTAGATCCGATTATCTTCCCCGCTTCCCAATGAACCTAGAACCCGCCTTCACATCCATCCCATGAATGGGGGCACCCCTATCCGTTACCGTGAGAGAAAGAATCATCCTATGGAAGAATACCATGTATAGCAAAGGTTTCTCATAACTGATCCTCAATCTTATGAGAAGTTTCTGCAACAAATCTGCTCTCGTACTTCTCCACACCCTTAGTCGCTGTTTACTTGTGAGATCCTTCTAACCCACCACTGATTTCCCTTCCGGCCTTGGGACAATCTCCCATGCACTGTTTCTGACAATCGAATCATACTCTTCCACCATGGCATCTACCCATGCGGGATCCTCCACAGCTTCCTCGAAAGAGGATGGATCCATCACATTACACTTGCTCATAAGAGCCATGTATCCAGTATAACGGTCAAGTGACTGTCTCTATCTGCGCTGTGATGTTGGTGCTCCTAAAATCCTCTCTGCATCTTGACCCAGTCGCTCAGCTTCTGTAGTGCGCTTCTGCCCTCTGATGGTTGGCGCTGCATGAGTGGTCTCTTCCACTCCATGAACCTCCTCTTGTGGCTGATCCACATCCAAAGACTCATCCTTAGGAACTAATAGCTCCTCATCCGCATGCAAGTGTGGCTCCCTCTCAAGCAAACACTTCATGGCTTTCTCCTCATGAAATTTGATATCCCGTCGCACAACAGTCTTGCGACTATCTGGAAAATACACACGATAGTTGTGGGGTGTATCAGTGTACCCCAAAAATGATCTCAATCCTCTCGTAGTCACTCCACGCTTTTCCTTGTATCTTATCACATGAATGGAACAGTGAATCCATGGTGTTTCAAATGGGAAAGACAAAGCTTCTTACCAGAAATGCCTCCTCGGGTAATACAAGTATCTTGTGGAGGACAACGGTTCTCCGTATACCGGCAGATGGTATGCCCCAGTCTACAAGTAAGGGAAGGCTTCGATTACAACATCACCCGTGCAGCACCCACGACTGTTCTGTTCTTCTGCTCAACAACCCCATTTTGCTGTGGGTTATGAGGTGCTATGAGCTCTCTTCGAATTCCTTCTGCGCTGCAAAATTCCTTGAACTCACCAGAGATGAATTCACCGCCATTGTCACTCCTAAGAGCCTTCACCTGCTTCCCCGATTCTTTCTCAACCAGTGCCTTGAACTCACAGAAATTTGAGTATATCTTGCTCTTCTTCTGCATGAAGAAGATCCAGCATTTACAAGAAAAATCATCAACAAATATCACATAGTACTGCGCTTTGCTGTCGCTACTGAGAAAGGTCCACGCACGTCTATGTGAATTCTCTCAAGGATTGTCGTGGCACGACTATCCTTCTCGTGAAAGGTGGATTTCACAAATTTTCCCAAGGTAAGTCCCTTGCACTGATCTAACTGCACAAGAGTACCCTTAGGAAGCCCAATATAAATCTGCTGCAGTATCTTCAAAGCTCCATGGTGAAGGTGGCCCAATCTCCGGTGCCACAACTTGCCATCATCCCAGCTCACCACTCCTTCTGCCTTGCCTACCATTGCTACGCAACCATCTACCTACAATTGATAAAGGTTCTTAACTCGAACCCCTATCCTCACGGGTCTCACAGTTTCCCTTCTTGCACGGAAATCCCTTCCCTCGCTGAAGACAACATCATATCCCTTGTCTTATAACATCGCCACAGAGATAATATTCTCTTCAATCCTGGAACATGCATCACTTCCTTCAATATGAAGGGTTTACCAGACTCCCTCTCAAAGGAAATGGTACTGATACTGGTCGCACTGTATCTACCATCATCGCCCATCTCGATGTGCACTCCAAGAACTTTCTCATCCAGATCTAAAAACAAATCTTGATCTCCTGTCATGTGAAAAGACGCACCACTATCAAGAAACCACACTGAACCCATCACACTTGAGACCAAGCATGCGATCAGCGAAAAATCGAGCTCAAACTGCGAGACTAAGGCCTCTCCAGCTTCAGATCCAGCAACCTGCTTATTTTTCTTCTTCTGTGGACAACTAGTGGCGTAATGTTCGTGTTGGTGATAGTGAAAGCACTTCACCTTGAACATGTCCTGCTTCTTGCCTCTCACACCAGATTGAGAAGCATGCTTCTTGCTCTTCCCCTTATTTTCTTTGGAAGCCAAAGCACAATTCTCTTCATCAGAGTTCTTTGATGAAGATTTTCCTGATACTTCGCTAACCTTATCTCCTCTTGCACAGATCCAACCAAGTGGCTCACATCGGCAATTTCTCAGACCAGTGGCAGAGTCTCAGTCTGAATGCCAGCATGGAAGCAAGGAGAGCCAGAGCTCACCAAGTCCTCGTCATCATCACCCCCACACTTCCCAGCTCATCCCTGCATTGGATGAACTTCGTGAGGTACTTGGGCATACTGTCGCCTTTCTCCATTTTTATGTTCCTGAGTTTATCCTTGAGCGCCAACTTCCTCTGGTCACTCTTGCTTTGGAATAAGTTTGTCAACGCTTTCCACATCAAGAATGGAGAAGCCTTACCATGAAGGCTGGACACTATGTGATCCTTTACACCTTCCAATAGAATTCTTCGACACTTTTCTGTCTTCTTTTGCCATGCGTCAAGTGCGGCAGCATCGCTAGAAGTAGGTTTTGGAATTTCTGCATCTATGAACTCCTTCAACCCATTTTCATCCAGCACCACCTCCATCCTGTCCTTCCATGCAATATAATTCGAGCTTCCCTCAAGGGCATACTCTAATCGCAATCCATTGAAAGACATCTCAAATTTGACACCAAGAAAACACTGCTGCAAATTCGAATTCCACTAGCTCAAAACTCAACCGCTTCAATGTTTTGCAATTGCTCCAATGATCAATATCACTCTGATACCAAGTAGAAATTTGAATAACTGATATGTTATCCACCGAGATTCTCCTGATCACACACTATTTTAAATTCATGCACAATACAGAATCTCTTCTACCATTGATCATTAATTTCGGAAATAAAAACAATCGCATGCGCACATTAAAACCATAAACATTCACACATATGAACACAGTATTTTATGGGAAAGCTTAAAGATGAAAACCCACAAATAATATTACTTATAATCTTTTAGAATCTGTAACAATAATCATACAAAGCTCCTCACAAGCTCTCGGTACAATCTCCAATTGCTACACACTAATCTAATTTAGATCTAATAAAGCACAACCTTCCCAATCTACTTACTAACTTCTTTGCCTCTATTAAATGTGTGTCAATGTGAAAGATGGATCTCATAACCTTAATTTACGCTTGTCTTGCGCAATCCTAACGGTCATCTCCAATCACTAGTTGTTGCAAATCATGCAACAGTATAGTCACAACTGATAGTCACACTGCTCTTTCACCTATCTCTTCACTAGTCTCCATTGAAACTTTCCATGCACTGAAGTTAACTGATGTATTTTTTAGTTGATTAATGAGTTTATAATTAGTGAATTAATTAATAATTAATTCACACCACTCTCACTAGTGTATCAATTAGTTAGATTAGATACAACTAGCTCAACTATGTTTAACTCAGTTAAACTGAACACAACTCCATTAACTTCCTCAATCAACTCCACCAAACTCTCTCACATGAGTTCTAACTAAAGTATCCATGCAATAGCTCCACTTGACCCTTAGGAATAGCGTAATTCCTTCTGTCAGCTCTTGTGCCACATCTGTGCACTTAACTGAAGTGCTCCAAGAGAATAAGATAATGTTTATAGTCCAAATATTATTAAGAGCTAATAATATTCGACATATCTATTTTTAGACTCGCAATCTAAAAATAGATTCTGCCCAATATGTCTAAAAAATAAGTCCATATATTTTTCCAACTTGACCAAAAATCCACAAATAGCATCCTCCAACTCATAGAATACGATCCATATGTCTAAAAATAGACATAGTCTAAAAATAGACTTTGTGCCAAAAATAGCCTGCGGGCCCACTTAGTGAAGGAAACTTCTTCCCACTAAGCTCATCATCTTGTTGCAATCTCAACAAATTCTTTCGTAAAAAAATTTCAAGTGACAATTGATGTATTAGAGAAAATCCATCGATACCACACAAACTATTTTTGTTAGAAATATGAATATGTAATGCACACCTTTTGTGTGTGTGACACATCATGTAGATCAAAGAATTGCTCCATATGTAGTATCCATGTTACCAGATCCTTGCCATCAAAATTCCTCATTTCTATCTTTGGAATGTGGTGGGTCTTAAACCCAACATTTGAGTCTCTAAAATCATAATTTATATTCCTTTTTTCCTCATCATTATTTTCATGGATTACCTTATCACCACTGGGAAGTTTGTCTTACAACAACTTTGAAAACCCTTCCAACTTGACATTCATCGCGTCCATGCCTACTTTAAAAACCTCCATGTATGCTTTTAAGCCATCCTTCAAACCTTTCATGTTGCCTTTTATTTTTTCTTCTAAACCATCCACCTTAAATTCCAGTTCAATTTTGGCTACTCTTCATGAGAGTGAAATTTTTGTACTTGGTCTCGTAATTTTGATATATCATGTTGCATTTTTTCCTCCTCTTCATGCGTCATAATAGAGATTTTTGGTCATTTTCTAGGTGTATCCTTTTTTTTATGAGGAATTTTGGAATAAAACAACGATATCTATGCTTCACTATTCCCATTGAATCACTTCAAACTGATTTTTTAAACAAAAGTTATGCAAAATTTCAAAAAAATATTGATCTTTTTCTTTCTTTTAGGGGATCGATCTTGAAATTTTTGTATCTCTGTAATTTCATCCTCTGAAATTCCGTTATATGGTAGCCCTATGAGTATTCTTTCCAATTCCATAAGTCAGACCAAGATTGGATTCTTCGATAAAGTTATGCTAAATCTCCCACGATGACCTGATTATGGACTAGTTCAGTAGAGAAAACTTGTACAAGATGTCACGGGTCACACTTTCAACCTTCATACCTGAAATTGATAAAAAAAACTATATTCCGTGCACTTTTGGTTACTCTTTATTAAATTCAAATCTGATGCTCGAAGAGAAAGTTATGAAGATTTTCCCTTGGTATCCTGTTTGAGACTAAATTCTGGAGCATGAAAAAACCCTAACTTATTTGGACCATATCTCATAAAGTATAGAAAATAAATATCTTAAAATTTTACACGAATATCAAGAAAGAGTTCGACTCCACGTAGTCCAAATATCAGCTTCTAAAGCCTCCTAGAAAAAAAAAATATAGCGAAAAATTTGAAGATGACCGGTTTAAAGAAACAAAATCCTAGAGTAAAAAGCTCTGATACCAAATGTTATGTAAACAGATCACAAAATAGAAGAAAATATAGATCAATAGCTATAAAATTAGCCTCTTTGAGGAGGAAACCTAATTTAAATCACATAAATGAAAAATTCTTGGATGATACAAATGACAAAACCTCCTTGCTATATATAGGAGTATAAGGGGTCACAATATAATCAGATCCTACATACCAATAATAATGTAAGGGAACAATAATAACAATAGTGGGCTTATATGGGACATAACAATAACAATATTGGGGCTACATGGGCACAACAATAACAATAAGGGGGATACACTAACAATAACAATAAGGGGGCTACACTAGTATTATAGGGACCTAAAAACAAAGGTTATTGTTGAAATAAAATTGTAATTCCCTTATAGTAGTCAACAACTACTTAAATCACCATGAATATGTGTTCTAATGAGTGGTTATCTCTAACAAAGTGTTGTAAAATGTAATTTCATGATCACAACAAAACATAAAACCAACCTAAGATGCACCATCACAATCTTAGGTTGATTATTGCATCAAAATTCATCGCCCAATCTTAGGAAGATGTTAGATCATCATCAAATCATAATTAATGCCACACTTTTAATTCAAAATAGGAAATAACACATCAATGAGGGTATCAAAATCATCAAACACATTTCGATCTAGGGAATTTTTATCAAATGTTACATCATTAAGTTATATCACCTAGGAAAATATGACATAGGCAACATGACTGATCCCACCATAACAACATAATTAGAGAAGGGGACATAAAAAAGTGATAACCTATATAATTACCAAGTATGACCCCCATCACACATCCAATGCACAAGGACCATGTACAAAACCTCCTCCTCTCGACGTCATACATCTACACACCAAGTCATTAGGGAACATCAATAAAATTCCACCTCCTATCACCATAATATAACCCCTTATGGGCCTATGCACACCATCTAAGAACAATATATAGCACATCCAAGATAAGCATGCACACACACATCACAACCACACCATAATGAGAAAGCTTGCTCCATATCCATTAAGTAAGAAACTAGGGTGATCAACAAAAGCAACACATCTGAGAATGATACCAACTAACCAACGTAATATTCCAATCAGGGAGAAGTGAAGTTCCTGTAATGAAAAAGCACCATCAAATGATATAATGCAATGAAGAGAAGGATATTGATGAATATGAATCATCCCAAGTTGTTCCAACAACTCTAAGGAACCAACAACAAGCCTCCATGAATGTGTTGAAAATTTTAATATGGGACTTCATACAATATGAAGTATAATAATAGGCTCAAGTGAAGCTCCTTAAACCAAAGACCTCATCAAATGATACAATTCAATGAAGAGAAGGGGCTCTATGAAGATGAAAATTGTAATGCAGGAATTCATAAAATATGAGGTGTAACAATAGGCTCAAGTGAAGCTCCTCCAAACAAATACCTCATCTAATGATACAAAGTAATGAAGAGAAGATTCTTGATGAAGATGGATATCCCTAAGTTTGTAACACACCCCCTCCTAACCCTTAACAAAACATAGGTTAAGAGGAGATGGTTACTATGTTGACCCAAGATCCAAGGTGTCATTATGGAAATGGGGTCTAAAAATTTTGATCTCATCAAGTTACTTAAAACCTTAGTTCAATATCACAATTGCATTCACCTCTTCAATACAATTCTAGTGATATAAAATTTTAGTTCAATCCAACCTTTGGATCCAAACATGTGACCATTGAATTTTTTATGCATTAGAAAAGTGCCATGTCATCAACCTGACCACATGGAAACCATGTGGCCATACCCACTTGGATATCGTCCCGGTGCCATTGGGAAATTTCTTATTAGCTGCCAACCTGTTCATGGGTTTGAGTTACGCTACCACACACTATGCATTAAAATGAAAATTACACACACACACACACAACAGGCTATTATCTATCGCCAATCTTCCCATCAACCGGGCTCTGTTACCCGACCCTTTGCTATTGTGCACTTAACATTTGCTCTGGGGTTGACCATATGGGTTGACTTATCTGTGGGTATGCACATACTCCAGCTTCAATGAAATGAGTTAATGGGATCACATGTATTCCACCTCAGCCCAGAATGGCGTTGTCTGCTCAACTTAGTGTTCCTAAATTGATGTCATAAATTGTCAACCAGGGTTAGTAAACTGTTGAAGTGAAGTGCACTATATGTGCCTAGGTATATGTTTCCTAATTCGTTGTGTTTAGTGTTTTTCTAGTGTTTTTGGTTTTTTGTTTTTATGCTAAGAGGAAAATAACTAAGTGTTGGTAAAGAGAATTTGTTGGTCACACTAAAACAGAGCAAAGTCTATTCTGAACTATATATGGCACTTAAGAATAGAAAATGCAAAACTTGACAAGAAAAATAACTTATAACATGAACTCAATCCAATTCATTCTATTAGAAATGTGTTGGAACAACTTGAGAAAAGGATAAGTTTAATGCAATGAGGTTCTTCTAAGTAAACAACAACTTACAATATCACAGAGAAAATCTCATTCATGGTTAGAAATTCTTTGGAACACATTTGAAAAATATTATCTGCAATATAATAAGGAACCCTACTCTAAATTAATTTAAGACACTAAAATCAATCCATTCTACAACTCAAAATATCACTATTAAGCCTCATTCAAGAGTTAGAAATATTTTGGAATAGCTTTGGAAAAGAGGCAGTTTGTAAAATTATGAGAAATTGCAGAACAGTCAAGACTTCAAAATGACATTACCAATTCTTGTTCCTATGGTAATGATTTATTAGTAGAGATTAAGAACAAGAGTAGTTTGTAAATAATGAAGGTCATTAAGTCTAATTTAACAAAACTAGAGTACAACTAGCTAATAAAACTTGAAATACGATGAATAGAACTGAACTAGAATGCAATGAATCAAACTTGAAATACAGTGAA
Organism: Pinus albicaulis; assembly: GCA_034641835.2. Taxonomy (NCBI): domain Eukaryota; kingdom Viridiplantae; phylum Streptophyta; class Pinopsida; order Pinales; family Pinaceae; genus Pinus; species Pinus albicaulis. Next base: position 526,302,210 of record CM076583.1, on the reverse strand, counting down.
CAGAACTGAACTAGAGTGCAATTAACCTCCGGATTATTACAGCTGAACTAAAATGAAACTAATCTCTAAAATACTACAGCTATATCTCATTCAGTGTTAGTGATATTTTGGAACAATTCGTAAGAACAAGACTAGCTGTATAATTCGAGGTAAGTGAGCATAAAACATAAAGTTCAGAAAACTGCCTAAATTAGGAACGAAACAGAGCTAAAGTTACTTATCTAAACAATATGCACATATCTTCTCGGGCAGTAGAAGCCCTCTACCACCATATTAGCACACAAATCTCCTCAAGATTGCCTCAGATCATGTATTAAAGTGGTTCTTCTTTCATTAAAGGAAAATGCTTCAAAAAGAGAGTATTACGGTCTTGGACAACTTAACAATAAAACATCAATCTAGCTAACTGTCTCTCGGTTTCCCAAGTTATTCTTATATGAGAAATACATAACTGCTCTGGAGAAGAAATAGGTATAAGTGTCTTTTTCAATCAAAATCAAATTAGAACTCTTGTGGAGGCCTCGTACTTTGCTAAAGACATCTGTAGAGTCCTTGTCCTGGCAGCAATCTACTTCTTAGTTTGGGTCTCCTCCACGTGCATAACCACCTATAGATTCTTGCTCAGACTTCGTAGAGGGCAAGAAATGATGTAGGAGTGTTGTGGAATTCAACCATATGTGTTTTTCCTTTAAGTGACACCTATAACCTGTGTGAACATGAAGATAGTTGCGGAATAGGCGACTAACTACAGAATGACTGCATTCTGTAGCTAAGTCTAGTCAAAAATTACTACAACAACAAAACCACGAAAATATAGCAAGTCAGTCATTGTATGCATTCCTAAAGTGACTTTAATCAATCCTATTGATCTTTTAAGCCTATAATTGATAAGGGACAAAGGAAATGAAGTGAAATTTGGTGAAAGGAAAGGACATCTTTGGGGCTCAACATACCCCCACTGCAAAGCTTTTGCATGTCCTCATGCAATCAATCCATATATTCTGAAACTTCTGCTAGGACATCTAACCTCCTTCTTCTGCTTTGCCTGATGTTCAATGGCCTCCTAGGCTTCCTTATGACCAACTTGAATCTCAAATTTATAAGTGCCCTGCTCAAATTTTTGTTTTTCTTCTTCAACTTCTCACTAGCCTTGTACAATTTTTCCATTTGTAGAGAGAGAGTTGTATTCATATCACTTTTCAGCTTAACCTGCTCCCTTAAAATTTCATTTTCATTCTTTATATGCCTATTGAGTACTTCTAATTCATATTTGTCTCTTCTTAGTACTTCAATTGCAGATTTTGGTGGGCTAGGAGTTCTTCCTCTACTTTTTGAGGCTCTCTTTTCTAATGACTCGACATTATTATAGATTTGTTGTTGTGTTGGGTCTATCTCTGGAGTTCCTTCATCAATATCCTCTTCGTACTGGTACTCGGGAGATCTAGCAGTTGGTGTCTCTTCATCCTCAATGTCTATGATTCCCGTTTGTCTAACCCTTGTTTTCTTCAATATACCTTTAAGCCTATGGCTTCGTCTTGGTTTAGATGGTCCTTCACCTCTCTCCTTGGCATACTTTTTTATTATCTTTTCCTTTTTAAGTTGTTTCTTAATTTCAGCCAATTTCTCAGAAATAATCTCCTCACTGTCCTCTTGTATGGACTTACCAGTTTTAATTTCAACAGATTTGGAAATTTTCCCTCTCCTGCTTCTTCTTGTAAGTTTGCCTTCAGATGGAGATTCCTTGGGTTATTCAAAGAGATTCCTCACTAGGAACTCATCCCAATTGTCTCCCACCTTTCTCAAATAATGTTCAATTATGATTTTAACTAGGCCATGGTGATACAAAGTGGTTTCCAAGAATTGAACCCTCTTTTGAACATTAGAGGCCATTCTCTTTAGGCTATGAAGTAAGAAAAAGGGTAAATTGATTTCTTCATCTAAGAAATGCATCATTAGCCGAATACGATAAACATATAGGTTACCAAACCTTCCCTCACAAGTTATAAACTTTTGCAAAATGAGCAACATATTCTGCCATTTATTCTTCAGTGCTGAGCTAGGGATGCCCTTCTTAAAAATTGAAATATCCATACCTGGTGTTTTGAGCATTTTCCTCCATGCCTCATTGTGAAATTCCTTGTTTTTGAACCATCATTCACCTTGCCTGGGTAATTCTGCTGCTTCTGCAATGAAGGATTCTGTAATAGTGAACTTGACATCTCCTATTTCAACTTCTGCTCCATTGAAGGACCGTGCAAATGTCTTAGTTACCTCTTTATGAAAACCATTGAACTTTTCCAAAAACTGTAACCACCCAACCTGCTATAGCATTTCTCTAATCTGTGGGTAACCCTCTAAGTATTTGGTTCTGACTGGTTCGGACCTTACAATGAGACCCATAGCTTCTTTTCTCAACCTTCAATTTACTGCTCTTCTATTCACGGTAACAATGGCTATAGAGAGTTGTTTTTACCCCAAAGATGCCTTCTCTGTTTATGCAGCAGGAATTAGCTACGGAAAGATGACATGAAGTGGTTATGGGGTGAGTGAAATACGGTGAGGGTGATTCACACGAATTAATGAGTTTGAGAGCTATCATGGAGGAAAAAGGCCACGGAAAAAAAAAAAATCTCGTGAAAATTTCAAAATCATCACTGAATACTTCAGGCTAGTGATGTGACCGAATAGGTCACTTCAGTACTTAACCGTTAAGTTTTAAATCATGATTTGATATGGCGGAATGGAAGGGTTTTTGTCCAAAGTTTTTATGATAAGTTTAATAGGCATGATCAACACGAATAATCAAAATAACTTTATGAATCATACATGACTTAACTATACTATAACTTTCATAATCTGTCATCATAATAATTTCACAATTTTACCTTTGCCTTTCCTTTAATTTTTGTGGTTTTAATATGCTTTGTCCTCCTTTGAAAATCATTGATTCTTCACTATTCATAATCCCTTTGATTTTGCTTGTTGTCATAGGTGTGCAGGATCAATTTGCTGCTGATCAAGTGATTACTGGATAGTTGCCTTCAAGATATCTCGCTGCAGAATGTCTGGCTGGCTACAGAATGTCTGGCTGCAGAATGTCTGGCTACAGAATATACCTGTAGAAGCTTTGAAACATGGAATGAAATGTTTTATGAAGTGAATTAGAATGGATCATGAAATATGGTGGAATGGATCATGAGTGAAGTGAAATGTAATGGAATGAAATGAATCACAAATGTGAAGTGGAATGAAACATAAAAAGTGGTCTGCAACTTATGATTTGTAATACTCAATTTGCAGAAAGAGATCAAATTTAGAAATCTGAGATGGAAATGAGATGAACCATGAAATGGAGTGAATGAAGTATAGATGAATGGAGTGAATGAAATATGAATGAATGGAGTGAATGAAGTGAGACATGATGGAATGAAATGGATCATAAGTGGAACATGATATATAAAATGGATCTGCACTTATGATTTTATGATAGCTGCTTGTAGGAAAAGAAAAAATTTGAAAAGCTAAAGTGTCAGAAGGATTCTTATTTTCACTTTATCTTTTCTGTATAAACATGCTAATCAGTGATTAGTTTTCATGTTTATACCTTTTTCTTCTTTTTTTACATTTGAATTCAGAAAATTCAATTAAGTTGATGAAGAAGAAGAATTCTTCTTCATTAACTTCACATCACTGTTTCCCTGGAATCTCTTGCCAAATTCTTCTCTTGAAAGTGGCTTATGATACAGCTTCAATCTATGACCATTTACAAGAAAAGTGACCTTCTCTTCATCTATTGTCCTGATTTTTATTGCTCCACTGTCAAAAAAATTCATAATTTCATATGGCCGAAGCCAATGTGTTTGGAATTTACCTTGAAAATCTTTGAACTTTGAATCAAACAAGAGGGCCCAGTCACCTTCTTTGAATTTCTTTTCCTTGATGTACTTATCATGCCATCTAGTCCTTTGTTGTTGGACTATACTTGTTTTCTGGACTGCATCTTGTCTGATCTCATCCAATTCATTAATCTGCTCCAATCTGTGCTTTTGTGCCTCTGTTAGATCAAGTCCTAGCTGAATTTCCATTTTAAAAATTTGAATCTGAAACTCTATGGGAAACAAAACTTGTTTTCCATAAACAAGTTCATAATGGGTATGACCTGTTGTGCTTCTCCATGTAGTTCTATAGGCCCACAAGGCTTCAGGAAGCCTGTCTGCCCAATCTCTTCTATGTAAATGAGCAGTCTTTGTTAGGATCCCTTCAATAACCTTATTAGTAGATTCCACTTGACCATTTGCTTGTGGATGATAGGGAGTAGATTTTCTGTGTCTGATTTTGTACCTCTCCATCATTTTTTCCACTAGCCTGATGTGAATTGAGCTCCTTGATCTGTAACAATTTCTCTTGGGACACCAAAACGAGTAAAAATATCCTCAAAAAGAAAATTAACTACAGATGCTTCAGTAGCAGAAAGTAATGGCTTTGCCTCTACCCATTTGGTAACATAATCAGTGCAAACTAATATATATTTCTTTTGTCTTGATGGAGGACTAATAGGTCCTACAAAATCTAAAGCCCATTTCTCAAAAGGTTCAATATGTACCTGAGGTTGCAATGGCATCTCACCTGAAGGAGAAGGTTTCCCTACCCTTTGGCAACTGTCACACCTTTTGACATACTCTTTAGCATATTTAAAAAGGGATGGCCAATAATATCCTAAATGAAGGATCTTATAAGCTGTTCTTTTATCAACAAAGTGTCCGCCACAAGGTTCATCATGACATGCCTTGAGGATCTCAGGCATCTCATCTTCCCAAACACATCTCCTAATGATAAAATCTGGACCTGTTTTGTATAACTCATTAGCAACCCATGAATATTTTGCACTGTCATAAATGATATTTCTTTTGTCTCTTGCATTCATTATTGAAGGAAATTTCCCTGAAACTAAATAATTAGCAATGTCAGCAAACCAAGGAGTCTGAGTAGAAATTGCAAAAAGATATTCATCAGGGAATTGATCTTCAACTAGAGTGTTATCTTTGATGTTTTGGAGTTTAGATAGGAAATCAGCTACCGTGTTTTGTTTTCCAAGCCTATCTAGAATGGTAATGTTGAATTCTTGTAAAAGCAATAACCATCTTATGACTCTGCCATTAGTAATTGATTTGTTCATTAGATATCTAATTGCAGAGTGATCCGTGTGAACAAAAGTTTCATAGCTTGTTATATAGTGTTTGAATTTTTTTATGGCATGAACAACAGCTAAAAACTCTTTTTTAGTTACAGTATAGTTTAACTCTGAAGGAGTCAAATTTTTACTGGTATAGTAGATGGCATAAGGAATCAAGTCTTTTTGTCCCAATACTGCTCCTAGAGCTGTATCTGAGGCATCTATTGAAATATGAAAAGGTAACTTCCAGTTAGGTCCCCTTAAAATAGGTGCTTTAGAAATTTTTGTTTTCAGGGTCTCAAAGGCTAACTGGCAATCAGGATTCCACTTGAATTCACAGTCCTTGGTAAGTAATTTGAAAAGTGGAGATGCTATCTTGGTGAAGTTTTCTATAAACCTTCGATAATATCCTGTAAATCCTAGAAAAATCCTAACATCTTTTTGACAACTTGGAATAGATAAGTTAGAGATGAATTCAACTTTTGACTCATCAACTCTAATCCCATCCCCTGAAATGTGATGTCCTAAAACAATTCCTTCAATAAACATCATAAAACACTTCTCATGACTAAGTGAAATATTTGCTTCTTTACATCTTTTTAAGACTTTTTCCAAGTTTACTAAGGCTTCTTCAAATGTGTTTCCATAAACTGTGAAATCATCCATATATACCTCTACACAATCATGTATTAGATCTGAAAATATTCCTAGTACTTCCCTTTGAAATGTTGCAGGTGCATTGCATAGTCCAAATGGAAATACTCGGTAAGCATAGGTACCCCAAGGACAGGTAAATGTGGTTTTGTCTTGATCTTCAAGTGCTACTTGAATTTGGTTATAACCACTAAACCCATCTAGAAATGAAAAGTACTTTTTTCCAGCTAATGTATCTAACACCTGATCTATGAAAGGTAAGGGAAAATGATCTTTAAGAGTAGCTTTGCTTAATTCCCGGTAGTCAATACATACCCTCCATTTACCATTTTTCTTTGGCACAATTACCAAAGGAGAAACCCACTGACTATCTGAAATGGGATAGATAAAGTTAACATTTAACAATTTCTGCAATTATTCTTTAACAATTTCCCTAAGATTTGGATTCATCCGTCTTTGAGGTTGTCTGATTGGTTTACAATTTTCCTCTATATAGATGTGATGAGTGAAAGTCTTGGGGATTATCCCTTTCATATGTACTCCCATGCATATGCAGAAGAATGTCTCTGTAAGATCTTGACTAGCTCTTCTTGTTGAGATTTCTCTAGGTTCTTGTTTATGTTTAAGGTTTTGCCTGGAAATATCTCAATTGTAGAGCTGCCAAATTTATCCATGGAATAGAGAGACATCTGTCTTGATGATAAAAACTCAATGTTGGATTCTTCTTGAAATTTTTCATGTTTGTATTCTGAAGAGGATTCAAAATTTTCTAAGGTATTTAGAATCTAGCTATCTTCACTAATTTCTGAAATTGTGAAGAGAGGTTGTATGTCTTCTTCATCCTCAATCCATTGAGTATCATCTAATTCTGTAATTGTTTTTGCTGGAGGATACAAGGTAAATTTCTTGGTTGAACTACCATCAGAGATGTACATATCACCGGATCTATAGCTAATGAAAGCATCAGCTGTAGCTAACCAAGGTCTTCCTAGTATAATAGGATGTCCTCCTAGATTATTCTTAGGAGTTAGGATCATAAAATCCACAGGATACTCCCAAGAATCTAGGGACACTGGAATGTCTTCTATTACCCCATCAGGTTTGATCACAGATCTGTCCGCTAATTGTAATAATGTGGGTGTAAAAAGAAGATTAGGAAGTTTCAGTTTATCCATGATTTGTCTACTCATGATATTGATTGCTGCTCCTAAATCAATAAGTGTGTTTTGGATCTCAATTCCATTGATGTGTATTTTAACAACTGGATTTCCTGGGTCTAGATACTTTGGAATGGAAATCTTACCCATCATGATATCTGCTATTTTTCCTTCCAGTTGAATTTTCTTTGTCTCTTTGATTCTTTTTCCTGTTTTTTTTATGCTCAACTCCTTTATTATTTTTGCTAAAATTGGAATTTCCTTGATAGCTTGTAATAATGGGATCTTAATACAAACATTTCTCAGCTCATCTAGGAAATCATAATTAGGCACCATAATTTGTTTTTCTACACCCCTATCAATTTGTAATCTTTCTGGAAAGGGAGGTGTAGAAGTAGATGTTGATGGTTGCTCTAATATAGGAGTTGAAATTATTGGTTCTTTTTGTTTTGATTTTTCAATGTTTGGGTCTTGGAAAGGTGTGTTCTCTTCAAGAATTTTATTCACCAGTAGAGAATCTTCCTCAGAGTTGTTTTGCTCTTGTATGATTACAGAAGGTTTCTTCTTTTCAAGTATTCTTCCAGACCTAAGTTGAACATCACTAAGGTCTAGAGGAGTAATCAAATAGGTTGGAAACTGTTGGCCTTCTATCATGTAGGTGTTCTGAGGATTTTTATTGTTGGGGTTTGGTATGGGTTGAGTAGGTAACTGATTTGTTTTCTGAGGAAATGGTAATGGAAGTGGTGGATTTTGAGGATTTTGTTGAAGATTTTGTTGAGGAGGGAAATGTGGATATGGTGGATAGGATGGTGGGTATTGATAGTACTGAGAGTATCTTCCATAGGGATTTTGTGCTCCTTGTGCCCAAGTTTGAGATTGATTTTGAAATTGGGGCCAAGGTTGCTGCCAAGAATTCCAATTTGGTGAGGGTTGATTATATAGTTGATCATGGAATCCTTGTGGTTGAGGTCCTTGCCAAGGCCTTCTAGAGACAAAATTGAGAGATTCTGTGGAATTTGTAGGGGTTTCTTCTTGAAAGACAGCTTTAAGACCAGGAAGTGAAGGACAACTCTTGGTCTCATGTTTTTCTGAAAAAATTACACAGGTCTCTACTACTTTTGCATCCAAAGGGCACTCTCTCAAGGCATGCTTCTTTCTACATTTGGGACAAAAGATTTCTAAGGCATTAGATTCATTTTTTTGCTTGTTTTGTAATTTAAGGGTTTCTATTTGTTCACTAAGACTCCCTAAAATATCAGATTTGAATTCATCAAGCATATGTCCTATTTCTGCCCTACTTACTGTCCCAGAAGCAGACTTACTTGCCCTTGCAAGAGCAGGGTCTCTTGGTCCTTTTACAGTTTTAGATTTCCCTCTTGAAAGGTTGATACATAATTCAGCGATTTTAGGTAATGTGAGCTGAGATATATCCCCTTTTCCCATCATGTTAAGGATATCTAGCCATTCATCCCTAATTTTCTTCAACAAGAGAGCTTTCAAAGTATCTTGGTCTAATTTTTCCATTTTTGCCCTCTTGATGTTATAGTTAAACCTCTCCAACAAATATTCCAGATTTTCATCCTCTTTTTGTAACATTTTAAACACTTCCTCCTTATGGTTGACTGGCATACAGTAATCCAAATACCTTTCTAGAAATGCATGTTTCATGTCTTCCCGTGTCCTAATAGAACTGTTGATCAAACTCATAAACCATTTTAATGTTGCTCCTTTCAATGTTGAAGGGAATAGTTTAAGTTTTTGGGCATCTTGTAAGTAATCATAAGTTCTACATAGGACTTCAAATTCAAATAGGAATGTTTCAGGATCTTCTATTTTGAGTCCATAAAAGTTTGGAAGGACAGAGGGTGAAATGTTTTTCATAGTTGCTTGGTTTCTTCATCTACTATAGGAAACCCAAAAGAGCTTCCCATTTCCCTTCTACCTCTTCCTCTGCCTCCTTCTTCACCTCTACCTCCTTCTCCTTCTGCACCTCTACCTCCTTCTCCTCTACCTCTACCTCTACCCCCTCCAAATAGTGTGTGTTCTCCATTAAATACTCCTCCTCCCCCTTCTTCTGCCATAGTTGATTCTTCTGTGGAAGTTGAAAAGCTTATGTCCCTAGCAGGGGTCCCTGAATTTTCTTCTAAGACAGGTTCATTGGATGAAGTGGAAGGTCTTTCTAATGGAATATCTGATCTTAAGTCCTCTGGAAGTCTAGAATCAGTAAAGGATGGAATGTGGGTTTGAGTTGGAGGTGTGCTGCCTCTTGGTCTTGGTGGAACAAGTGCTGTTCTAGGAATCAAGCTTTTGCTTCTTATGAATCTACCCCTTGAGTCCCTTTCTCTACGCATATCATTGTTTTTGGGAGGTAAGAAACAAGGCTACCTAGTTACACTTCCCCGGAAACGGCGCTAAAATTTCTACTCAACTTAGTGTTCCTAAATTGATGTCATAAATTGTCAACCAGGGTTAGTAAATTGTTGAAGTGAAGTGCACTATATGTGCCTGGGTATATGTTTCCTAATTCATTGTTTTTAGTGTTTTTCTGGTGTTTTTGGTTTTTTGTTTTTATGCTAAGAGGAAAAGAACTAAGTTTTGGTAAAGAAAAGTTGTTGGTCACACTAAAACAGAGCAAAGTCTATTATGAACTATATATGGCACTTAAGAACAGAAAATGCAAAACTTGACAAGAAAAATAACTCATAACATGAACTCAGTCCAATTCATTCTATTAGAAATATGTTGGAACAACTTGAGAAAAGGATAAGTTTAATGCAATGAGGTTCTTCTAAGTAAACAACAACTTACAATATCACAGAGAAAATCTCATTCATGGTTAGAAATTTGTTGGAACACATTTGAAAAAGATTATCTGCAATATAATAAGGAACCCTACTCTAAATTAATTTAAGACACTAAAATCAATCCATTCTACAACTCAAAATATCACTATTAAGCCTCATTCAAGAGTTAGAAATATTTTGGAATAGCTTTGGAAAAGAGGCAGTTTGTAAAATTATGAGAAATTGCAGAACAGTCAAGACTTCAAAATGACATTACCAATTCTTGTTCCTATGATAATAATGTATTAATAGAGATTAAGAACAAGAGAAGTTTGTAAATAATGAAGGCCTTTAAATCTACTTTAACAGAACTAGACTACAACTAGCTAATAAAACTTGAAATACAGTGAATAGAACTGAACTAGAATGCAATTAACCTCCGGAGTATTACAGCTGAACTAAAATGCAACTAATCTCTAAAATATTACAGCTATATCTCATTCAATGTTAGTGATATTTTGGAACAATTCATAAGAACGAGACTGGCTGTAACATTCGATGTAAGTTAGCATAAAACATAAAGTTCAGAAAACTGCCTAAATTAGGAATGAAACAGAGCTAAAGTTAATTATCTAAACAATATGCATAGAGCTTCTCGGGCAGTAGGGGCCCTCTACCACCAGATTAGCACACAAATCTCCTCAATATTGCTTCATATAATGCAATAAAGTTGTACTTCTTTCATTAAAGGAAAACGCTTCAAAAACAGAGTATTACGGTCTTTTGAGATCTAACAACAAAACATCAATCTAGCTAGCTGTCTCTCGGTTTCCCGAATTATTCTTATATGAGAAATACATAACTGCCCTGGAGAAGAAATAGGGATAAGTGTCTTTTTCAATCAAAATCAAATTACAACTCTTGTGGAGGCCTCGTACTTTGCTGAAGACATCTGTAGAGTCCTTGTCCTGGTAGGAATCTGCTTCTTAGTTTTGGTTTCCTCCACGTGCATAACCACCTGTAGATTTCTGCTCAGACTTCGTAGAGGGCAAGAAATGATGTAGGAGTGTTGTGGAATTCAAACATATGCATTTTTCCTTTAAGTGACACCTGTAACCTGTGAGAACATGAAGATAGTTGCGGAATAGGCGACTAGCTACAGAATGGCTGCATTCTGTAGCTGAGTCTAGTCAAAAATTACTACAACAACAAAACCATGAAAATATAGAAATTCAGTCATTGTATTCATTCCTAAAGTGACTTTAATTAATCCTATTGATATTTTAAGCCTATAATTGATAAGGGACAAAGGAAATGAAGTGAAATTTGGTGAAAGGAAAGGACATCTTTGGGGCTCAACAGGCGTCATCCCAATTCTGCTCAAATATGCATCCCATTTTCGCTCACAAGGAATAACATCCGGGCTTAATAACATCTAGGGAATAACATCAAGGTGTCGTCGATATTCTTGTTCTCAATCTCAACCAACCATTATATAGGCTTCACACTTGGTTATGCGATGTAGTCATATGAGTTAGCTACTTGACCTTCAAGCCAACCTTCACATAGCCCAATAAATCTTGTCATGATCACGAATGAGGTTAAAGGGATTAAGGATAAGGCTTTTTGGCCTAAGCCATCTATGAAGGTTTTCAAACATGTCTTTGCCATGGTGCTTCTATAAGGGTTTGGACCTGTGACCAATTTTAATTCTTTTCCTTAGGGTCCTATGAAGAACGCATGGTGCTATCCCTCATGATCTTTCCATAATTATATCATCCTGGGGTTCTTGATGGACGAAATACAAAACATGACACACAGAGTTGTCTATAAAGGCCACGGATTTTCCCATTCAACCTCTTAGAGTTCTACATGTTTCCTTTGAGAAATAATTAAGCGTAGCAAGCTTATATTAGCAAGCGTAAGGTCACCAGAACATCAACATTTCATGAAATAACATGTTATCCATATTTATAGTCCTACTACAGGTTTAAATCATATATATAAGCACATAAATCAACATTTTCACATGCCTACACACATTTAATTTCAAGGGGAAATAATTCCAAAAAATAACCACACAACCACCTAGAAAAGGTTGACAAAAATAATCATAAAAATTCAAGTAATTCAAGCAGCAAGACTCATGAAACAACATCATGCAATATTTACAAAAAAAATTCTTTCAATTCAGATCTCTCAACTCAGGGCATTTTCATTTACAATTCATAAAAGAAAGGCAACTGAAAGTAGGAATTTAATTTTCCACCCCAACCTTAGACCTACTGTAGCAAATATTACTTACAAAAGTAACCCCCAAGCCAGATCCACAATCTAAGGGAAATTTATTTTTTAATAGCCTTGTGCAGAGCCTTCTTCATGACATAAAGGATGGGAAATTATGACAGCGGGTGGTTTATAAAATAGTCAAGTATAGAAGAATCCATAATAAGGGTGATTTATCATCTAGGCCAAGCATTCCAAGAGTGGTTTATCAGCCCCCACCAAGCACCCAAGGTGATTTATCAATGTTTTCAATCACTTAAGAGTGGTTTATCATCCCAAAATAAATACCCTTATGCATGTGGTTATCAACCCTAACAAGCACCCTGAGTGGTTTATCAGCTGTGCCAAGCACTCCATGAGTGGTTTATCTGCCCACAACAAGAACTCAATCCCATTTCCTCTTGCTCTTTTAGCGACAATTATTTCTCTCAGGGAAATCCCATTCCCTTACCTCATAGCTTATTCTAACTTTTCTCATGAGCTCCACCAAGAAGATTTCAAACCCCATATTTATGTGCATTATCATTTTATTATTTCCCTGGGGGTCTATTGATATTCCTCTTGGACTCTTCCTCTCGTATTTTTTTCCTTTATTTTCACCTTAAAATTAATTTAAGTTTCCATCTAATCCCCCATGGTTCATATTTCCTCTTCCCTCTTATATCATGGATATTTGGTCCCATAGTTCAGGCCATTATATTATTACATTGAAAAAATCAGGGGAACAAGTACTAGAGGTGTCACAAAGTTGGTCCAAATTTTCTAAGTAGCCAATAACAAGTCTCCATTAATGTGATGAAAATTACAATGTGGGACTTCAAACAACAAGAGGATTAACAACATGCCCAAGTGAATATCTTACAACCAAGGACCTCATCAAATGATACAATCTAATGAAGAGAAGGGAGTCAAGGTAGATGAACCCCCCCAAGTTGGTCCAAAATATTCAAGCAACCAAAAATAAGTTTCCATCAATGTGATGAAAATCACATTGTGGGACTTCACACAAGGTGTAACAATGGGCCCGAACTTGGAGACATGCACTCTCCTTGGCAGTGCATGAGAACTATAGAAATATTAAGTCAAACATGTCAAAAAGAAATAATAGGAAAGACCATGTTATTGGATGGATACAAATCAACATCTAAAACTTCACGTACTTATGTATAATTAATATATATATACACACAATAAGATAAATGAAAGTAAACTATTGTTGACATGTGTTGAGCTTATTCATCCTACACTAATTTGACCTATGATTAAAAAAGAGGTTAAGTGATATAAAATATCCAATGTAACTATCAAAATATCATCTTAATGCCATGGATCTAATCTTTGTGTTTGGTAATGATCCAAAATATTGTGGCATCATAGTTACATGAATATATGTCAAAATCTTCTTTGCAACATGGCTATAATCAAGATTATTATGTTCCAATATATGCTACCTCAATCCAAAGCTAAAGAGGGCTGAAATATGGACATGGAAACCCATCATCAAGCTCAAATTCATCAAATATGTGCCTCTTCAAAGGTTGATCTACATGTTAGTCGTCTATAAAATCTCAAGCAAAGAGGATGCATGCTACCCCAAAAATGAAATATTTTTAATCAAGCATAAGGATGATGTAGCCAATGAAATTTTGTATTTGGAAATAAAATTTTGCACACAATTGGATTAACAGAAATGCCTATCATAAAATTTACACTCAATGTCTTGCTGCCCCAAATAATTTTCAACCCTAAAACATGAATTCTAACTGAATATTTCTAGCACTTTCATCATCACTAACCTACTCTACAAATTGAAAACTTTTAGCATTTTTCATATAAAGAAAGTCCAAACATTTATGCAAGATATAACAATATGAAAAACATGTTACCATAAAAAAAAATCAACTCCCAAAAGGTATTTTTCAGTTGAAAATTTATAAATAAAAAAGGTGAGAGATGAAGACATACATGTTTAAAATAAAATTTTAAAGTTTTATCCAAAAATATGTTGCACATGTTCCAAAAAATTTGCAATATCCATCATCATATATGGTTAAAAAAATATTACTCAATTTTTTTGTAATAAATTTCCGCCTATGTAGCGGCCTAAGATGCTTAAAATCTACAATATTAGTTTCATTCTCTTTCACAAACTCTTCTACACCAAATTTTTCTTTATAATTTTCAAACAAAAACATCCATGATTCCTCTTTATCCTTAATTTTCTCCAAGAGATATTTTGAAGGGTTATTATCATATACAAGCACAATATTATCAACTTTTTCTCTCATATCTTTATAAATTTTATTCCAAAGAAAAGTATCATTCAACCCTTCCATATGATCCTCTACATCAATCTAAAGTCTTGAAAAGATATATTGAGATAACAAAATGAAAATAGCTCCTTTATATTGAGATTACGATTCTTTTGCATCCATTTTCATAGAAAGTGCGGATATTTTCATAATCACATCTTCGCGGAAAAAAATACAATAAAACCCATGATGGTAGTAACAATTTCCATAGAACCTTGGAGAAAGTTTCTTCCATAGCTCATAATGAAACTCATGTGGATATCCATGAATGTGTGAGAAATATAAAGGACCAAGAAACTTTGCTTCCAATACCTTGCAAGATGGTGCCACACATTTCCAATAATGTAAATTTCCTAAAGCAAGCCTTCAAATGCTCCCAAGATTATTAATTGTTTTCATCTAAACACATAACATTGTCTTCAAAATTATTCCTGGAATAAGGGCTTCATTCCTTCATGGATTCACCATATGATCAAGATATATTCAAGTCACACACTCATAATATGTCAAATATACATGACTAGAAATCTAGGCAATGAACCCAAAATGTTGCCACAAAATATAGCACACATGAATGACATAAAACTGCCAAGGATCAAGAGGCTAGCCTTGTGCAACTTAGAAAGGATACACATATCACATCAGTGGCTATTTCTCTCTCTTATGGTTTCCTCTTCTCCAACTCAAGTGGGGATCCCATAAATATATGATTTCTAAAGCTATAGAGTGGAAGTTCAAGGTGATTTTGTGAAGATTTAGCCTAAGGTAAGTGGTTGTAGAAAGAGTGGAATAAATTAGGGGTGTGGGAAATGAATATGAAGGTAGAAACCCAAAATCGAGTGCCTAATCACACCTTATTAAAATGGATTCATGTGAGCATCAATCAAAGAGGGAAAGTGCATTAGAATGTAAGGAAAAGGGGCTTATATGCATGCCACATATAATCCTTAGCTTACTAATTCTTATAGTAGAAAATTACCTTTGAAAGCTATAGGTGTTATACTTAATCATTTGTCATGAATGTGAGGTTACATTAACCTAGCAAGCATTGGCTTTATTAAAATAAGAACAATATAAATAAGAGGGGTATATTCTCACATTATTCTATCCAAATAACTCATGATCCATTACAAGAAAATCATAACTTGCTAAAAGGATTTCCTGATAGAAGAATAAGCATTTGGAAATTAAGTGCACAAAGAAATAAAATCTCACATAAGAATGACATATATCCAATCTCCCATCAGGTTTAAATCATGTGAAGTAATGAATGATTCCCAAGAGGAGATCCCATTAATCCTTGAAATCTCAACGCATTACAATGGAGAGAGATATCATCTTTATAAAGTGAGTCTATTCTCTCATAAATTAAAATATTATTGTCCCTTTAGTTAGCTCCATAACAAGTCAAACACATAGTAAAACATTGGATTTGTTATATCCCTCCTCCATTCATGGTTGACCAAGTCACATCATGTGGAAACAACCCTCTCAAGGACAACTCATCCTATCTAAAAAGAATAGTGAAATGACAATATAATGCTAATGAAAAGGGGTGTACCACTAGGAATAGGCACCAAACCAGGTTAGATGATAAATTCCCACATGGAGTATGCCTTCCAAGAAGGCATGTTTGAAAGATATAGAAAATAAGTCTCCACATAGAAGAATGTGATCCAAGGTACACCTAGGAGAACTCACTAAGCACGTCCTCTAAAATGGATGAGAGAATCAACAATATAACAATAATTTTTAGATAATTATCCATTAAACCCTCCTCCAAAAGAAACAAGAGGTCCCCAATATGCATGCAACCAATCCACATGTGTAAATCTTGAGGTAACCATCTCCATGGATGATTGTGTAATATGCCTTGTAGATGGACAAATCCACAAGAAATTAAGTAGTAAAAACCGCAAAATAATAATGGATCATCTCCATAAGAAAAATACATAGAAATAGGGTTGGATTAGAGTTTTGACCTTACCAAAATTCCATAAAATAATAAAATATATATCTCCAAGAATAGCAAGATGTGTCTCCACAAGTGCACTCTCCAAGGATACACTCACAAATAGTAATATGGCCAAGTAAATACATGAAAAAACCAAACATGTAGCCATCCAATAATTTCATATGTTCCTCCATAAAACTCTTACATAACACCTCCAATAAAATGGGATTCTGATCCATAAACTATTATGGATATTCCACTGGACAGTTCATCACAATAAATATGATAATATGATATTAAAAATATGAAATTTTACACTATTACAATGTTATTAAATTTATATATCTTTAGATTTTATTGTATTTAGTGCATCCATGGAAATGGAAATTATGAAAAAAATAGAGAATGGAAAAATAAAAGCTCACACACACATAAGACACAAGATATGCTCGGGGAAACCCTTTCAAGAGAAAACCCTCCTACAGTTAAAAAATCCTCTCTGTGTGCTCTACCTCCTATCCATATTGGAATTTTTTTCTCATCTATGGAACAAATGCACTTGAAAGAATGGAATTATTCTTCCTCCTAGTGGATTGATTATAACATAATCTGATAGCCTACTAGTGGTTAAGTTTGACTACCTCAACTCTTAACCAAAGTTACAATATATACTCTTCTATTATTTTACATAAAAATCACATGGCTAGCCCCTTTTCCATGAATAATGGGGGTTAACACGACATCCTCTCAAACAATGGTGGTGAAAACAAAAAGGTCAACTTCTGAGTGGTATAAATTTCGCATACAGACTCCGATTGACATGCTTCTTGTGTCGTTGGAAATATCTCTGTGTAGAATAGAAAATAAAGGTATGGTGCTAAAGCGATAAAGTTTTACCCTTAAAAAACATCATTTGATGCCTCAAAATGCTCCCAGAAGGTTTTAGACCTTGATTTTCCAAACTTAGTCCCGCCGGTAAAAACGGTCCCATGAGTTGATTCCTCCACTTTTTCCACTATGAATGACTGATATGGATGACAAACAATTTAATAATCCAATCCATATCAGATTCTCTAATGATGGTTAAATGATGATAAGTGTAGCTGAAATATACATGAAATAAATATGAGATAGCACTTAAGAGAGTATATCCCTCTAAAAGTGTTCCATGTAACTACCTTAATTACCCACCAATATTAAAATATTACTCCACAACCTAGTCATAAATATGTCCAACAAACCCAAGAAAGTGCACCCTAGAGAAGTGTGCCAACCTTTCCAAGACACAATATTATAATGCATGTCTTGAAAGGTGTTCCCAAGAGGGGGGACACACCACCGGCAAGTCTCAACCAACTCCAACTAACCCACTTAAGTGTGAAAAGGATTCCAATGAAGTAGGGCACCCAAGCTATAAAACTTAATTTGAATAAATTAGATTAATTTAACTATTGGAAAGTTAAATCAACCTCAACATATGTCCATATATGTTATTGTACAAATAAAATCATAATACCCATCCAATGAAAATGTGTTCCAATGAGGGGTGCACTCTAATGAAAAATTGTACCATGTGAAAAAAATATGTTCTCTCTAGAAAAACCCTACCATGATAACAAAAGACATAAATCCCAAACCAAGGAACACCTCCACTAAGGGATTATCACATCAAAACTCATCACCCAATCTTAGGAAAATTTAAGGTCATCCAAAATCATATGTAATACCCCCATTTATATTCAAACTATAACACATTAATGAAGGTACTAACATAATCGAAGAAATTTCAATCTAGGTGATGTTTAGAAAATGTTACATCATTGAGTTATATCACCTAGGAGAATCCCACGAAGGAAACATGAATCATCTCACCCTAACAACACAATTAGAGAATGTGATATAAAAAATTTTTAACTCATTCAATAATCAAGTATGAATACCATCGCACATCAAACACACGAAGACCATGCAAAATGCCTCCTCCTTGTGATGTCATACATCAACACACCAAATCACTAGGAAACATCAATTAACATCAACTTCCTATCACCATAATTTAACCCCTTAAGAGGCTAGACCCGTTATCCAAGATCAAGGTGTAGCAAATCCAAGATATAGTCATGTATGTATGTAGGTATATCATGCTCCATAACCATACTCATATATAAAGAAACCAAGGGGCGATTAACAATGAATAACACGTGAGAAGACTACTAAACCAACTACCACCATAATCTAATCAAGGAGAAACAAATCTCGTCCAACAAAACATAACCATCAAGTGATCTAATTCAATGAGAAGAAGGGGCCCCATGAAGATGAATTCCCCAAATTTGTCCAAAATATCCAAGGTGTTGTGACATTATCTAGTTTTGATAAGTTGGCATAAGTAATTAAATAATTTTGAAAATGTTAAGGTAGGATATGGATGCAAAAGAAAGAAAATTTTTAAACATTGTTAGGAAAATTATTATGTTTTATAGGCATCCATATCAATAAAATGATAGGTGTGATCTTCCCTAAATAAAGAAGGCAAATTAAAATAAAATGTTAGGGAAGCAAAAATAAAAATAAAAGCTTCATTTTGTTTTAAAATTTTTATTGGCTGCTAGTCTAAATGCGCCTATGGAAAGAGTGATTTATATGGTTTAAATATCAATTATTAACTCATATCCTAAAGTTTTAAACCATAATAATATATCTCTGCCATTCTTCCCTTTCATTTCATTTCCCTTAATCATTATATTTTCCCTTAAATATACCCCTGTCATGTATTCCCCTCATTACATTTCCCTACATTCCCTTCATACACTCCTGATGCTTTATTTAATAAAATCGACCCCACCGTTCCACATCAGCACATCTACCATCCTCCCACGTACCCACATATCTGACGGACCACCTCACACCCGTCGAAATCCAACGACCCTCATAAAATTTCCACCCCCCTCCACCATCCAAACTTTATCACCCAGGGGGGGTCCGAAAAGAATTGTATTCCAAAACCGCCCGCTTATACGTGTCAGCTCCATACGCTTTCAGACCCCCCAGGCGCAAAACCGTAAGCTGCCTTAACCCCCCTTCGAAATTCGTTTCCATTATACTTCCTACCTTGATTTACTGTTGTACGTCTACGCATTCACCACTCCTCCGCTGCCACCTCATTAGACGTTAGCCACTTGAAAGCCTTCCCTCCATATTTCTGTTATGAATCTAATCACCTATCCGTTAAACCGCACCATCAACGGAAACTGGATTTTCTCTATTAAACCTTCGAAATCCCTCTACAAACTTCTTTTTCTATTTACAGGTTATAACGTTTCATTTTTTATAGGCTGTCCACTGATCCAGAGAAGCTACAATTGCGTGAGAAACGTCCGATCTTATCATCTTGCACTCCCTTCCATGTTTTTGCTCACAAAACCTTCTTCTTCCCTCTGTTGAAAATCAATTCCACTATCAGTTTTATCCACTATGCCTCCCAAGGATAAAGGACCCGAGGAAAACATCAATCCTCTCATTTTTCCCTCCTCTAGACCTTCATCATATCCTTATGGCTGATAGAGATTATAGATAAAAATACTTTCGGAAAAATCACATCATATCCTAATCCTAATGATGTGATTTTTCCAAAAGTATTTTTATCTACATTATGGATCACAAAAGTCTTAGATCTACTAGAGGTTATAGAATTTATGAAACACATTCTGATATTGATATTCTTAAGATGTATTGTTGGCTTGAAGACAAATGGATTGAGAAATCCAATGACATCCAGCTCTGGGAGTCAAACCTGCCCCGTTATATCTTTCCTCCTACCCATAGTTCTCTCGATTTCATTAGGAAATGTCATGCTTCCTATTTTCGAAGCCAGATAGCCATAGTCAATTCCAATGGACAAGTTCTATTTACCATAACCCCTCAGGCTATTGAACAAATGATGTTAGCCCCCACAATTAGCAATGGTTCCCCATTTTATCATTAAGCTCTGGTTGAAATATATTAGAGATTAGATCTTTTTAAGAGAACCCAAACCTTGAAATTGTTCCTAGAACAATATGCTTCATTTCCTAAGAGAAACCCTCCTTATCCTTCATCCCTTTTCCCTGAGAGAACCAAGAAGATAACCACTTTCCTATCTTACCTGCTTGGATACTACTCTCATCAATATATAGATGAAGCCATTATAGGATTTCTATAAATATTTTCCAATGATGCCAAACCTTCCATGGTGTTCAATTTCAATCATTTCCTTGCAGAGTCCATTCATCAGCAGTTCCTTGATTTCAAAACATAGGAGGTATTTAAATATACCTCTATCTTAATCTACACTCCAAAACATGACCTTGCAATATGAAGAAGCTCAAAGAAACAATAAGGTCAACATCTATGTCTTCTATTCAAGGTTCTATGACAAGTAAAGCATTTTATAATGTTGTTGAAGATATCAATTTTATTCACCATGAGATAAAAAAAATTTCACTGTAAAACTCACTTTTACAAAATACCCTAAGGTAGATGAAATCAACCGTAAGGTTATTAAAGTTTCAATTCTGGATGAGGAGCGGTGGGAGAAGCTTTGCGAATACCAAGATTAAAGGACAAGTCATTATGCCAGCACAACACTCAATTTGCCAACGCAGTACTAAAAAGGTGGTGACTCAGCAACATTTTTCCAATAGAACAGGGCCAAAAACGCAGATTCATTCCTTTTAGATTGATTTCTTTCCTTTCTGTTCATTTTCAGAAAATATAGTTTTCCTTGTCACTCAGGCATTGATTGTAATATTTTACATTTTGTATAAATACTTCATTCATTGAAGTATTCGAGGTTGCACCCTTGAACTAGTTATTAAACAGACTTGTAATAGTTGGTGCATTTTTTATTGAATAAAGGATCTGGATTTTACTTCATATGGCTTGTGTTCCTACGAGTTGTTTCTATTCATTTTTTCATTATGTATTCCTCATATGATTTAATTCATCAACAGTTATCCAATTAGAAATTTAACTGAATATTAGTTTCATTTTTTATTCGTTGTGAAGTTGTAATTAGATTAAGATAATAACTTACAAAACTATCTATTATTGTAAATTCCTCTTGAAATTTAATTACACGTAAGTTCTTGTTATGACTTAATTATATTTTTTTGATAATGAAAACATAGTTTTCATTCTTTCTACTTATAAATGGTTAAATAATCTATCTGATATTAAATCATTTATATTTCTACATTCTTCTACCCATCCCACTTTAAATTAAATTAACCATATGTAATTAAGAAACAAACTTCTATTTATTCAAAGATCTTTCTAAGTTAAAACACATATTTCAGAAAACTGTTCACTGGTCATCCACTATTTAAAAACAAAAAAACATTTTAGATGTTATGCCATAACTTATAGAACTTAGGTTATCTCAAAGGACAACATCAGATTGGTGCCATTGTCGGGGAGACAGAATTTAAAGCTATATATTTCCCTGGGCCAATGATTTTCCCCTTTCCTTTAAGGTGAATAAAGGATAAGGATATATGTCAAAACCTTTCACCTGGCGATTCCACTGGTTTAATCTAGCTCCCTTTAAGCATACTAGATCACATTCTGAACCTGGTATTGTTAACCCTTTACCAGATCCAGAAAGACTTATTAGGGAGGCCTATTTAAGAAGAAAGCAGAACATTTATGCTTCTGCCTCTTCAAATTTACACCCCGAAGAGATTTCATCTACAGATCCCTTTTTAGTATTATCATCCCATCATGTTCGACTCATGTACCTCCTAGAGTTTCTGAACTTTATTCTAAAGGAGTAGATCTTCAGTCAGCTTTGTTGACAGAATCACTTGAGTCATATCAAGTTCCTTCTTTCCCTGTAGATTTACCTACATCTGAGACAGAATTGGGATTACATTTACATGAATTTAAGCCTATATATTTTGTCACTCCAATTTATTATTCCATTCCATCATCCTCTACTAAGAAAGAAGAGACATTTTATGTCTATTCTAATCCATTATTTGAATATAAGGAAGAGGATCTAACACCATCAGCTCAAAGGTTGATTGTTAAAATCCCTTTGAGATCTGCACTTCCTCCTCCTCCTACACACTCTCCTCCATCTTCTAATACTCATTCACCTCCATCTTCATCTACATCTTCATCATCATATTCATCTTCATCTGAAATGGCTTTTCAACCCATCATACAAGCAAGGTATGTTGTTCTTATTCTTCCTAATGCCTTGGGAAATTTTCCTGATGGATATCTTAAACATTTACCAAGATTTAATGGATAAACATGCCCCTCAGCAGAGGATCATATAACAACCTTCTTATATTTCGTTGATAATATGAACATCGAGCATGAATATGTTTATATGAGACTATTTTTACAGTCTTTAGAAGGTAACGTTAGGATCTGGTTTAGGCAACTTAGAGCTGATTCTATTCGATCATGGAATGAACTTATAACTATCTTCAAAAACCAATGGGGGGTAAAGAAAGATGATGTTTATTTCCTCACTTAATTTGAAGAGTTAAAAATAAATCCCGGTGAACCAGTTGCTGAATTTATTAAGATATTTAACAAACTCTACCACAAAATACATGTTGATTGTAAACATCCAGTGACAGCTGCAAAGGTCGGATTTTCTAAAGAATTTGATGATGACTTTGCAGTTATGCTAAGGGAGAGAGTTTCTAACAAATTACAAGATATACAGACTAATGCTATTGAGGTAGAATCCAATAGACCAACTTTTGGTAAAATTAGGGCTAAAGAAGAGAAGGAGCAAAGAAAATTAAAAGCTAATATTGATGAATCATCCTCTTCAAAATCTAAACTCGAAGATCAGAAAATTGATGAAATAACAACTTTACTTAGAAACCTTTCCAATAGAATCTCTAAGATTGAAACACAACCTAGATCTTCTCAAAAAATTGTTGTCAAACCTCAAAATCAAAATCAAAATCAATCTTGGATAGCTCCTAAACTTCAGATTCTTTAGAGACTAGATCAAAACATTCAACCTCCTTTTTTTGATTGATGACCAAAAACCATAGGATATTGGCCCTGTAATCGCAAAATATATCAATAATTTTGATTCTTCAATAGAGCAGATGGCCATATTTCCTTCATCCTCATCACAGTATTTGCAACAAGAACAAGAAGATACTCAAATTTCAAAATACCAAACTTTTTCTGAATTTCTTAGTGCAGATTTAAATAAAAGGTATGATCTTAGACCAAGATCAGCCCCAGGTAAACCTCAAAAATCTACTACAACCATTGAACCTGCAATAAAATCTATTCAAACACAAACTCCAACACCTCAGACTACAGATTCATCCACTGAAACTGTTTCATATGATAAAACCATTTTGACAAATTTTAATATTGAAAAGAAATTGGAAAGGGTTAAGATTCCTATAACTTTAACAGAATTCCAAAAATCTTGGTTATAAAAATCAAGTGTCTAAATGGATACAGTCTTCTAGTATAGATGTTGAGGGAGATATTATCAGTTTGCAAGATGAAAATCCCTTAGTAGTCTTTGGCCCTAGTTCTGATATGATCAATGAGATTGTCCCACCATTCTATGGGACCTTTAAGACTCATGAATTTTTATTGTATAATTGTATGCTTGATTATGGTGCTTCACACAACCTTATGCCAAAGGTAATCATGGACCAGCTTCAGTTACAAGTTACTCGTGCCTATCATGATCTTTACACATTTGATTCGAAGAAAGTACCATTTCTAGGATTGATCAAAGATCTAGTTGTCACCTTAGACCAAATCCCTGTCAAGAGTATAGTATTAGAAATTGTTTTTATTGATATTCCACCCAAATTTGGCATTCTTCTATCTAGATCATGCTATGCTAAACTTGGGGGATCACTTCAGATGGACATGTCTTTTGCTACTATCCCAGTCTATGGAGGTGAGCATTTAAGGTTATATAGAGAAGTCATATTCCTTCACACTGTATGCAGAGATGATCAAGCAAAAAACCACCCTATCTATGAAGTAGATCAGGATTTCAGTTACTTTCAGTTATCTTCTCAAAAACCATCAAACATTCAATTTTCCATTGAAAATATAGTTTCTAAACCAGACATTGTAGAATCAGATATTTGGAAACTTTGTTTTGATGGCTCTTGCTCAAGGGAAGGAGTAGGAGCAGGAATGGTTTTAATTTCACCAAGCAAAGAAAAACATTACCTAGTCATGTAAACTTGAATTTGAGGTTACCAATAACGTAGCTGAGTATGAGGATTTTCTTCTTGGTCTTGAGCTGGAAAAAAGTTTAAAGACTAAAAATTTGAGTGTTTTCTCTGATTCTGAGCTTATAGTCAAGCAAGTTAGAAACCAGTGTCAAACTAAACACCCAAGGCTTAGATACTATAGAAATGAAGTTTGGGATACAATTGAAAACTCGTTTCTTGGATTTAACATAACTGCTATTCCTAGAGATGAAAATATGCATGTTGATTCACTAGCAGTTTCAACAAGCTCTTTCAAAATTCCTCAGCCATTATCATTAGAGTACCAAATTTAGGTTAAAAAAAGACCATCAATCCTTGATAACCTTAAACATTGGTATATTTTTGAAGATGATGAACAATTAAAGGCTTTCCTTCAAGTCATCGATGAATTCTCGAATATGAAAATTAAAGAAGACAAAAGAGATAATCAAGAATTAAATCATCAAAATCCAGAAAATTCATTTAATTCTAAAATTCTTGATCATGATATCATTCAATTATCTAATAATTTTATTCCTAAAGGATTAATTCCATTGGAAAAACTATTTGATGATAATGATGTCTCTAAAAACCCTTTGTCTAAATCACCTAAAGAAGAGATTGAAGAATGCAATATTGGGACTTCTAATGATGTACGGAAAGTTAAGTTATCATCAACTTTGGCTTTGGATGTGAAACATAAATACTTGAATCTTCTTCAAAATTACAAAGATGTGTTTGCCTGGTATTATAATGAATTAAAAACTTATGATATAGCTTCAATAGAGCATAAAATTCCTTTAAAACCAGAGGAAAAACACTCAGTTTGCCAACGCAGTACTAAAAAGGTGGTGACTCAACAACAATTTTCCAATAGAACAGGGCCATAAACGCAAATGAATTCCTTTTATATTGACTTCTTTCCTTTTTGTTCATTTTCAGAAAATATATTTTGCCTTGTCACTCAGGCATTGAATGTAATATTTTACATTTTTTATAAATACTTCATCCATTGAAGTATTCGAGGTTGCACCCTTGAACTAGTTATTAAACATACTTGTAATAGATGGAGCATTTTTTATTGAATAAAGGATTCTAGATTTTACTTCATATGGCTTGTTCCTATGAGTTGTTTCTATTATGTTTTTCATTATGTATTCCTCATATGATTTAATTCATTAACAATTATCCAATTAGAAATTTAACTGAATCTCAGTTTCTTTTTTGATTCGTTGTAAAGTTGTAATTAGATTAAGAGACTAATTTACAAAACTATCTGTTATTGTAGATTCCTCTTGAAATTTAATTACACATAGGTTCCTGTTATGAATTAATTATATTTTGTTGATAATGAAAACATGGTTTTCATTATTTATTCTTATAATGGTTAAATAATCTATCTGATATTAAATAATTTATATTTCTACATTCTTCTACCCATCCCACTTTAAATCAAATTAACCCTATGTAATTAAGAAACAACCTTTTATTTATTCAAAGATATTTCTAAATTAAAACACCTGTTTCAGAAAATTGTTCAATGGTCATCCACTATTTAAAACCAAACAAACATTTTAGATGCTTTGACATAACTTATCGACCTTAGGTTATCTCAAAGGAAAACACAAGGAACCAATGAAAAATATTCGTAAGTGTAACAAACATCACAATGTGTGATCTCATACAATATGAGGCCCTAACACATTCAATGGTAAAAATTTGCATGTTAGCACAACATCTTTACTATCATTCACCCGTCATTTCAAGCCCACTTAGAAACCCTATGACTCCATATGACCTCTTGAATATTTAACTGTATCCATTCCTTATAAACCACCACTAAAATAAACCTATTTTAACTATCCATAAATCTATTTTACCAAGACAACTCTACACATCACCTGGACCCCATTATTGTCTTATATCTTAGTAATCCTATTTTAGGGACACTTGTCTTTTACTAGAGGATAATCAATATTAAATCTGAAGAGGGTTTGTGTGGTGACATTGGCATCCCTATTGAGTTTCCCATCAACTACCACCAATCTTGGACTTTGAATCCCAAGTGATAGATTGATCGAAAATAGGTGGGACTAAGGGAAAATATGAATAAATACACATTAAAAACTTGTGGGTATTTCCTAAAGGTTTAGTGGGTTCAATGTGAAAAGAAATGAAAATGTGTAAGGCTCTAAGACATTAGTTTCATAATGGGAAACATGCATAGTAGGAAGCTACACTTGATTATCTCATTTCCCTAACTTACATATGGAATGTGCATGATCCAAATGTTATAACATTAAATAATAATCTTAGTAAGTACTATAGTAAGGTCCTTGCATTAGTAGAATTTTGTGTCGAGCCAAGTGTAGTTTTTCCTAAAGAATATGAGTAAACAAAAAGGTTCAGATGTTGCAATACCTAATTTAGAGGAGGAAAACATTGCTTCTTTAGTGATAATAATCATTTTACTAAAATTCTACAAATAATGTTAATTTATCTTGGCCATAAACACAATGTGGATACAACAAGTTGGATAAACAATTGGAAATGCGGCCTTGTTTTATGCACATCATGACTAGATAATATATGTTGTTATGTATAAATGTGCTTATCATATTTAAACGGATTTGATTATTTTGAATTGAAATATCTTGTCCAAGAAAGATGTTAATTTGTGGGTGTTACGCATCAAATTAACATTTCTTTCTCAATAAATCTTACGAAGTGTTACCCCACCAAAATGGAGGTCCATTTGAGAATTTCAAAGGAATGCTAGCCCTTGTTGGAAGAAGCACTCATAGGAGGACAAAGTATTATGGAAAACCAATAGAAATGGAATAATATATGCAATAATTACAAGTTGTTTGCAAGTATATCACTCAACTTTGCTTTTGTTTTGGGTTGAATTAGACATCATTCACTAGTTCTAACAATAAGTGGGATAAATTTTTGAGGGAATTGGATAATTCTGTAAACCTGTAATAACGGTTTTTTTTTAAGAAATCACAATCCATTCTCTTTCTAGATCAAAATCCAACATTAAAAGTAACCTAAATTGTTTGAGGACTGGAGGAATTCCCTAGAATCTATGAGCATATTTGGCATTGGTATTGTATCTTGGTTTCCAACTTTAGTATATATTTCCTATTAATTATCTCTCATTGACGCATAATCTGATGTGTAATGAAAGGAGGTTACTATTGGAAGAGTAGTAGGAATGTATGCATTAAGGGAAATTTCCCATAATTATCAAAATTATAACATTTGGGTTAGTGAAGGATTAATTGTTGTACCTCCGGGACACATATGACTTGTTTCTTTGACTGCACATAACCATGTTATTATGGGAATATTGGTCAATAAATCAAACTATGTGGTGGTTTAATTTCATCCTTAGCATATAAAAATTCTAAATTCACCATACATTCTCTTGTATATTTTCCAAACCCTTGCTACAATGTCAAGTTAAAAGAAGTCATTGTTGGGTGTGGAGCTTGATTACCTTCCTTCTCTAGATGTATCATCGTGTTGGACCCCTGTTCTTAACGGGGCGGCAATGCCACCCATCGTTTAATCGCTGCCAGGGGGTCGGGGCGGTGGGGCCACAACCTTTTGGAGCCCCCCCTTGGTGGGGGGTTTCAGGGGCAGCGCCCCCGAAGCTAAAAACATATGTAAAATTGCCTTGTAAAATATTTTAATTTCGCAGTAAATCTAGGCCGTTCATTAGGCGAATGATCTGATAGTAGAAGTTATGTTTAATTTATGTTTTTTTGCCCTAAAAGGAAACCCCTCGTTTTGTATGAGGGTATTGTATTGCAGTTGTGTATGGTATGTGTATTATGAGAAAGAAACAGAAAGGGGGACTGTGAGAGAGAGTAGATGATATTACAACAGATCTATTGTAGGTTGTGTCTCTTCATCTTGTTGGATAATATAAAGGAAGGATTGATTGTTCGGGGTGGACATAGTCCAAAATGGGTGAACCACGTATATCTGTGTCTCTCTTGTTTTATATGTTTTCTGTGTTTGTGTTTCCGCATAAATATGTGTTCCATTGCTTTGTAATATATAATTTTTTAACAGTCACTAATTCATACGAGGAGACTTTGATTCTTCTAGAAGATGAAGAGTATACAATAAATATAAAGAGTTAGTACAACCAAAAAAAAGGCAATTTTTATGATTTTATTGAAATATTTGGGTTAGGTATATTGAAAATATAAATGGAATAAATTTATGAATGGTGAAAATGAGGTGTTTAACTCTGATGATTATTCCTAGATTATTGACGTTACATATTACAATAGAAAGTTGTTCATTGCAATTCAACATTTAATTGATTTTGATTAGCACAAGAGGTATTATAAGATGTCAAAGCCATCAAAGAAAATTATATTCTTGAATAACCTCTGTAAATATGACACACTTGGCACTTATTGAAAGATAATTTTTGAAAGGTGTAGAGAAGCAAGATATTCAGAAAAAAATAAAAATAATTCATTTAAATTACTTAAAAATGAATGCATTTTTGAATGCGAATACACTAGGTTATTAATATTTTATAACTAAAAGAAATACAATAATTTATTTTAATGACAATTAATAAAATAATTCATTTAAATTACTTGAAGATGAATGCATTTTAGAATGTGCATAGAATATAATCGAATTATTATTTACTTAAACTATTAATTACCAATGTATCTATAAACCAAGGAGAAGAAAGGGGCATGAGGAATTCAATTCAAGTAGAAAGGGAAAAGAAAAGTGGGTATGTGAGACATTAAAAATAACGAGAATAGTTGCCCGACAACAAGTCCCTGCCGTGAGCCGGGTTTCAAGAAGTTAACCAGGGCTTCAAGAACATAAATCCTGTAATCTAATTCAAAATTGGATGAGTCGGGTTTCAAAAAGTTAACTGGGGCTTCAAGAACATAAACCCTGTAATCTAATTTAAAACTGGATGTATAAGAGTTGTATAGTAAACAAATTTACACTATGAATCGAATATAAAATCAAATTTTTCCATATAAAAAAAATATTTACCTGCAAAGGGTTCATAATAAATAGTCCCGACAGATGAATTAACACATTCTGAATTTAACGACAAATTTAACCACGTCTCACTTTGTAGAGCCATGATTTTTGCCAGTTGTCTATGTGTCCCCACGACCTTACCACTTGTTTTTCTTGCGGTAACCAAACCTGCATGAGTGACAACATAGAATTGATCTTACAAAACTCCCTCAGTCCACCGTTTCATGCTTTTCAATCGCGTTTTCACTGGGGACCTGGGAAAAAATCCTTGCCGGAACTTGGAAACTGCAATAGCGAGTGCCCAAGGGAGAAGCACCAGTTGAAATTGATGGGCGAGCAACCGCATCAACAAACCCCACGGGAGCAGCAGCAGTTGAAATTGATGGGCGAGCAACCGCATCAACAGACCCCACGGGAGCTACTCTATGAATAACTTCTATATTCTTTGAGCTCTAACAACTCTCTGTAGCCTCATTATTTTTTAAACAGTAACTTCAGTGTATTTTTTACAGCTTGCATTTGAATTGGACTGATAATTATTTCAAATCTATTTCAAACTATTTGAGAGTATTCTCGCACCTGTGATAATATATACATATAGTGCAATTAATACTTTCTATCCCTCTGAATTTGCTATTGATGTTAAGAATCACAATCGAATAGAAAGAATATAGAATCATCTCAGTAATTTATGGCAT
Organism: Pinus albicaulis; assembly: GCA_034641835.2. NCBI lineage: Eukaryota > Viridiplantae > Streptophyta > Pinopsida > Pinales > Pinaceae > Pinus > Pinus albicaulis. The sequence goes on along the minus strand of CM076583.1, from coordinate 526,271,907 downwards.
TGCGCTCTGAAGCACATGCGATTAATATTTTCAGAATCAGACGTACTGAAATCTAACGTGTTTTGTTTGTAAGTGGTATTCAAATTCCTTTATTGAAAATCTAAGTTCAACAATTTATGAATGAAATTTCGCTTCTCATTATAGAGGAATAGTTAAGAGCACTTACTGTTGTTGGTGTCGGTGTGGTACACGCATATGGTTTTCCATTTTATTTTTATGGATCTGTATCATTAGAAATGCAATGTAATTGATGATATAAGGAACTTGTTTGAAATTTGACTATTGTTCTATCAATATTGGAAATGGGCTTCATTGCTAGGAATCGAGAGAGTGTGAGCTAGGAATAGTGGAGCCTCTCAGAGCCTACTCCTGATTCTGTACATTATCACATGGAATATTTTTACCTTATACGTTTTAATATTTTACTGTTTTGATCCTAATACATGGTTTTATGCCATTTAAAAGAAACCAGGCCTTATTATCTTGGGTAATTGACTGAAGCTATAAGAGTGATATATGTATTTACCTTGTTCCTCTTGTCCTGGTTTCCAATTTCTAATTGGAGGATCTTACCAATCCTTTTTAATTCTCTGAACTCTTTGAATTCTCTATATGCAGGACATCATAGCGGGCTGCATCCTAAGAGCTCTGCGACGCTAGTGGAATGGGCGCCGGGCGAGCTCCTGAAAAAACCATAAACATTTGAAAAGGCGACGGAAGAGCTGGACAGAGTGGTGGGAAGAGCGCGGTGGGTGGAGGAGAAAGACGTTCATGGGCTGGAGTATCTGAGTAGGTCTTCTTACTTCTGAAATGTGAAGAAGCTTCAGTAATTGGTAAGTAAGTTGGTACCTAAGCCCTGACAAAGTCAGAAATATAAAGAAGCTTCAGTGATCCGTAAGTAAGTCGATACCTAAGCCCTGACATTTGTAGTTTGCATGACTATACAGGTGACAGATTCATCTCGAGCAGAATCAGTATAAGAACTAGCATCTGTAGGGGGCAGCAGAATCAACAGTAAAAACGGCAGAAGCATGGCAGCGACATAGCAACAAAACAATTAGAATCCAGCGGCAACAAAACAATTAGAATCCAGCGGTAGCAGTAGTCTTTCCTTCCAGCGGAATCCGGAATCCATCCCAGCAACAGCAGAACCTTAAGGTTTAGCATAGATGTAAAGAAACACTAGCCAAGGGCCAAGGCATGCACACAACCATCTAGTAGGCATGCACACAGCCATCATGGAAGGCACGTGCCCTTTGTAGGTTTCCCTTTATCCTGTTGGAAACAAATAAACATCAAACATTTAATGCTTACCGATTAATGCTAGCATTACTTCCCCTACCAAATAGACATCAAATTATCAAATTAACAAGTGCAATGAAGTTATAAGATAACCTACCTCTCTCGACTGCATTGGGAAAAGGCCAAATAAGATGTTTCATTTAATGCTTACCGATTAATTCCCCTACCAAATAGAAATCAAATTAACAAGTGCAATGAAGTTATAAGATAACCTACATCTCTCGACTGCATTGGGAAAATGCCAAATAAGATGATGAAACATCTTGGGAAAAGGCCAAATAAGATGTTTCATAAGATGATGAAACATCTTATTGGCCATCAAAATTGTCAGATCAATTTGATAAGCTATTTAAAACATAAAATAAAAATGAAAATTAAAAACTTTAGCTTAAACTTAATTTGATAAGCTATTTAAAACATAAAATAAAAATGAAAGTTAAAAACTTTAGCTTAAACTTAAAAGCGACTAATACTAAGAACTAATACTAAGAACTAAAAATGATTACAATAGTCCCTGCCATGCTGCAGGCAGTAGGGACTAATAAATAACTAATAAAAGTAGTGACTACATGTGAGACCATTAAATAGAAAAAATGAGAAGGTGAAGGGCATGTCTAAGAGTGAATATAATATGTGTAATAGTTGGATGAAGAATAATCACTATTTTATTTTTTAAATGAGAATTTACTTGTGTATTTGTGCTTGTAATTGAGAAATGTGTGTGCATGTAAGTGAGAAATGGGTGGCGCAATAATAGGTAATCATTAAACTTCATTTTTATATGAATTGAACAAGTAGCTTGAGCCACAAAGTCTACAAAAGGAATAATTGATTAAAAAAGCTGACACTTATGCAAGTTGGTGTTAAATGGTTGTCATAATACTGATTTTTTATGAGTTTGGTTTATTGTAGAGCATTTTTTTTGAAGTGGGGATTTTTTCACAAGTATAAACCATACACTCTCTTTTTATTTGCTAGTTGGTATCTTTCATATAATTCCATTGCAAATTAAGGGTTTTAAGGATTATTTGGAAAGGAAAGTACCATTAAAGCTGGTAGAGTGGTTGATTGATGGACAATCCAAAAAAAATAACAAATTGATGCAAAGAAAGATTCAAGGTTGCAATTTAAATATGTGACATATCAATAAAGTATAATATAATAACTCTTATAAGTATATAAGTATATTTTACATTTTGAATATTTTTTTGGTAAAAAAATTGAATTGTTTATTTTACTTTATTTTTCTTAGTTAAGTTGAAATATCTAGGGTCAATTTTAATGCTGAAATGTTGGATAGAAAGAAAAATTATCTGTTTACATGCAAAATGATGTTGTCACTAAGATTATGGCATTAGTAACTTGCCAATTATATGTCCACCTACTAGATGTTGTCACTAAGATTATAGTATTAGTTATTTGCAAGTTGTCAATAATATGTCCACTTATCATATGTTGTCATTAAGATTAAGATTATACTTGTAAGCTACCAATAATGTGCCACTATTTAGTTGTTTATTATTCCTCATTTAAAGAAAGAATAGGAATACAAGAAGTTATCTATGTATAAATAATATGTATGATATATAAATGAGCTGAATAGACTCATTGTCAAAATTTTAAAACCCATAGCTTCCAAAGTTGTTTTATATTGTTTATTCCATATTGTAGATTAAAGGCAGAGTGGCATAGCTTTTGCAATCAACTTTGCCCAGAGGCCATGGAGATTCTATGGGTTATCCCCCTCGAGATTAAATGAATAAACATTTTCTTTTTTCATTGAATTTTTTTTTTTAAAAGCACATGATACAAGTGTTCCCATTTATTTTTTTCAACAAAAAAAATCTAAATATTTATTATCATATAAACACATAGAAAGGCTATCAATACTAAGTAACTCAAAAAGAAATCCCATAATATCATAAATAACCAAGTATATTCCCCTTGAAAGTGTACTCAACAATTACTCTGGTGGAAAAAAAAGAGTAGAAATATTATCTAATAGCCGTGATACAAAAAGTGCCTGAATACCTTCAATCAAAATTTAGATCCATAATTATTAAGAAAAGCATCTAATCTTTTAATTCAACTAAAAAAAGCCTGAGCAGATTTTCTCCCCCTTAAATAATGCCAAGAAATTGATATTTCTTGGTCTCATCGCAAGCCCATTCTTCGATAAATTGTTTCCTACAACAGTAAATTCCCTGTGCACGTGAAAGAAAGTTACCGGGTGGAATAGTTTTTTTATTCCTGGTATTCAATGCATCCAATGTGTCATCTCATATGGAGAAAAGTTTATTTCCTTGTTGATCCAATCAATAGTGACTTAGGCGTCACCAAACGCATGCAAAACTTCGAGTTTTAATCATTTGGCACAATACATTAAGCCCCATAAAGCGATTATTTATGCCCTATTATTGGAGCCCTTGCCCTCATTCCATCAAAAATGAAAGTCGAGATCCTTGTGATTATTGCTCCACACCCATACTCCTGGTTTTGTGTCGCTCCATCGAAGAAACCTGTTGGAAAAGTCTGAGGAGGCCTTGCCTTGATAGAACGGATGGTCCTAGAGCTATGGACCTGGCCAAATTCACCATACATGGAATTTTGTTTTGGAAACAATGGTTCAAATGTCTGGATCCGGGTCTTAAAAAATGGATGCATTGTGTGCTTTCCAAACACTCCAACAGACAAAAAATGGAAGGGTTCGATGCTCAAGAGTCAATTCTATCCAATGATGGGAGGTCCCAACATTCATTTAGTCTTAGCTTTTGAGAAACATAAGTTCAGGTACCTGCAACAAAAAGGGAATTTTAGGAAAAGATGTACAATGCTTTCTTCCGAGGTTTTGCACATGCAACATCTTTTGGGGCTAGAAAAACCTCTTTTATATAAGTTCTCCAAGGTCAATATCTTATTTTTATACACCAGCCAAACAGAAAATAAACAACCAACTCCAATAACATCAAGCTCATACACAATAGAGGCATGGTTGTTTTTCCTCAAATTATCAGATCAAGAAATTTGCAAACGTCTTATGCAAGTCGCTGAAATTGAAATAACTTAGTTCATGAGGCACTGGTTTTGTTAATTAGTAAAGAATGTGTATTACTTTATATTACTCATAATCTTATATTAAAATATCTTGTATATACAACATTTGAGTATTTTATATCGAGTAGTTTTTAAGTGGAACTTTTCAGAAAGTTCATTGGTTTATTTTTCGACCAAATTTGTCTAGAATTCGATAGGGATTCATTGAAACCTCAAGTTTTACAAGTGAACTCTTCACAATTGAAGTGTCCTAAAGATTTTTTAGGGTGTTTAATCCATATATGTAGTCAAAAAACTAGTTTAAACAACACAAATCAAGATTTAGCCACACATTGTTTCATCGAATTATGGCCATAAATCCACTAAAAAATACAAAAAATCACACTGAAAAACTACTCTATTTTATATTGTATATTATTTTTACTTTTGTATTAAAATACATAACATATAAAATGTGATACAAATATTGATTTTTTACTTATTCAAATATCTAGCATATAAAATGGGGTATAAGGTGGCTTATCGTGATAGGTTTCTAATTTAAAAATTTAGATATATTTTGTGGGTTACAAATTCATAATAATTAATGATAACAAAAATAATATCTAATAAGTACTTAGAACACGGATATTAAAAAAAAAATTTACCATTTTTAGTCCCACATACTTTATCTCTTATATATATATATATATATATATATAATATACATTTTTTTTTCAGAGGTTAACACTATGAAGGTGGTTACATATGGTATTAGATATAAGTTCATTTGATTAGGAAAAAAAAAAATTATATATTCATATATATTTTTAAGTGTATAAATTTTAACAAATTTTATTAATTTGGAAAACACAAATTGTATATGTTTAATAATTTTTTGGTATAATTTTTCACATTTATAAGGATTTTATATTTCTTTTTAAAAATAAAGTAAAATATTTTTATTTATGCCCTATTATTGGAGCCCTTGCCCTCATTCCATCAAAAATGAAAGTCGAGATCCTTGTGATTCTTGCTCCACACCCATACTCCTGGTTTTGTGTCGCTCCATCGAAGAAACCTGTTGGAAAAGTCTGAGGAGGCCTTGCCTTGATAGAACGGATGGTCCTAGAGCTATGGACCTGGCCAAATTCACCATACATGGAATTTCTTTTTGGAAACAATGGTTCAAATGTCTGGATCCTGGTCTTAAAAAATGGATGCATTGTGTGCTTTCCAAACACTCCAACAGACAAAAAAATGGAAGGGTTCGATGCTCAAGAGTCAATTCTATCCAATGCTTAAATACTTCTTCCAATGATGGGAGGTCCCAACATTCATTTAGTCTTAGCTTTTGAAAAACATAAGTTCAGGTACCCGCAACAAAAGGGAATTTTAGGAAAAGATGTACAATGCTTTCTTCCGAGGTTTTGCACATGCAACATCTTTTGGGGCTAGAGAAACCTCTTTTATATAAGTTCTCCAAGGTCAATATCTTATTTTTATACACCAGCCAAACAGAAAATAAACAACCAACTCCAATAACATCAAGCTCATACACAATAGAGGCATGGTTGTTTTTCCTCAAATTATCAGATCAAGAAATTTGCAAACGTCTTATGCAAGTCGTTGAAATTGAAATAACTTAGTTCATGAGGCACTGGTTTTGTTAATTAGTAAAGCATGTGTATTACTTTATATTACTCATAATCTTATATTAAAATATCTTGTATATACAACATTTGAGTATTTTATATCGAGTAGTTTTTAAGTGGAACTTTTCAGAAAGTTCATTGGTTTATTTTTCGACCAAATTTGTCTAGAATTCGATAGGGATTCATTGAAACCTCAAGTTTTACAAGTGAACTCTTCACAATTGAAGTGTCCTAAAGATTTTTTAGGGTGTTTAATCCATATATGTAGTCAAAAAACTAGTTTAAACAACACAAATCAAGATTTAGCCACACATTGTTTCATCGAATTATGGCCATAAATCCACTAAAAAAATACAAAAAATCACACTCAAAAACTACTCTATTTTATATTGTATATTATTTTTACTTTTGTATTAAAATACATAACATATAAAATGTGATACAAATATTGATTTTTTACTTATTCAAATATCTAGCATATAAAATGGGGTATAAGGTGGCTTATCGTGATAGGTTTCTAATTTAAAAATTTAGATATATTTTGTGGGTTACAAATTCATAATAATTAATGATAACAAAAATAATATCTAATAAGTACTTAGAACACGGATATTAAAAAAAAAATTTACCATTTTTAGTCCCACATACTTTATCTCTTATATATATATATATATATATATATAATATACATTTTTTTTTCAGAGGTTAACACTATGAAGGTGGTTACATATGGTATTAGATATAAGTTCATTTGATTAGGAAAAAAAAAATTTATATATTCATATATATTTTTAAGTGTATAAATTTTAACAAATTTTATTAATTTGGAAAACACAAATTTTATATGTTTAATAATTTTTTGGTATAATTTTTCACATTTATAAGGATTTTATATTTCTTTTTAAAAATAAAGTAAAATATTTTTATTCAATAAAATTTGGTGTTTTTTGTTTTGGTAAAAAACATGGAAAATTAGCATGCGGGTGAAATTTAGCATTAAAATTTTCTCTAAAGACCTTGGAACTTTTTCTTAATTTTATTTATTCAATTTATATAAAATTTAATTAATCTAATTTAAATTATTTCCTCGTAGTAGGTAGACATGGACAAAAAAGGAAAAATATATAAAGTAGCCAAAGGTTGTGACGCATGCCCTCCACCACAACTTACACCTTCATGTTCTCCACCAAGAGAAGGGGGACCTCTCTAGGAAAAAGGACATAGGTCCATTGGAGAAGTCATCGTAATAGTGCACTCTTTTCAAAGAATGTCAAATACGTTAATGAACATGATAGAAAATGTAGAAGGAGATGTTTTGATGCTTATAAAATGATCACAAAATCCTCCAAGTTCCAATTTTTAAATAAATATAGAAAGTTCAAAAATTTTGGGGCTCCACTAAAGGACAAGAAATTGAAGCTTGGTTAAAAAACATGATGATGTGTTTCATAGTAAGAGATTGAACTTCTAATCTTAAAGCATGTACTAGTTAAAGGGAAGTGCTTTGGTTTGGTGGAATACTCTATTTCCATAGTTGGGGATGCGTGTACTTGATATCTCTTCGAAATTGTTAGAGGAGAGATTCAAAGAATGCTACATATTATAGGAGTTCATTGAGGGATAACTAATTGAGTTTAAATCAATGACACAAAATAGTAGGCTAGTACCCAAATATGAGGCTAGATATATGGAATTGTTAAAGTATGCATTGTACTTGAACACAAATAAGTTGTAGGTTAACAATTTTTTTTATGGATTGAACTATAAAATTAGAAATAAAGTTAGAACATTGATGGTTGACACTCTATGAAAGGTAGTACATAGGGATACTATAGCTTAGGAAGAACTTGCGGGGGGTGATTAATTGAGATAATTGAGAACTTTAGGTTTAGGTGGATAGAGACAAATATTGAAATCAGTTAATGTTCAATACATATTGTAGGACATAGGGTTTTATCAAGGGCATAGGTGATGTGTACTCAAAGGCATTTGGAAAAAAACTAGAAAGTCCCATATAGGCTACTAATGTTGTAAACTTCAAAAGGAACAATACAATAGTAGAAACATTGTTTCTCAGTCTTAGAGTCAGAGTCAAAATCCTAAGAGGGGGTGTTGGAAATATGGAGAACTGCATTTTTAGAGGGATTATTCACATCTGTAAAGATGCATTAGCTAGGATTAGAGCCAAATTGCTATAAGTGATTTGGTAGAGCTGATAGGATCAATGTAGTAGTGAATAGCCACCAACTCAAGCATCAATTTATAGTATTTGAGACATTAAGTAAGAAACTAATGTAAGTTTTTCATTATCAATATATATATAGGAGTGACATAAAGTTTCATTTCCCATGGTGCATTGTTAAGATAAAATAATAAAAACAATTAATCAAGAATATTTCAACTAAGTAGAAATGGCTTTTGAAGTTAAGCAAGAACTAGGACATTTAGTTAACTTATTATGAGATTTACCTTGGTGTATGTGTAACTTGAGTATTAACCAATTTTGTTTAGCTCATGTGGTTGAGAGAAATTTTTTTATCCTCCCCACCTAGGTTCAGTTCCTACACGTGACAGGTTGAGCTCATAATGTGTATTTCTTGTAATGGCTTCAAGCCTTCTTTTTTTTAATAGTCCCTCAAGAATTGAATGAAGTATATATTCCTCATATGAAATATAAATATATTTCTCATCGAAAAAAAAAATGTAACTCGAGTATCACTATATTCCACTACCTTGGGATCCTATGATGTGGTAATAGGTCCAGATTTCCTAGAAAGTCATGAATTAGAGTTAGATTTTAAAGTGAAGAAAATTTGTTTTGTAGACAATTTAGGACATAAAATAATCCTAATAGTGATGAATAGAGGGGTGTCATTAATATTTATTTCAGTGTTAAAATTGAAGAAAATTTTCAAAAAGGATTTAAGTTGTATGTCGTAACTGCTATGAACAAGAAACCTGATGCAATAAATATTAGTATCATGTGTTATCAAAATTATCAGGTGTGTTTGCAGAAGAATTACCTAAATTACCATCTAAGAGAGAATTGTAATTCACAATTGAACTAAAACCATGTATGAAACCTATATCAAAGGTTCCTTACTACATGACAACTCAAGAGTTGTGAAAGTTTTAGATGCAAGTCTAGGAACTTGTGAATTTGGTAATTATTTGTCCAAATATATCATCATGGTGAGTGTTAGTGATATTTGTAGAGAAAAATATGGATCATGGATATTTTGTATTGATTATCATCTATTAAACAAAGATATTATAAGAAATCATTATATGTTGCATAGAATTGTTATTTACTCAATCAAATGAAAGAGGATAAGGTGTTTTCTAAGATATATATAAGGATTTGATATCATCAATTAGGAAAAGACAAGAGGATATTCCTAGAAAACATATAAGAAGTGTTTTGGTCATTATGAATTTGTAGTGATACCCTTCAAATTGACAAATGAACCTGATTAATTTATGAATTTAATGATTGAAGTGTTTCAACAATATCCCAATGAGTTCATGCAAGTGCTTCTAGATGATATCCTACTATATTCTAGAACATCAGAGGAGCACAAAGAACATTTAAGATAATTTTGGTAATGTTTTAAAAAGCATAATTTATATGCTAAAATATTTAGGTGTCCATTTTATAATCAAAGATTCATTATTTGGAACATATATTTTGTGGAGAAAGGATTGTAGTGGATCTAGCAAAGGAAATGATAATTATGGAATGATCGATTCCTAGCAATGTATATGAAACACATAGTTTTATGGGTTTGGTTGGATATTATAGAAGGTTTGTGGAAGGTTTTTTAAATATTGTGAACCCTATTACTAAATTATAGAAGAAGAATAAGAAATTTGTGTGTATGAGACAATGTGGAGAAGCATTTAAAAAATGTAAAGTATTATCGATTATGACTCTTCTATTAAATATATTTGATATGAATTAATATTTTTTTGGTATGTATGGATGCTTAGAAAAAAGGATTGGGAGAAATACAAATGCAAGTGTTAGGAATAAAATCACAGAGTTATAAATCAAAATGAATGTGGAAATAAAATATAGTATGAAACAATACAAAAGAAATATGAATATATGTGGTTCAGATGATTTGTGCTACATCCATGAAGAAATAGGTAGGGTATTCCTTTTATTCCATCCCAAAAAATGAAGGGAATACAATATGCAGTGCATACGCTGCAACCTCGTCTTCTCTCTCTCGCGACCTCCTCTCTCTCAATTACAATGTTATTTCAATAATACATATTCATAATACAATTCCCTCATAAAAAAGAGGGTTGAATTCTAGGGAGAAAAAACATAACATAACACCTACCATCAAATATGTGACCTAATGATGAATGGTCCAAGTTTATTATGAAATTATAATATTTTACAAGGCAATTTTTCAAAAAAATTATGTTTAGGAATGTTGCTCTCGTATCCTTACCAGGGGGTTGCTCCAAAGAATTGTCACCTCCCCCCTTACACCCCATGGTGAAAATATGAGGGGGGGATCTCTCCTAGACCCACTTGTCAGGAACTAGGGTCCAAACAAGGCTAAAAAATAAGACCTATGAATTGAAGAGATAAGCAAGCTCCACAACCAATAATATCCCATTTGGATATTGATTGCAACAACTCCACCACTAATTCACTTGTTGGACTACACTTCAACTTTAGACCTGGTTAGTTTCTCATATTCATCATCATGCTTGAATACTAATTGAAACCAAGCAGAAACTCAATTTCTCCTTGGTTACTACCTTCGTTAACATGTTTGCAGAATTCTGGCTAGTATGTATCTTTTTAAACTTTAATTGTCCCTCTTCCAAAAATTTTCATAGGAAATGGTACCTTAGTTGTATATGATTAGTCTTAGAATGAAATTTTTAGTTCTTTGTTGTATGAATAGAACTCTCTCTATCAATACAGAACTTGTTATTCTCTTGCTTCTTTCCCAATTCCTCCTTAAACCTATGTAACCAAATCATCTTTTTACTAGCCTATATAGCAACAACATACTATTATTTTGTTGTTAAAGGTGTAACCACCCTTTGCAATTTCAAAATCCAACTTAGTATTGTTCCAACTACATACTATGTGGTGCTCCTCTTTCTATTTATACCACCTACCCATATATGAGTCAACATATTCTTATAGAATGATGTTTGAAGCTCCAAAGCATAAGTTCTTAGTAGTAGTTCCTCTCAAACACTTGAGAATCCACTTTACTACCTTCTAATTCTCTTTACCTGCATTATTCATATACCTTCTCACAACTCCCTTTGCATGTGCAATATCCCACCTTGTGCACAACATCACATACATCAAGCTACCAAATGCTAATGAATATGGAACCTAGGACACACAATCTATCTCCTCTTGTTTCTTGGGACATATATTCTTATTCAACTTAAAATGGCTAGGCAATGGTGTGTTAACTAGTTTTGCATCTTTCATTTTAAGTGTTTTCAACACCTTTTTGATGTAGTCACTAAGAAAATGGTAATTTATGACTTTTCCTATCTCTTGTTATTCTCATACCAAAGAATTGATTTACAACAACCAAATTCTTCATAACAAATGAATTAGATATTTTTTTTTCACATTTATATCCTACATGTTAGACCCCACAACAAGCATGTCATCTACATACAATAACAAGATAATATAGTTGCCATTATCTAGTCTCTCAAAATAAACACATTGGTCAGACCGACAACTACTATAAACCTATTATGTCATTTACTTGTCGAATTCAAAATACCACTTCCTTGGAGCTTGTTTTAAACCATACAAGCCCCTATTCAGTCTACATACTAATTTTTCCTTCCCTTTCACCTCACAACTCTACGATTGTTGCATTAAATCTCTTCCTTCAAGTCCCCATGGAGAAAATTTGTATTTACATCTAACTGCTCAAGCTGCAAATATTCTACTAGAATTAAACTTAAAATAGTTTTAATCGAAGTGATTTCGGCTACAAGAGAAAATATTTCATCAAAATATATGCCTTTCTTTTCTATAAACCGCTTTACAAAAAGTATGACCTTGTACCTCTCTTTTCTTCAATCTTCTTCGTTCAACCTATAAGCCCATTTGTTCTGGAATTATTTTTACCTACAAGCACAAGATCAAGTCCCATGTATGTTTATGTACCAAATAGTCAATCTCTTCTTTTATGCATTGCTCCCATTTCTTTCTAGTTTCTACCTAGATTGCTTCTTCATATATTTTTGGCTCACTAGAATCAATCAACAATACATAATACAATGAAGGAGAGTATTTTTCAGGGGGCCTACCTAACTTGGTTGATCTTCTAATAGAACTCATAGGAGCCCAAGGTACCTGTTGATGTTCTTGTTGTTTAACATTTTGATTTTCTGGCACCTTTGGATTTTTATTTTTATTTTTGTGATTTCATCAAGCATTATGTATTTTGTGTTTTTTTTTCTAGTTTCTTTCTCTACAACTAATCTTTGTACATGAAATTCTCATTGAATACCACATCTCTACTCATAATGATTTTGTGATTTTCATAATCCCATAAGTGATATCCAAAATAATGGACTCCATGTCCAATCATAAGTACACTCATTGAATTTTGCCTCAATATTTGTTATATTTTCTCTATCAATATGGACACCTGCTTTACGCCCAAAAGTCTTCAAGAATGAATAGTTTACCTTTTTATCTATCCACGCCTTTTCTAAAATGCTACCATCCAAAAAATCCAAATACACTCTATTTATTAAGTAAATAATAACATTAACAATTTAAAAACATAAAAATTAAAAAATATATATCAAAAAATATAATACATTATAAAGCCATAACAAAATAATTAAATATTTAACTTAATGATTTATTTTACATCTTTCTATTTTTAAATAAAAATCTAAATATATAAAATTTATATATTCCAAATAAGAAATTTATACATTAAAAGATAAATAAATTATCAAACATAAAAATAATATCATAACGATTTCTATAACACTTCTTCAAATTAATCACTTAAAATTCATATACATAATAAACTCTTAACATGTTCTAACATAGTAAAAACCACTCATATACATGATAACCCATATCCCTTCTCCCTTCCTCATGGTAATCGCCTCTAATACCTCTCTCAAATAAAATGCATTATATTAAATAATATAAATAATACAAGTAAAGTAATGATCACTTTAGTAATTTAATGCTTTAAACATTCAATAATTTTGGTTTTTTTTTTTCTCATAATTGTCTTGTTCAATACACAAGAAATTAGACCATAGTATTCACTTGTCTTTGAATTGATGAGATCCTAAATATATTTAATTTTAAGTCTATTAAAACTCTAATATGAGATCAAATTTATTTTTTAAATGAAATAACATATTGTTTTATAAAATATTTAAATTTTTGTGTTTTTTAAGAAATCAAAATACTTTTATATTAAGGAAATATATGGGAAAATTTATTCTAAGACATCAGGAGCTTAACCTAAAGGCATCGAGAAAAATTAATCTCATGACTCCTTATTAGTAAAATGTTTTAACAATAAAAACTCGATTAATTAAACAAATCCTCAAAACTATATATATAATTTAACAAATTTTAATATAATACTAACAAATTATTTTATATTTTAATATAATATTAATAAATTATTTTATATTAAAAATATATATATAAAAGTTAAGTTAAATAAAACATTTTTAATTTTCAAAAATTTATAATTTAAAATAATTAAATAAAAGTAAAAAATAAAATTGTATCAGAACTCAATACGTTATAAAACATATTTCATATTATACAATTTAAATTATAACTCAATATATTATAAAACTTATTTCACAGTTGCAGTTTAGATCACACGTTTTGTGGCAATGATCCTTTATCTTGGAGGTTGTAACAATCGAAGCATTATATTGAAAAACAATATATCTAAATACAATCGTATATTTCAAACGTGAAGTAATAAAGTATTTATCATACTGGTTACACAAACGATATTTGAATTCACTACTATTAAAAGTTATTAAAGGTTATCTCATTCTATACTCCAACAAATTTACATTGTTTCCCTCCAATGAAAGTCTAATGTTTATAGATTTCTTTGTATGATATAAATTGCACGTTTCTTCTCTTATTGGTGTATTTTCAATATAATGTATCACTTAAATAATATCGTACAAAGATTTGTAAATTAATGCTATTTTATTTGTGTAATCAATTTGTTTTTGGTTTGTTTTGTTTTTTTACTAGGATTTTAGGTGTACAGATTTATAGATGATTTTGAAGGATAGAAGAAATTATAATATGTTTAGAGGTTTTTTTTAACATGAATGGTTAATTATTTTTATTTATGGAGGTAGGTTGGGTCGAAACCTAAACAATTTTGATTACAAAGTCTTTTCTAGAATCCCCAAATAATCTAGATTTGATTTTACATGGTTGAGTTTTATGGGATGGATAGCTAGATGGGTTCTTTACCATTTTTTGAAAATTCTCCTTGTTCTAAAAGACATCTTGCATTTGCTTTTGCATCTGCCTCTTTGTTTAAATTTCGCAGAATATGATAAAAAGAGCTAGATGTGAATTTTTGCAATAGTTTCCCGAGTCTATGCAACGTCTTGTTGAGGGTCAGGTTGCTGAAGTGATCTCCTGTATTTATGATTTTAATCAGGATTTCCGAGTCTCTGAAGACCTAAATGTCTTTTTCTCCATTCTCCTGCGCAATTTGACAAGCCTTAAGCATTCCTAAGATTTTTGCATGGTTGTTGGTGTTCTACCCAAGACCCCAGCTGAAGTTGTTATGGCTGTGACTCAATTTGGAATAAATAACTCCCCCAGCTCCAGATTTTCCTAGATTTCCTTTTTGAGGCACCATAAAAAAATATTGTGGTTATGTTCTGATTCTTCCACCAATTTTTGAATTCAAGCTCTGGGATTGAAAGTCTACATTCCGGGTTGTAGCATGGTCTAGAGAGAGTCCTGATTCGAGAGGTTGTCTTCAAAGGTATTCGTATCCAACTAATTACATCTGGAGATAGATCAGTGCTTGACTTGTTTGGAAGGTTTACCAAATTCTTGATTATCAAGGCTTTTGCTTTGGCTGCAACAACAGTTGGGGAATACAGTTTGTTGTTGAAAATTGCTTCATTCCTTGCCAGCTAAATTTCCCAACAGAAAAATTGGGGGATGACATGCCAGATGTTAAACCAAAGAGATTTTTTATTTAGATCATGGGGAGAGCGTCCGGGCCAAGTGGTGAAGAGGCTGGTGGTCATGATCTGCGATGGGGATTGTGCATCCAACCCATGCAACACCTTCGCCCACACTTCTTGGGCATACACACAGTCAAGAAATAAATGCTCCATAGTCTCCACCACTGCGCAGCAAAGCGAGCATCTATGAGGTCGAGCTATTCCTCTCTTTTCCAGATTTTCACCTGTTAACACACGATTATGAATGAGAAACCAAGCAAAAAAATTAAGCTTGGGGAGTCTAACTGGGTCCCAAATCTATTTCCAAATCGAAGGATTGTGCATAGGAATGTTGCGTTGGAGAGCTTCGAATCCTTGGGCAGCTGTGTAAACTTCGATTTTCCCCCATCCCCATTTGTCTTTTGAGTTGCGTTGTATTGGAGCCAGCCCAAACAAATTCACAAGGAGGAGAGGAACTTGATGCCGCATCTGTTCAGGAGGACGTGGAATGTTCCAATCCAGCTAATTACCCTCATTGTCCCAGTAGCCTATGTCTTCCAGTTTTTTGATGCTAAGACTGATTAGCCAGTCACGCAGCTCTGCGATATCCTGGACATTGTTTAGAGATTGTAATCCCATAATTTTATCTTCCCAAAGGTTGATGATTTTCCCATTTCCCGGAATTTTGTATAGTTGTTCCTTGTAAAAATCCTAACTGTGAGTGCAGAGTTTCCATAGAGTTGTTCCTTTCTCCATATCTTGCAGAGTGAGGCCGTGCATATACTTTTTGATGAAGACTTGACTAACCAGATGTCTATGGTTTGAAAAAAAATTCCATAGCATCTTGCCACCCAATGCCAAGTTGGTCAGACCAGGATCTCTTACTTGAAGGCCTCCATCTAAAAGAGGTTTTTTCACAATGTCCCAATTTACCAAATGAAATTTATTTTTATTTCCCTTACCTCCTTGCCACAAGAAGTTTCTTAACATCTTGGAAAGCTGATTTCTAATCGATTTTGGAGCTAGTAAGAAGGTTTCTTGATATAATGGGAGGGAGGAAAGAACAGAATTAAACAGTATGAGCTTCCCAACTGTGGTGAGTCGTTGTCCACCCCAAACTTTTATTTTTGCCTTGATTTTGCCGAGTATCTCAGCCCAATGGAGACACTTGTTGATGCCCAAGGACAGAGGCAGACCAAGGTAATTGATTTTATCCCATCTTGCATAGCCCACATATCCAATAACTTGTGCAATTCAGTTCTTGGCTTTCTAATCGATCTCCCAACCATACACTGCACTTTTCCTTCTGTTGACCAAAGCTCTAGAGACTCTACAGAAGCTTTGAATATTTTCCTTAAATTCCCTTGCAGTTTTTAATGAGGCTCCACCCAGAAGAATTGAATCATCAACAAACAAGGCATGGTTTATTGGATCAGTGCCTCTCACTACCTTAATTCCAAGGAGAGTCCCATTAATATTTTATGCATTCAGCTTCCCGCTAAGGGAATTTTCCATCAAAATATACAGGAAGGGGGAAAGAGGACAGCCCTGTCTAATGCCCCTTGTGGATTTGAAGTAACCGACAGGCCTACCGTTGACCAAGGGGGCAATCCATGACTCTCCAATACAAGATTTATTTAGCGTAATAAACTCGGAGCTAAAACCCAAATCAACGAGGACTTGGAGAAGGAAATAATGTCTTACCCGATCGAAAGCGTTTTCCATATCTAGCTTGATTATCATTCCTTTCTCGTGACAATGAAGGCTTGAGTGAATGGTTTCCTGCACCAGGGCCACATTATCTATAATGTGCCTTCCTTTGACAAACCCACTTTGACTGCTAGAGATTATTTTATCGAGGAGAGGCTTGATTCTATTCGCCAGAAGCTTAGAAAGGATCTTATATGATGCATTGCAAAGCAATATAGGCCTCAAGTAGTCAAACGAGGAAGGGCTCACCTCTTTCGGGATAAGTGCAAGGAAAGTGGATTTAGTGTTGCCTCCAACTTTGGCTTTCTATTGAAAACCCTTTATCATCCGAATCAAATCAGTCTTTATAATATTCCAACATATTTTGTAGAAGTGTATAGTGAATCCATCAAGCCTAGGAGCTTTGTCTAGTTCCATCATCCATATGACATTGCTTATTTCCTCTTCCGAGAAGGGCTTCAGAAGGCTGGAATTATCCTCCTCCTTCATCAAACTTGGAATGTGAGAAAGGTAATCAACACTTTCTTCTTCAAAGTTAGATCCTGGAAGTGTGAGGTAGTTGCCTCACGAATATCTATTATTCCTTTATGCATTGTCCCCTCTAAAGTAGTTATTTCCGATATGTGATTTCTCAAGAGTCGAGTTCTGATTTTCTTGTGGAAGTATACAGAGTTTCTATCCCTCGATTTTAGCCAGAGGTTTCGAGATTTTAGTCTTAAAGTCTCCCCCTCCAATTTGAAGGAATGAAGAGATCTTTGTTGGGAAAATTTCTCATGCTACAAATCGGAGCAGGTGATTTCATGTTGTTCCATTTCCATTTGTGTATCTAATAGACTCTCGACGGCCTTCTTTCTAAGGCTAGTTGGAGTGCATGTGGGTTTTTTTAAGCACTCCTTCAAAGCTGTTTTGGTGGCCTTTAGTTTTTTCTCCCAAACATAGCTAGTCGACCCAATGACTGGCTTGGACCAAGCTTTTATGATTGTCTCCATAAAACCTTCTCTCTCTGTCCATTGAGGGCTAATTCTGAAAGGGATGGGTCCAAATTTTTCCACTTCTTCAATCTTCAACAAGATGGGTTTGTGATCTAAATTCATTATGGGCAGGATTTTGGAGATGATTATCTTTATCTCGGAGAGGAGGGTGCATTGTATCAAAAATTTGTCAAGCCTAGCTGAAATGTGCTCCTTTCCAGCTCTATTATTTGACCAGGTATAGAGTCCAAATTTGGGTTTGATATCCAGTAAATCCCAATCATGGATCAAGTCTTCAACAAGAGGAAGGATGCAGTCCTTGCTACTGTTACCTCCTTTTTTCTCCTTTTGATCGAGTACAAGAATGAAATCTATAGCAAGGATTATATTCTTAGGTGATTAGGCTTCTAAAAAGTCTGAAAGAGTAAGCCAGTAATCCTTTTTTTCCTCATATAACACCGGCACATAAATATTAAAGATGGTAAGGGAGGTATTACTTGCAAGATTATGGATTTCGGTGTAGATCCAATGTTGTGTTTCGAAGGAGCTAACAAGAATAATTTTTTCATCCTCCCAGAGAGTGGCAAGGCCTCCACACGTTCCCCTGGCACTTACTGCTTTCCCAATTTTTTTTTTCTATTTTTATTTACTTAGGTCCAGAAGGGTAGACCCTTCTATTTTGGTCTCTTGAAGCAAGAGGATCTCAAGGGATTTAGATTTTATGAGGTTCTTCACAGCTTCCGCTTTTATGGGATTCCCCAGACCTCTGAAATTCCAAGAGATTATACGCATTATTTACTTGTAGAGGGATGGCCTTTATGAGGCCTAGGTCTAGTATTTCTGCCTATAGACATCTCAATCGTGGATTAACTGCCCTGCATTTTTTGCTTCTCGGCTTCTTCTTCTCTTGCCTCTCTATGAGACTTTCTCCCGACTCTTTTGATGGGCCTCTCGAAAGTTTCTTCTTTCGAGGATCCAGAGGATTCTGGGGGCTTCTTTCTTGTAATTTCTGCATAGGATGGGGAGGTGGTTTCTCCTTTGGGAGATCCATTTTTTATTGGGATGACATCTTCTTGGCTTTCCACTTCTACTGTTGGTTTAGGCTGTGTTTCCTCCATTGCATATTTTTTTGGAGCTATTTGTTCTTTAGGAATACTTAGGGTTTCAAAAGGGTTGGTGTTTGCAGCTATTGTTATAGGGCCTGGAGGCTCCACCCCTTGCACCACCGAGGTAGGTGTGGCGGATCTAGCTATCTTGCTTTTCCCTCTTTTTTTGTCGTTCTGTTTATTAGGAGTAGCTTTCTGAACCTGTGTCCATTGTTCTTCCTTTGAGTTTTCTGCCTCTTCCAATGTTTTCTTTTTACAATATCTGGAAAAATGCCCATATTCATGGCAATACCTGCATTTAAATGGGAGTTGTTCATAGTCTAGTTCTTGGATGTGAGACCAATCTACTACCTTGAGTTTAATAGCCTTAGAAAGGCCTTTTTCTAAGTCAAATTCCACACAAATTCTTGCACAAGAATATTGATCTTTCTTTTCTGCTCTGTCTATGTATTTCCCCAGCTTGTTTCCAATAGTTTCTAAGGATTTAGGGTTCCAACAGTGAAGAGGGATGTGGGGAAAATGCACCCAGATCGGAACTGCTGAGGGAACACCTTGACTTGGATAAAAATTAGGGGTCCATTGATTCAAATATAGGCATTGAGGCCCCAAGAAATATGGGCCATTGTGGAAGATCTTATTCCTATCTTCTACTGCTTCAAAGATGAAGACAAAGAAACCCTTACCTACACGGAAGCTTTTGATTCCTTCTTTGATGAAGGGAGACCAGCTTCTTTGGATCTATGCTTCAACCGCTTTGGGTGAGGGCCATAGCCTAGTGAATTGTCCAATGAGCCCTCTTTCTGCAAGGTTTAGGGCTCATCTGCAAGGCTTATCAATCGGGAGATCCATTGATGGAATGGTAACCATTATTTTAACAATTTTTTGTTGGTTTTTTCTTGATGGGCGCTTGGAGCAACTTTCCACCAGCTTCTTGAAGGCAGAGAGTTCAGGTGGAAGTGAGGAATCGGTCTCAAGACCCCCTCCTGGGGCCATGGATGTGGAGCAGTCTCAGGGGAGCGATTAGGATCGCGCACGGGCTCCTCAGCAAAAGAGCAGAATGGATTTTTTAGAGGTTTTTAATTTGTACGAATAATGAAGTTTAATTTTTTTTAAGGATTTAAGATAAGTTATAGTTTGGAAAATAGTTGTTATTTATAAAGACATAAGGTTGATCAATTTCTACATTTTTTTAATTTATTTATAATAGAGTAACACGTAGTTTTCTTTCATCACATTAAGCATGTTTTGCAAGAATAAAGTTAAGGGTTCATAGTTCAGGTGGTTGGATGGATAGTTTGTTCTCATCTTCACTTGGTTCAATACTCACAAATGAGAGAAAGGTAGATGCCATCTCAAGGTAGATAAGGTAGAAAGGTAGATGCCATCTCATGAGAGAGACCTTACTTATGGGTATATTTATGGGCATCTTCACCCTTGCTAAGTTTTCACGTTATGTGTTTACTTATAATTTTTTGTCACTAGCTTAGAGGTTATAGTTCCAACCAATGGATTTGAATATGGCCCTCACTTCGGTAATCACCACAAGCTACAGAGTCCTTTTATCTAAAAAAAAAAATTTCAAGAAAAAAATGTGGAGGTTAATAAATTAGCTAATTAGGTCATAAAGGAAAAATTTTGTATGTTAAGTCTCAATGGATCATTGCACATCCAGGCCATACATTAGAACAATGACTCACACATGATTTAGTACCATAATTTAATGAAACCACATGTTTAGCATGGGGTTATCCCATTCCCAAGGTCCTTCATTAACTTGAAGAGACCCTACACGCATTTGTGCATGCACAAGCTGCAGAAGAGATATACTTGAATGTTAACATGGAAACTTGTTCAATGCAAGTGGGATAATGCAATTTAGTGAAGGGAGTTTGAAGAGAAGAAAATTTCTTTTGGAGCTTGTCCTCCTCCTTCTCTACAACCAATCTTTGGTTTCAGGTGGGATCCCATCCTTTTCATTTTAGCTTTGTTCTTTG
The DNA here is from genome assembly GCA_034641835.2 of Pinus albicaulis. Taxonomy (NCBI): domain Eukaryota; kingdom Viridiplantae; phylum Streptophyta; class Pinopsida; order Pinales; family Pinaceae; genus Pinus; species Pinus albicaulis. The sequence continues at coordinate 526,250,923 of CM076583.1, read as the reverse complement.
AATTGAATTTAGAGTTTTGGTTGGATTTGTTCATCTTTCTTTTGCCTCATTTCAGTTGCAAGTTTTCATTTTTGAGTGTTCTTTCTAGTGTATTAGACTCCAATTGGAATTATTTTTCTCTTTTTCCCTGGTCATTTTATCTGGCTAAATCTCATCCTAGGTTGGGAGTCTCGAATTTGTAGTGGTAGGGTTTGGTAGAATTTATTTTAGGTTTTTTGCGAGTTTAGTTCTACTTCTCCTTTGTATGCATACCCACCTTGAGGTTGTCATGGATAATCAAGAGGTAATGCAAGTCCTTCAGGTGCACCAAGAGTTGATCAAAGACAATAAGGATGCCCTTGGCATAGTTATTATGAAAATACAAGATTTTGATAATCAAGTTACTTCACTTAATGAAACCAATATGGGGATTTTGGCCCATATGAATCAAAGGGTAATGTAGTTGGAAGTGGAATGTGCTTTTCTAAGAAGCACCCAACAAAGTTAAAACATAATTTTAGGTGCTTCCAACCACATAAATTTGGAATCTACAAAAACATGGAGAATTTTGGGACGAAGACACTATGCAATGTGACGAGCCTTTTAATTACCTTTCTAAATGCTTATGAAGACATCCAACAATTTATGCATTTAATTGTCAAGTCGTGGCTTGTATGGAACTTGTGAGTTAATGTGCACCATATATGTAGATCACACTTTCTACTTTCATTGGTTTTTGTGGTTGTATTATTAATGATTACTTTTTCAATTGAAGTAAAGACATTTCGCAAGCTTGAAAAGGTTCTACAAATTCAAAAGAAAATTTACTAAAGCTACTTGCAAGAAATTAAATGCACTTGTAATAAAGTAAAAATTCTTATAGGAAATTAAACACACTTGCAATAAAGTAAACAAGCTTGTAGGAAAGTAAAAACACTTGTAAAAAGGGGTGGGCTACTCGAGCAGCTTTCAACCATATGGTGAAAAAGAAACACACATGCTAGAAATAAAATAAATTCACTTGCAGAATTGAAATAACACACTTCTACTCAACGGGCTCAAGAAGTTTATCATTATAACCCCCAACACAAGTAAAACAAACCACACATGCAATATACACATCACATAAGCATAAATGAATAAAATGACTAATCCTTGCCACGATGATACCTGTATTACTAAGACCAACAAATGTAATAATTGAATTGAACACATTTAATAAACAACATAAATGAATGCAAACCAATATGAAACATAAGCATGTCAAATTACAAATAAAAATGAATAATCAATTGCATAATAAATTGATAAATAAATAAATAAATACAACCATGCTCAAATAATTAATTGCATAAATAAAATCACACAATTAAAAATTCATTACAAAAGTAAATAAATTAAATTCTATGTGAATAAATAACTGAGTTAAATTTCACAACCAAAAAAAGAACCACCTAAATTATACAAGGCTTTGTTCTAGGGAGTGTGCCTTGCCTATGGAGAACAAAGTGTTGATATTTATCAACACTTGTTACTTTGAAAACATAAATTAATTTAACTAACTTAGTTAATTAAAAGAAATTGAAAAGGAAATAAATATGAAAAAAATAACAAGTTAAATTAATTAATCAAATCAGAAACTATGGAAATTATAAACTACAATTATAATAAAAAATTAATAATTAAATTATTTCATTATGATTCGGACATTTCTCTTAGAGTAATTCTTGTGGAATGAATGCATAAATTTTGTTTAAAAATAAAATAACAACCAATAAACGAGATCCACAAGTTTGTCACATGGTTTGCTAACAATTAGCAAACAATATATATGTTTCCACAATTTTTTCATGTGGTTTGCTAATAAGTAGAAATCAATAAATGAATCATACATAATTCTAAAACAATTATTAACAACTCAATTAATCATGTCTAAAATTGATCCAAATTGAAATAAGGGAAAAACATTTTTGTGACAACATTAATTCAAGCTTCCAATCAGCTCAAAGTTTCATTGGATTATGGTTCAATGTCTACTTGCGGTTTTAAGAGTTGCAACACAAGACTGCAACAATGAGTTCTAATGGCTCCTAATGTTGGTGTTGACTCTAGGTTTTTAGAATTATAGCACTAGAGTTGCGCCACCAGAGTTGCAGTGGGGAGTTGTGGAATGAAATTTGTACTAGGGAGTTTATGCAAAAAACTTGTAGTAGGGAGTTGTGGCAACAAATTTTCAATAATGATTTGCATCACTAAATCTGTGGCAATGTCCTAGAGTTGTAGTAATAAGGTTTTGGAGTTACATGAGAAATGCTTTAGAGTTGCAGCAATGTCCCAAAGTTGCAGCTATAGGTTTCCATAGTTGTGGAAACAATGTTCTAGAGCTACAAAAATAGGGTTATAGAGTTGCAACAACATCTCAAAGTCATAGCAACAAGGTTTTAGAGTTACGACAATGATGCTTCAAAGTTGCAACAATGTCCTAGAGTTGTAGCAAAAGGGTTCTAGAGTTGCGACAACTACATTTCGTTGTTGAGTTGCAACAATGAAAGTACAAAATTAGTGGCCAAGATACATCCTGTGGCAATGATTACAACCTGCACAACAACCTTTCTAACATTTCTTCCTTGCACATTAACTCAAAGATAAACAAAAATATGATATTTTTCCAATGTTTAATCATAATTTCGTTTAAAATATTAAGGAAATGCAATGGAAAATTCTTTCCGTTTAAATCTAACATATAAACATTAGAATGGACTAACACAAGGTCATAGGAAAGTGAAATGGAATTAAGAACATGGAAAAGAGGATGTAAAAAGTCACCAATTATAAGGCTTGTCATCTCCCTCTTGTAAAAAATGTTTCATGTTCTCATGTAACTTAGCTTCTCTATATTAGCCATGCTATAGGGACACTTCATTTTTCACTACATACCTCTATCTTTTGTCAACATTTTTCATTTGCCTCAAATTCTTGCTATGAATTTTCATAAAGTATCCTTTAAAATTCAAAATTAGTTTCGCGAAACAATTTTAATGAGCTTACAACAAATTTGATGGAGTTACAACAACCTTGTACATGAATTTGCAACAAGAGTGTTGTAGGAGTAGCAACAATATTCTTTTATATATTATCTACAAACTAATTTTCTATGACATTCTACAAGCATACTTGTCCTATCTCATTCATTTTTCTCAAAAAAATATGACCATCCAAGGCGCAAATTTCGATATATATAAAAATCCTTCTATGCTTATAAAAAATGGAGTAGCAACAATAGTGTTATAACAATAGTAACAACAACATCATAATAGTTTAAGTTTTAAGATATGGTGATGTTTTATTTCATGTTGTTGGTTCTTGTGCAACAACAACAAGATTTCCTATTACTAGTTCTTGTGTAGCAACAATAAGGCTTCTTTATGTTATTATTGCTCTCAAACTTCCTTGTTGTTGTTTTCCTACTAAAAAACTAATAACTTATATTGTATATACCAAAATTTAAGGATGAAAACATATTATTTTGTAAGAATGACTTCTGTAGTAGCTTATTTTGTTGTAAGTTCTTGTGGGGTAGCCTATTCCTCTTTAGATGAATGTTTTGTCCCTTCCCTCAAGCTAAAAACAAGCTATGATATATTGGATAAGCTTCTTAAAATTGTGAGACTCATGGATCAAGCAAGATAGATATGTCATTAAGAAAAGTGGCTTGTCCCTTTCAGTTGTTTATTTTTCCATTTTTGGTTATTTTTTAACAACAACATATTTTTCTCTAGATATTGGTTCTTGTGTGGTAGCAACAAGGCTTTCTGATTTTATCATTGTTGGTTCTTGTATGGAAATAACAAGGAATTTACTATTCTTATTGTTGGTTCTTGTGTGGCGTAAAAAAGGTTTTTTACTATTGGTAGCTTTGAATCCTTCTCATGCATGGGTTTTGGAGTGGAGATGGATAAGAATGGTGAGGGATTGTTATGGAATGAAAATGTGATAGCACCCCCTAAACTGAAGATATTTTCCCCCCTCAAGAAATGGAAAAATATGAGGAAGTGAGATAGGAGCCTAAATGCCTTTCCAAATACAAATACATAATATCCAATGAACTTATATTAAATAAAAGAAAAATAAGTAGACTTTCACCTATCTGAGAGGTATTACAACAATTGATTGATGGGTGTTGCAATAATCGGCTGATAGGTGTGGCAAAAAATGGTTGATATGTGTTACAAAAATTGGCTAATAGGTGTTGCAACAACTGACTAATTGATGTTGCAATTGTTGTAACTAGGTGTTGTAGCAACTAGTTGGTGTTGCAGTAATTGAAGCAACACCTATGATCATGACATTTGTAACAACACATGTAGCATCACAAAATTTTGTAACAACCTGCCTGGAATTTTGTAACAAGTGTATAATATCATGAGATGGTCCATAATAATGTAAAATTCTGTGAGAAAGAATAATGTAGAGCTTGAGATATTGGGTTACCATGTGTTGGGTAATTTAATTGTCAGTCAAATTACTTGTCATTAAATTGTCAAACCTGGGGTTCGTGAACTTGTGAAGTATACTTGCACTATATATGCTAGGAATCAACTTTAAATTTAAAAATGGAATCCTAATCTATAGAATGAAACAGAAAAACTAAAATAAAATGTATTCATGAAAAATGTCTAGGATGAGTATGCACACACTTTCTTTTTCAAAAGTCTCAAATTTGGAACTTGGAAGTAAATATTTTAATCTGTGAAATTGAAAGGAAAATTGACATGAAAGTAAAATTACTCTATTGACATGAAAATAAATTTATTATAGTGACATGAAAGTAAATCTATTTTACCAACAATAAATTAAATCTATTATAATGACTTGAAAGTAAATTTAATCGAGAAAGCAATAAATCTTATACTAAGAATTGAATTCTTAAACTATGAAATTTAAAGGCAACCTATTATGAAACAATTGAGAGATCAATTTAAATTACTAATGTGTGTATTTTAAAATTAGAATCATTCATGAGTATCTATCAAACAAATTAAAAAACAATGAATCTATGAAATGAAAGATATAACGCTTAATGCACAAAATAACATAAATGGAATGAACATGAAATAATGTAAACAATGCATCTAATAAAAAGAATTAAAATGAACATAAATAAACTAAAAAAATAAAACATTAGAATACGTCCCATACTTATTAGGTGGCAATCCCAAAGTGCTTGAGAGGTGGCAAGTTGAGAAAACCCTTGATCAAACAACAAATGAAGGCACAACCATATCAAAGTGAACTACAATGGTATTCATTACATCAATCATAAGCATAGTGCCAATCCGTAACATCCAAAACTCTACATTGAAACATGAGCATAACACCCAAAATTTTCACACCTTTTGATAGGAGAAGGCACTCCTATTTATACAAAACTAAGATAACTAACTCATAAACGTAGATCCACAAATCTCTCCTAGATCCACACATATCTCATGTGGTTACAACCATGTTTTGACATCTAGCAATTAGCATCTCTTCATATCCTCCCACAAATATCTCCTAGCTTTGATAGGAGACACTTTTGAAAATTTCCATGATCTTTCTCCATGAAATGTGTTTGACCAATGATACCAAATATTCCTCAAAACTTCAAAAGTTTGAAGAGGAAATTCGAATTTGAGTCTTGGAGGCCAAATATAGTTGTCCTAGAACCTTCAAATATGCCTACGCATGTCACAAAACTCATCCAAATTTTATATATAAGTGAGTACATGTTATTTTTCTAATATTTAACCATAAATTCACTCAAAATACCAAAATAAATTTATTGTAAAATCATGTCTAAACCCATATTTGATCATGAATATGGTATTAGTGCATGGTTATAAAGTTGTGAAATTGTTTCGGTAAATAACTCCCTAAAGGTTTTTGGGTCAGCAACCTTCACAGATCAGGGGCATACCATTCAAGAATGACTCACTTAACCTATATTTTATACTAAAAACTAGATATAACAAGTTGCAGAACTTACCCGAAAGTCCAATGTTTGATGTAGATCCCACGGGGTGCAAACCCCCAGCAACCCTTCGTGCTTCGTAACCTGGAAATCAAGAAAGAACGAACACGAAACTCTAGTTGTACAACATATATAGTCCCTAAATGTCAATGTAACTCATGTATAATATCATAAGAACAATATCAAATATTCAATTAATGATCATTACACATATATAAAGAGATATAAACACGTGAATATCGGGAACAAGATGGTTCTTCTTATTATAAATGGCACTTACAATAATAAAAATTTGGAGAGATCACCTGAATCCTTCCACGGTCTTCAAGCATACCGTCCTTCGGATCCATTCAGCCCTTGCCTCATAGGAATTCTACCAAGATGTGTGCACAGTAGATGTCATATAGAATGATGAGCATCTCAAGGAAACAAGGGTTTTCTGAATATACCTAGGAAGTGCAGGAGGCATGGGAATATCAGACTTGAAAAAGGGCTCCAAGAGAGTATAATACCTATAATTTTCTCTCCCCCTTAGGCCATGCATATGAGGGGATTTTATACTCCATCAAGGTAGTTTCAGAAGTTGGAAACAGTTGGGCCACAGGCTGGGGGGGTTGAAGTACGGGAATAACCATCAATCCTGCCTCGAAAATAGGAATTATATATATATTTTTAATGATTTAAATGGCATACACAGAAAAGTATGAATGGACTCCGTATATACATGAAAAATTCTGGGCATAGTCGTGTATGGGTTTTTAGACACTGTTTTTATGAATTTGTTCAAGTCTAGGGGAAAAGGGTGCCCAAGGCCAAATAGATAATCATTAATCACATGAGGGTGAAAAATGATGCTATAACATATGCCCCCTAAGATATGAGGTCAGAAGGGGTACATGATGGCAGAAATATATTATGTGCATAGAAAGAACCTTTCGAAGACAAGAGAGGACTTCACCAGATTTTAGCCTGCCAAAAAACCAATGAAAGAAGTTAGAGAGTCAGCTCATGTCTGAGGCGGGCATACCCATGCTCAGTGAAAGAAAAGCATACCATGCCTAAAAATCGTTGGAATTTTATCTTCATAAAGGTGATATTTTATCTTGAATGTCATCCTTGGATTTTCATGGCTTTTGAGAGAAGCGATAATAGATTATCTTTAATACCATGCGTAAAAATTGTTGCAATTTTAAGACTTTTGATATTTTATCTTTAGTGTCATGTTTATCATTGAAATTTTAAGGTTTTTCAGTCATGATATTTTATCTTTAATTTCATTATTAAAAATTGTTGACAATTTACCCCGAAAAAAAAAATACGTTATTCCAACATTAACACTTTTCGTTTTCAATGTGTTTTTTGCACAAAAAAAATTGATGACGTTATTCGAGCAACAACACTTTTCATTTTCTTTGAGTTGGAGACTTCTGAGCAGATTGGAACAAATTGAATGCTGGCTTAAAGTTCCCAGAGTCATCACCTTCAAGCATATCAGGCGCACTGCTAATAAGGTAGCAGATCGACTAGCTAACAAAGGAGTTGATCAACATCTTCCCTTCTTTGCGGGTCCTTTGAATAGTTCTGATGATGTTCAACTTATTCAAGACTGCACTCTCATGGTGCACCAGGATCAACATCCCCCAGATGCAGGTGATTAAAAAAAGCTGTACATTGTTGGGGATATGGGTTGGCGCATGGATTCACCACACCACCACCCATACTCACGCGATGTTCTACATAAATACACCCACCGTCAACTGCAACACTGCATTAACACAACATTGTAGCCAAGACCAGCCAACATCCATAACAAGCATGTATTTCTCTGGAAGCTTCATTCCCGCTCTGCCTCCCTTGCGCTCAAGCTGCTCCCCTGATGTTGTAGAGCCCAGCTCTCGAACCAGCACAGGGAGACGCTGTTCCATTGGTTGTTGTATTGAATTGGCGCCCGGTCTTCACATTCCACAGAGCCCCCTCTATAATCTGTGGTTCAGCTCGCCCAATGTGAATTCCCCTACTCTGCGAGAAAGCTCACCCTTGTTCTCTGAAACTTCCATCGTTAACACCCATTCCGTCCCCAGTCATTCTGCTGTTTGAACCCATCACATTGCACAGAGAATCATGTCGCGCCTCCGACAGTGTATGCACTGCCAGAGAGGCAACAGTCATGGACAATTCACTCGCTAGCCCTCCACATCCATTACTGAATTTTCGTCCCCCTCCTCTGATAATTTCACCGATAACTATCTTGAAATTAGAAATGGTCGTGGTCGTGGGCGTGGGCGTGGGAAATTTCAATTCGAGATGGGCTCTCCCCACATCCCTGCCTCTCCAATCATCATCCCTATGCGTCTCCACACTGCCCAACTTCGTTTCCCCTACACTCTGAATAGGCCTACAATCATAGCCACCATCACCATCGAGCTCAAGGAGAAGCCACCCAGTTCGGATGTTGAGCAAACTAGTGTTGGAATGGAGAAAAGAGTTGTCGAAAAGCAAAGTACACCACAAAGTGCCGGCTTGAAGAGAAAGGCTCCTAGCTGCAGTGATACTCAGGACATAGGCCAAGAAGACAACCCGGGCGACATCAAGTGAGGCTTCTCCAACGACAAAGAAGACAAGTAGGCGGAGGAAGATGACTTGTATGCTTATGGATGTTGTGTTGTTAAGGAACCCCCCTCCATTTCTCATGACACCTAATCTGGTTAGAATTCGCAGTTTTTTTCTACACAGTCTTTCGGCTAGGTTTACTTCTATGCTCTTCATGATAACTAGTTCATCGTTTCATATTTTTGATAATATGTTAATGTTCCAAGGCCGTTTTCCCCTGCGTGGGTGGCATGTTTCAGTTTTTTTAGAATGGGTTAGTAGTCTAGATTTTGTATGTCGGGGATGTTAAACATTTATAAACCAGTTTTGCAGTGTAAGAATGCCGCTACTATGGGCAAGATCCACTGAGGTCGGTGCCTCTTTGTAAAACATTTTTGTATTATTAAAAGAATAGTTAAATTCAGAGAAAAAAAACAACACTTTTCGTTTTCAGACTAGTTTTTGCACATAAAAAATTGGCGACGTTATTTTAGCATCAATAATGTTTGTTTTCAAGTTGTTTTTTGCACACAAAAAATTGGCGATGTTATTCCACCATCAACACTTTTTGTTTCGAGGGTGTTTCTTCAATTCATTTTCAAGAAAAAATTTGGTTTTTAGCATAATTAAAAAAGATGTTGAAATTTGACGCTAAAAAAAAACAATGCGTTTTGGAAGACACACTTTTCGTTTTTGGGTTGTTTTTACATGTTTTTTGAGTTTTTTTGGGCTAGAGTTCTCGTTTGAGGTAATATTTTTCGTTTGATTGGTAACTATGTTTTAAGAGACTATTTACGAAAAGGGACATGTGGAGTTTTCTTTTCTTCCTCTTTTTCAAACTCTCTAAACATGAAAAATATGTCGAGTCTTACCTTCGCTGGACTCGTTAAAACATCAAACAATGATGGACTTGTCAAACATGATAGGAAAAAACCACTCCTTCTCAAGGTTATTTAAAAACACTTGGAAGGATTCATCCGAAGGATGAACTTACAGATCAAGCATATGGTAATCTCCTCAAGATAGTTCATAAATAAAGAGGTATTGACCAGTATGGTCGGGGAAAATGGGATTCCATTTTTCTAATGGCAGTGAGTCAGTCTTGAACAAGACACTTTTCCACTTCATCTCTGTGGCCATTGGGTTGGGCAATCTTCTTATCTCTTAGTTATCATACCATTTTTCAGAGCCTCCATTACGGTTTTGGGTCAATCCTTCCAACTTCGTTAAGTGTCATCGGTATTCAATAGAAGTCATTCAGTTGATCTCCACTACAATACTCTTAAGCATTCATTTCATGTCTGCCTTTTCTGATCCAATTCCATATCAACATCATTATAAGAGTTATATCTCAATCATGATACCTTTTCTATGTCGTTGATGAGGGATACATCAAGGCCCTCATGCGTCATGGCCGCTTCCTATCGACATTAGAACGTCATCCAGGAAGTTGACTTAGAAACACCCCTTTGGTACCTTGGTGCTTGCATGCATCAATGGAAAGTTTGCTCACTCTCAGCGACATGTTTACATCAATGGCCTTCGACCGAAATATTTTGTGTGGTGTTCGACATCAGCTCATTTGCTCACACCATATTGATTGTACCATTGTACCTTGAGAGCCATCATCATCATCAATGGTTTCTCTTGCATCTATTAACGACTTACACCATTGGTCGGTAATCAGATGGTGTCTACCATGTTCATCTCCAGTTCATTGATTCACATGGTCAGAGTCGTACATTATTTGGTCGTGTTAACGAGATAGAAGAACCCATATGTAGTTTCATCCATCCGGGCTGCGATTTCATGAGTTATACAAAGATCATAATGTATGATGGCCATGATCATATAGACGATCATCTAGTCATGGGTCAGCTAGTTGCATCTGTGGATGCGTCTTTTGATCATTTTACATGTTATGTTAGCTTATGAGCTGAGTGTGGGTATGCCTCCCTCAGTGACAAGATGCCATGATAATGTATTGTAACAAATGAAGCTCGCCAGTTATCCTTGATCCCTAATTTTCACAAGGTAAAGCACTTCAATCATCAGTCATCACCTCTAACTTTGACCTTTAGGGGGCACTATGTTATAGGAAATTTTTTCACATCCAATCAGTGAGCCTCCTAATGGGATCAATCACCATCCTATTACCCCGTTGTCATCATTTTTCACAAAACCCTAAGAATGTACCTTTCATCCCCCAGAATTTCAGCCCTAAACTACATCTTCTAAGCATGTTTTAGGACCAATGCTCCCTACAATCCTACTAGGGTGCAACCACTTACATGTTTCTCCACTATGGCCAACATTAGTCACCAGTAGGTTGCTCCCATTTTCACTTGCGTTGGTTCTATAAATCCGGGAGAATGATCAGGATTTCTAGGAATTTCCAGAAGTTGTTTCAACCACTTGCCTTGGATTAAACATTTAGATCCTATCCTACCCTACTTTGGAGTTTTCACCACTTATGCTTTGATCCTATCCCTCCATCAAATATGGATCTAAAACCTTAGAATGGTAATTTAATAATAACTCCTAACTTACACTACTCCCCTATATATTTACCATCTTTCCTATGCAAAGGTTAGAATGTATTATTTCTTTTTTTGGTCTCACCTACTACAGGGTTAGGTTGGACTTCCAGAGTTAGGAGCAGACAGGTCACAAGTATAGATTGGTGCTATTAGTGGGCTCAGGAGCTTTTTGGAGGAGTTTTGAGGAGTTTCCATGGTTTCCAGAGGCATTCGCTTGATATATTCCATCATCCGAGCAGTTTGGCTTTCGTTCTGGTGTATTCTGATAACTTTCAAAAATTTGAGTTATTTATGGGCTTAACTCAGCTGATTATGCTCAAGGTGGCATTTCGGGAGGAATACATGATGGAGCACCTTATTGTAATAGCTCATTGGAACCAGGACGATGATACCTACATGTTGGGATGATTAGACATATGTTTTAGTGACGAAGGAGGCATGGTAGCCGATTTACCCTTTTTTGCATTAAAAAGGAATATTTTAATAAGAGGGAAAAGTGATCCATGAATAAAATAATGCTCTAGAAGGCTCCAAGAGATCTATAAAAGAAAGGGAGGAGGCCATTGAGAGATATCTTTGGATAATGTCATTTTATTGTATGAGAGGTGTGAGACATGGTTCTCTACTTTAGCTGTAGCCCTAGGACGGAAACCCTTGGGTGATTTGTGAGTGTTGGACGAAAACCCAACTCTCTCGAGGAGACTTCACTTAGAAGTTTCACGGAGCTTTAGAGATATTAGAGTGAGGATCATTTAGATCTTCAACAGGTTCTTCAGTGGATTCAGTGGTAGCTGTTGCCATAGGAAGAGTGCAACAATTTAGTTTTGGAGGTCATTACAGTGTAGCAGTGCAACAGATTATCTTGGTGACCAGTTTTCCATCTTAGCTCTTTTTGGGTAAGATCTATATGTAACTCTCATTATTATTTATAATAAAAGCTGAGATTATTCATATTCTATGTGGTATTGGATTGCAATGTTTCATTTCTTTTTATTTTACATGGCAGTTTTCTCTTGAGTGAATGTTGATTTTACGACATAATGTGCAGTTCAGTATTTTTCTGCATTTTTAGTTAAAATATCCCATCCGAGATATTACAGTGGTATCAGAGCACCGGGAGGTTTGTATGGGATCTGGGCATTGGGTCTCAGTTTCATCGGGCCGACGGAGTGGCCCACATATTTGGATTGCTTGATGGTAAGCAATCTTGGGGCCGAAGGTCTGTAATATTCCTTTTTTTGGTGTCACCTACTACAGGGTTAGGTTGGACTTCCAGAGTTAGGAGCAGACAGGTCACAGGTACATATTGGTGCTATCAGTGGGCTCAGGAGCTTTTTGGAGGAGTTTTGAGGAGTTTTCATGGTGTCCGAAGGCATTCACTTGATATATTCCATCATCCGAGCAGTTTGGCTTTCGTTCCAGTGCATTTCGATAACTTTCAGAAATTTGAGTTATTTCTGGGCTTAACTCAGCTGATTACGCTCAAGGTGGCATTCTAGGAGGAATACATGATGGAACACCTTAGTGTAATAGCTCATTGGAACTGGGACGAGGATACCTACATGGTGGGATGGTTAGACATGGGTTTCAGTGATCGGAGAAGGTGTGGTAGCCGATTTACCCTTTTTTGCATTAAAAAGGAATATTTTAATAAGAGGGAAAAGTGCTCCATAAAAGACAACAGTGTTTTGCGTGCGTGCCCATGGTAGCTCTGTAGCTTCCCTAGCTGCGTCTGGTCGGCGCCCTTCTTCGAGCGGTCTCCTCTACCATGGATTCTGGAGGGGGCCCTGCGGCCACTCCCCCTTCACCTCCTGAGCTTGCAACATTCATCTCCCTCGTTGCAGCTTCGGGTAACCGGCCCTCAATCGGTTCTCAGCAGAAATTCGTGAAAAAATTGGCTAACATCCCCACGGTATCTTTTCCAGTGGAAGAGACGTGCAAATCTGCGCTGAATCTGGCAGAAAGGGGTCTTATAGGCCAGTTTATAGGGCTATGGCCTTCCCCGAAGGCAGTCGACGAATGGGTAAAAAGGAACTAGATTCCTCTGTTTAAGGAAAGCATCAAGAGCCATTTTGTGGGGAAAGGCTTTTTTGTTTTCGTCTTTGACAATGTGGAAGATAAAAGCTTGATATTCCGAAACGGGCCATATTTTATGGGCCCTCAAGGTCTTTACCTGAATAAATGGTCGCCAGATTTCGACCCTGCTCAGGATGTGCCCACGGCGGTGCCGGTATGGGTGCGACTTCCCCATCTTCCCCTCCATTGCTGGAACCATAGATCTCTGCAGTCTATTGGCAACGCCTTAGGAAGATACATCGACCAAGCGCCGAGGAAGGATCAGTTTTCCTGTGCACGCATTTGTGTTGAAGTTGACCTAGAAGTTGGGCTGCCTGAAGCCATCAAACTCACGGTAGCAGATTGGTCACACATCCAGGAGCTTGATTACGAGCAGCTCCCTTTCAAATGTCGACACTTCCACGAATACGGACACTTTGCAAGATACTGCAAGAGAAAAAACGAAGAGCTAACAGAGAAAGAAAAAGGAGAACAATGGAATCAAGTCAAGAAGCCATCAAACAGCAGACAGAATAACAAAAACAAAGGCAAAGGAGTGGAGAAAAAAGCAGGGCAAGAAAAATCAAACACACAAACCTCAGGAAGTAAGGACAATGCCAGTATAGAAGCAGATAAAAATCCCTTCGAATCTCTAAATCTTCAGCCAGACCCTCCAGAAGCAGAGCCGGATGGTTCAACCCCGATGGACAACATCACCGTTCCAGATCCTGGCATCATCTCAATCCCCTCTCAAGGTAATACCTCTTCCCCCTCTTATGCAGATATTATCAAGTCTAAAAAGAATAATACAGAAATCACGGGATCCTCGGATGATGAGACCTTCGAGAGGCCATCAAAGAGAGCTGGTAGGAAATCAAATAGAGAAACTAGGGAAGAAGAATCAGAAAGACAAAAAACCCTAGGCAGCCAAGCCACCATTGAGATGACCCTAGGCAGGAATACCAGATTAAGGATTCCCAAGGGAGGTGGACCTACCCCTTCTAGTTTTAAATGATGCAGATGGTCTCTTGGAACTGTAGGGGTCTGGGGAATCCCACCAAGGCAGAAGAAATTAAAGATCTATTGAAATCGGAATCCGCAGACATTCTAATGCTCCAAGAGACAAAAATAGAGGGGGAGCACCTTCTGAACACAAGCAACACCAAGTGGAAATTTGACTCAGGCAAGGCAATCAGTGCAAGAGGCACAACAGGAGGAATAGGTACTTTCTGGTCTCAAAAACTCTTTTCATTAGAAAGATCTCATGAATCTCAACACTGGATTTTTACTGAACTTCGACATAAAGCAAGAAATCTAGTTTTGGCTTTGTTTAACTTATATGTTCCTGTACATTATGATGAAAAGAAAGAGTGCTGGAAATCACTCTCAGATTACCTAGAGCTGCATAATCCTCAGAACTTAATTTTAGGAGGTGACTTGAACATAGTTTTGGATCCTAAAGAGAAGAGAGGCAGGAGTTCTTCGAGGGATCCCTTCCTCCCCATCGTGGAAGATCTTATTCTATAGTGGGACCTTGTAGACTTCAAGCCAGTCAAAGGAGAATATACTTGGACCAATAACAGAACTGGAGGAGACCACATCTCAGCAAGATTGGACAGGTTCCTCATCAGCAGCTCCATTATCCTGGACAACAGAATTGTTTTAACCAAGATCCTCCCAAAACTCACATCAGATCATAAACCAATTTTGCTATGTATAAAGGATGAAGAATATTTAGGCCCTTTGCCATTCCGCTTTAACCCTCTCTGGGCAGGAATAGATGGGTTCTACGAAACAATTCAATCTGCTTGGAGAATAGAGGTCACGGGCTCTCCAAGTTATGTGTGGGAGAAAAAGATAAAAAGCACAAAAAAGGCCTTAAAAGATTGGATCAAGAAATCTATTAAGACTCCCACCAACCAGAGGAAAGAGGCTGTTCTTCAGTTGGAAGATCTACAATTTGATTTGGAAAAAAAAGACATCTCCCCAGCAGACCTAATAGAGGAAAACGCTGCTCAAAGGAGAACATACAATTCATTTAGAAATGAAGAGGAGCACTGGCGATTGAAGTCTCGCAGCCTCTGGCTTAAAGCTGGAGATAGAAACACTGCTTATTTTCACAGACAGTATAGGGCAAGATTATCAAAAAACCATATTGCTGAAATCACCTTAGCCAATGGTCAGGTGTGTAAAGGTTTTGAACAGGTTAAGACTGCTGCCGAGGAACACTTCCATAATCTTCTCACTGCAGAAAGGAATGGGAGCGAGGAGGACATCAATGAATTTCTGTCAAACATTCCAAAGCTTGTTAAATCTGATGACAATACTTCCCTCTTGAATTTGGTCTCGGAGGAAGAAATCTACAGGATAGTGTGGTCAATGGAGCCGGATAAAGCACCAGGCCCAGACGGATTTTCAATTCATTTTTACAAAATATGTTGGGCGCTAATCAAATCTGACGTTCTCAAAATGATCCAAGGTATCAAGAGAAAGGCTAAGGTGGGTGGTGGAATTAACTCCACATTCCTTGCACTAATCCCCAAGGAAGCAAACCCTGGTTCTTTTGACAGATACAGGCCAATCTCACTATGTAATGCCTCCTACAAGATTATGGCCAAACTTCTGGCAAATAGACTAAAACCTCTACTGCAAAAATTGATCTCTCCAACTCAAGGAGGATTCGTGAAAGGCCGTCACATTCTGGACAATGTCATACAAGTTCAGGAAGCTCTGCACTCTAGCCACTCTCGGAAAGAACAAGGTATGCTTATTAAATTGGACATGTGTAATGCTTTTGATAGAGTTAATAGATCCTTCCTGTACAGGGTTCTCTCCTCCTTCGGGTTCAGCCAAGACTTTATAAATCTGATCAAAGCCTGTCTAGAAAGGACATGGATCGCTCCATTGGTCAATGGCAGACTGGCGAACTTCTTTCTGGCCACCAGAGGGTTGAGGCAGGGCTGCCCTCTCTCCCCATTCCTCTATATTATCATGGCGGACTCCTTGAGCAGAAATCTCACCAAAGAAAAAAACAATGGAAATATCCCTGGCATTAGAATTGCAAATGGCATCGACCCAGTGAATCATGCCTTCTTCGCTGACAATTCGATCCTGCTTGGGGGGGCCTCTGCTAGAGTGGCAAACTCCTTCAGAAACACTCTTTAGAAGTATTGTAGTGTTTCAGGAGCGCTCATAAGTGAAAAGAAGAGTGTTGTATATGGTTGGAACACTGACCAATACACTATTGAGAAAATTGCCAACGATTTGGGTTTCACTGGCTTTGCAGAGTGGGACAAGTTGAAATATCTGGGGCTCCCAATCACGTTAAGAACCAACAGGAATAATCTCTGGGAGGAAGTCATTTTGAAATTCAAGAAGAAGATAGGTGTGTGGGGAGGATTCTGGCTCACCACCGGGGGAAAGCTCATACTCATCAAGGCTGTCCTCGCAGCTCTGCCCACATACCAGGCAGCACTGATGTTAGCCCCAAAAGCAATCTCTGATCAGATATCCAGACTAATGCGAAATTTCTTGTGGAAGGGCGGTCGTGGCAATCACGGCAAGTTTCATTTAATCAACTGGGAAACCGTGAAACGCCCCCTTTTGGAAGGTGGACTGCAAGTTCGTGATCCCCAGAATGCCAATCTGGCTCTGGGCTGCAAACTCCTGTGGCAATTAATCAACAATCCCCTACATCCTGTCAGTCGAATATTCAAAATAAAATATCTAAAGAACCGGTCTCTTTCCTCTTTCACAGTTGACAAATCACCTAAAGGCACGCATGTATGGAAGCTTTGCAGCAAAGGCATTAATTTTTTCAGAACTCATCTGTACAGAGTACCAGGAAACGGGAAAAACATAAGGATCTAGAGAGACAGCATTATGGGTCACTCTCCACTTGAAGATTCCAACGACTTCAAAGAGTTAAGAGACTGGTTTAAAGAGAAAGGAATAAGGAGGATCGAAGATATATCGGAATGGGACACTAATGGCAATTGGCAGCAATGGAATTTACCCAAGCCTCCAGCGCAATTACAAAACCAGCTTGCTTCTTTCAAAAGCGCCATCTCAGACTTCGCCCCGGTGCATAAAGACGAAGCAGATCATTGGGGATGGGGGGAAACAGGGATCTATACAGCAAAGCAAGGATATCTTCAAATTCAGAGCAAAAAAGACTCACCTCATCCGGTGACTGTTTGGAAGCTGATATGGGACAGGTTTAGCATACCCAAAATTAACTTTTTCTTCTGGATCTTGTTCCAAAACAAAATATTGACAGGAGAAAACCTGAGCAAGAGGAATATTGTTGGCCCCCATCGTTGTGCTCTATGCAAAGCAGCGCTAGAAACTTCAGGGCATTTGTTTCTGGAATGTGAATTCGCGAAGGAGGTTTGGTCCTTCTTTCTGGTTGGACTGAATGTGCATTCACCTTCTCAAGGAGAGATAGACTTCATGTTTATCTCTTGGAATTCTGCTTATCCACATAAAACTGCTAGCAATTGCTTATGGCATAAGGTGTGGACAGCAGCCCCCAAATATGTGTGCTGGAAGATCTAGCTGGCCCGTAACGAAATCATCTTCAGCAATAAAGAAATGACGGCAGATAAAGTGGCGGACCAGGCCAAATCCCTCCTAATAGAGACCTTGATTCACTCTCAGAATAAAGAGGATAACACTCTTCGACCTGATGAAAGGAAGTGGCTGGCTCCTTTCACCGGCTCGACCATCTCTCCTGCAAAACTTCGCCCTGCCTATGTGGAACATTGGCAGATTCGCATTCCGGAGGACAAATTCCACCAGTGGTGGAAATATCAAGGCAAGATTTCTGTCTTCTTTGATGGTGCCTCAAAAGGAAACCTGGGAAGATCCGATGCTGGTGGGGTGATTTACTATCCAAATGGGAATAAAGAGGAATTCAGTTGGGGCCTGGGGCTGAAATCCAATAATCAAGCAGAAATTCTAAGTTTATGGAAAGCATGTCAAATTGTCAGGAAAGAAAATCCAAGCGAAATAATAATCTTTGGAGACTCAGAGGTGTTGATAAAAGCTATAGCCAGCAAGAAGGGACTTAAGAACCCGGTGCTCAACAAACAATTAGTAAGAGTAAACAGAATGCTGAGGATCTTCCCCTCAGTAAATGTCTTCCACATTCTCATAGACGTCAACAAGGAAGCAGATAAATTGGCCAACATAGGCTGCACGCTTCAAGAAGGAATGATAAGCTTAAATGCAGAAGCCCCGTATATGTCCATTATCCCTTAAAAGGCTAATGGAGGCCTTGTTGTAATGGATGTTGTAATGGCTGTTCTGGTTAATATTTTGATTGTATTGGCTGCATAGGCTCTGCCCTATCAGTGTTTTTTCTATAATATAACCGTTCTAGTTAAAAAAAAAAAAAGTGCTCCATAAATAAAATAATAATAAAATAATGCTCTAGAAGGCTCCAAGAGATCTATAAAAGAAAGGGAGGAGGCCATTGAGAGATATCTTTGGATCATCTCATTTTATTGTATGAGAGGTGTGAGACGTGGTTCTCTACTTCAGCCGTACCCCTAGGATGGAAACCCTTGGGTGATTTGTGAGTGTTGGATGAAAACCCAACTCTCTTGAGGAGACTTCACTCAGAAGTTTCGCAGAGCTTTAGAGATATTAGAGTGAGGATCATTCAGATCTTCAACAGGTGCTTCAGTGGATTCAATGGTAGCTGTTGCCGGAGGGAGAGTGCAGTAGTTCAGTTTTGGAGGTCATTGCAGCGTAGCAGTGCAGCATATTATCTTGGTGACCAATTTTCCATCTCAGCTCTTTTTGGGTCAAATCTATATGTAACCCTCACTATTATTTATAATAAAAGATGAGATTCTTCATATTCTATGTGGTATTGGATTTCAGTGTTTCATGTCTTTTTATTTTACATGGCAATCTTCTGTTGAGTGAATGTTGATTTTATGACATAATGTGGAGTTCAGTATTTTTCTGCATTTTTAGTTAAAATATCCCATCCAAGATATTACATAGAATGAAGAATGCATGAATAGTCGGCTTTGGAGAAACTTTTCCCTTATGCTGCTTAGTGAGTGATTATTATATCATGCATTAGGGTGATTGGAGGTGCACATTGTGACAAGAAAAGGACAAGTTAACAACTTGGAGGAGCTCTTCTACAAGATCAACTCCTACTTATGGTTGTAATCTCCTTCTATTTTTTTTTTTTTGTAAATTAGATAATTCTATTAACTTCTTGAACGAGTAATTACATGGATATGAGTAGGTGCGTGCAACAATCCACCGCATCCTAACTCTGAAAAGTGTTTCTTGTCATTACATGAGTAAAAACATGAAAATCTATAAATATACAAAATCCCTAATTGCTGAAGCTCGAAATGTAAGACTGGCAAGAGCCGAGTGGCTGCTATTGGGTATAAGAGCCAAAACCATAGATCATACGAATTCTAAAACATTGTAACAAATAGGAAGCATTCCAAAACTGAGAAAGAGGCAGAGAGGATCTACTGAGTTTCCTCATCAACATTGAGACTGATCGGCCTATTCGGGGTATTTCCCTCATTTAAAGCATGTTGGGCTTGGTTGTTGGTGGTGGTACCATCGACATATATTTTGAAAACAGGAGGGGCTTCCGCAATAGCCATCCTCGTTTTTAACAGAGCGTAATGAGGTGATTCTTTGGTGATGAAATGGCGGTGATGGACGACACTAATATACCGAATAAATTTATGTGTGAGGTCATCTAACTTCTTCTCCAGAGTGGCATTGTGGTCCCTGTTATCATGCATGGCGAGACCAACCATATTTTTTGTCTGCCAGTGAAGCTCAATGACACGACTAAAGAGATTTTCCCTATCTCTCATGAGGCCCAGATTAGGGATCTAGTTGAATTCCTCGTTCACCTCATCAGTGGTAAGGTGCTGGCGAACTATATGGGCTTTCTCTTCAAGCTCAGTCATCCATTGTCGGGTAGCATGATTTACCACCATCTCATAATTGATGGCCACCTAACGAGCATCAATCTCAGCCTTTGTTGTTGGCACCATGTTGGGGGATTTCTAGCGAGACGCTTGAGCCCTTTTGCCACAACCCCTACCTTTATTGTTCCCCCTACAAGAAGAAGTGTTGTTGCAGCAGTTGGACATGGTGGGGTGAAGGCCGAGAGAGCATGGGAGGTAGAGGAGCACAAGCCGATGGGGAGGGAATTTGTTAGAAGTGAAATCAGGGATGGGAACGAGAGGATTGAAGGTATGAAACATATAGGCAGTAGGCTAGGTGGGTTGATGTGAGAGCAATGGAGGATTAATAATGATTCCTTTAGCTCTGGTTAGAATGGAATTAGAATGACAGGGGAGTAGGGTAGTGGATGGGTTTCCGTGGCAGCGAACAGTAATTGCGGAGGTAATTTTCTTACAGCGAAGTGAGGTGCCATACCAGTGAATAATAGGTACGTGGGGATCCGCCGACAGATGGTTTTGGCTGGACATGTCCATCCTCATTATGATGGCACAACAATGCTTTGCGTTGGGTTGCTGATAATAATCCCAGGCTTGGGAATGTAATCTCCTTCTATTTATTTTAATGCAAAGAATTGTTTGTTTTCCTATATGTGATGTTGATTCATGTATTTAAATACCATGTTGATTTATTGAATAGAATATTTAGATGATACTGAATAGATCTCGTAGTCTCTTAGCTTGTGTTATCTGACTATGAAGGTTCTAATTTTGGTAATCAGAGCTGGAATTGGACCTAACGAAACCTCTTCCCAACCCTTTCCCAAATTATTATAAGAAAAATATATATGCATAAAAAATAAAGTGAAGGAGAAGAAAGATTACCCACCAATGTCTCTAGCTCATGCTGCTAAGTATGATGAATCATCTCCTTAGATGACTCATTTGTAGCTCATATAAGAGTCTTAAGGTACTCCATATTTTTTGGATGTAACAATTATGGGGTTCCAATTTCCTCCTCACCAACTGGTTCAATATTATAAGAAATAGTCGGGGGTGATATTTTGGTTTAGGCTCCTCCCCCTCAAGTGATCTCCTCCTTTTATATGTGTAAAAACCCAAATTATTTTGATTTTAGAAATGAATAGTGCCATCCCTGGCTATGTGCCCATGGACATGGTATCACCTGCATTGAAAAGGGATGCCCTCATAATCCAGGATTTGATTATAGGTCATCCCAACCACTTCCAACTCCAAATATGCAATCAAACCTTCCTGAGGATCCATTTTAACTAATACCCAAGCTACTATCATCACACCAGAGTTTTGAAAGGAAAAATCAACCTCCAAAATTGCCTCAATAAATTGCCAATTTGCTAAAATATCTCCATCGACCAAATTTATATTGGAAAAATAGGGAGACAGACCCAAATGGGTTCCATATCTAGTATTTCCCTACTCACATCAAATAGAGGAATCCATTTTTTCAAAAATAGCTTTGAGTAATTGATGCTCTAATTTCTATCCAAACCCCAACTAACCTTATTCGTGGAATTGAAATGAAGATAGAGCCATCATCAAGTCAAAGATGTAATTGAGGGCAAATATTTCAAATTCCATCCCCAAATCATGGAAACCCATTCACATATATATTTTTGGATGAATATTTGACACTGGGCAAGACTGACCACCACTAGATCTCCCATCTAAACCACCTCATGGAACTGGAATTCCTTTCCTAACACCATCTTGAACTTTCCTCCCTTAATTTTTGCACATATAGATTTCCTCCATTTTAGCATCGATTCCTTTTGTCTAGTACCTACCATGACCATTGATCCTCCACCATCACAGGTTTTTGATCTACTTCAATAAATCCCATTGACCTTTGGAGCTTCAGACCTCCTAAAAACCTCTTGATCCAAAGCTTCAACTATAATACTAATGTTGCTAAAAGAGTAACACTCTTGATTTTGTGACTATATCCAACCCCCAACGTTCAAGTGTTGAGATCTCAACAAAAAACCATTAACCACAAGATATACTATGTCGTGTAGAGAATATCCATTCCTCTCTCTAGGTGAAAAATTCTAGCCATTGTGATTAACGACCTACCGAAGATTTCCTTCTCCATAGCTCAAAACATCAAAAAACCCCTTCAGTACTCAATTGTTCTCCCCGATGAATCTCCTTCACTGCAAAGGTGTGAGAACCCCCCTCCACAGTGAGTGAAACCTTAGGATCCCAGAGCATAGGACACACATGTCGTATGTGTGGGGATTTCAATATGTTTCCCATCTAGGGATTCAAATAGTTCTGATCCAACAACTAAACTGCTCCAAATGCCACTTGTCTTTGTCCAGATCTTAAAAAAATTTAACGATTTTGGGGAGTACTCAACTAGGATCTCATTTGAATCAATTATAAGGATTTGTACAATTATCATCAATTATCCATGATGATAAGGATTTCTACATACTCCTAGAGCTCCCAAGAATTATGAGCCACCGACGTGACTACATAAACCCTAGTTGTAGAAGCGCTCCACCCATATATGTATTATATTAAAATATGTTAAAAAATAATTATCAAAAAAAAAAATTGATGATCTATTACATCAAAAATTTCATATATAAAAAATATCTCATAATTTTTATTTAAATGGAAACTTATATATATTGAAGCATAATGGGAATGTGTCAAACAATTTAAAGGCGAAGAACCTAGTATGAAGCATAATGGGAATGTGTCAAACAATTTAAAGGCGAAGAACCTAGTACAAAGAAAAATAAAATTGTAAGTAAAATGTGAGTTTTGTGATGAATGGAAAATAAATGGTTGAGAGCGATGGAACATGAATATAAAACAATTTTGAAATTCATATATTGTTAAACACATAAGGTAGCTCAATCATGGGGGATTGCCATCAATATCTATACCATGCAACTTGATTCATTAATTGTTCATGCCAATTCAAGCATCCATAGAATTTTGCAAACAAAATGAATATATGGAAATGAAAGAAAAAAAAAACCTATTATAGAATACTAAGCATGCACCGATGATAGGAGCACATATCATCACAACTACAAAATTAATTTATCATATTATGCAAGAAGATTTACCCCTATCAAAATAGGAATCCATTTGCTTGTTTGCAATTTCCATACAAACACAAAACATTCCAAATAATAAATATTACACATCATATAAAATCACATGGATGCAAAATAATTCCTTTTTTCTATAATATCCCAAAATAGGGAAATTCTACAACAATGAGAATATCTTAAGATATTCTAAAGTTGGAGATCCAACAATACATAAACATAAACTGGAGCAACAGTGATAGTATCATACCAAGATGTATGGAAACCATAAAGCCATTTTATTATATATACCAACAGAAAATAAGTGAAATACACATCAGATGATCAAGGCAAACAAGCCTCCCATGAATACATATGTCAAAAGTGAAATGCTGCTACATAGTAGAATGTCTATGGATCAAAACTGCACAGTCATGGATGGAACACTGCTACAGGAAATAAAAAACAACATAGATATGCATATATATGGCTGATACAATGATGGGAGAGAAATATCTAAGTTCCCAATCACTATTTCTAGGCAATCCTGGAAGGATTGGCTGAAATATGCAAAACTGCAGAAATGTCGGAGTTGTAGTAGCAGCTGCAACTCAAGATCTAGAACTGGATGGAGATGGATGAAGATGTTGCATTAGATAAGTAGGCCTCCTCCAATGGATCTTCCCAGTGAAAGGGTGATCCTATCACTGAAGATCTCACCCTCCAATAATCCTGCAAACCCTCACTGCAATATGCACACTGAAAATAACACAGTCTAGAGAAGGGACTGCACTGTAGGAGAAATAAAATATGTTTTCCAAGTGAAAATATCTACAATAAGCTCCAAAATCTTCCTTACTGGTGTCCCAAAGGAAGGAAATCTTCCTCATTTGAAAAACAAGCTTAGAAGTGGTGTTGTCAACCCCCACTGCAACACCCTGCAACACAACGTTATACTGTTGTAGAAATAACGTTGTAGCTGAAGGAGGATGCTTGGCCTCAAGCCTGGATGTGAGGCAAATTGGTATAGCTCCCCCAAGAGGCCTATCAAGAAAGGAGAAGGATTCCTAAATAGGAAATCCTTGTGCTAAGCAACACAACAATCTCAATTAAATAGTTGAAGAAAGCAGGATAGTCTTTCAGACCAAATCTAGAAATAAAATCATAAGCATGAAAAACAATGGCCGCCTTACCCTCCTTTTAAAAAAGTGAAAGCCTTCTCACCATGGGTCCCACTCATTAGGGTTTCCTTCACCAAATAAACCTCCTCCCATTCATACTGCGCTATCTCTCAAAGTGTTCTCCACCTCCTATCCCAGCGTTGTTGACTTGGTCAAACCTGACCTTGTCCTCATACATTTGCCCCTTTTTCACACCTGAGGGTGCATAATATATCTACTCTGATGATCCCTTTCACACTATGAGGGATTTTATTCCTACTCATGGGCATCCTTACCCATTTATTCACCCCCTAGATGATATAAGAAAAATCAATGTTCCAATTAGCTTCATGCTAATTTTGGGAACATTACAGTCCTCCCCTCTCAAAGATTGATTTTCCTCAAGCAACTGCAAGGATAGAACTGAGTTATTTCAGCTCCTCTCCCTGTAACATCCACATATGATGAACTCCTCCAAGAAAAATGATGTTGACTCATCAACAAGTCTCCACCTTGCTCCTCCCTAGCATCAAGTTAGCTATCAAGCTATCATCATAAAAGGGTGAAATACTCAAGAAGGTAGAAAAGTGATGTATAGAGGTTCCCTTAAGGCATGGGATCTTAAATTCATTGGGAATCATCATTCCCATGTGGACCCTCCATCCCCAAGCAATCATCCATACAAAATGAGTTACCTCCCAACATGGAAACTCATACAATTCATCCTCCACCTTGAGCTACGGTAAAAATTTGACCATGGTAGACAAAATAGCCTACCCCACGTTGTCCTCCTCTCCACTTAAGATAAGTGTAGAGTGTTTGCTGATCCTGGGCTACAATAATGTTGCCCTCAAGTGGCAAGAAGAAAGCTAGAATATCATCAAGGACCTCTTCTCCAATGTTATGACTCATGCTGGCCCAAATATACCCATATATGATGAGTTGGAAATCACCATCATATGACATCACATCAATCATATGGCTCACCTCATAAGGAAACAAATGTTTTGCTATGGTGACCATACCATCTCCCATGCTCCCCTTAGAACATGTAGTACAAAAAAATGTGGGGAGTTTCTCCCTCAAAGGACACATTCACCCAATGTGCCTCCCCCCCAATCATGCTCCCAAGAAAAGTAATAACAACAACAACAAAGGGAACCATAATGAAAATCATAATTGCTACCATATGTAGTAATGGAGAAGGACAATGGTCCCTCAAATGCAACCAGCGCAGCTTGATCCTCAACTACAATAGAGAATGACAAAGAGTGTGGTTTCTCAACCACTTTCTTGCTGCCCCATTCTCCTCATGTGTTTGGAGAAAGTGAATGATGTATTGAGCAAGGTGAGTATGTTCTCCACAAGAAATTTCCTCCCCAAATCCTCCTAGGGAGTGATTATATATAGTGGCCTTAAGTAGACCATGAAATCTGGAAGGAAGAATATTCCTTCTCTGAGCAAGGTCCTACACATATATGCTTAAGAGATGCATACATATATACATATCACTATGAAAATCAACAATACCCTTACCATATGTCTTGCTCATAGATGAGTCTCCTCTCATCCTCAAAGAGAAAAGAGGTGGCTGTGCTAACTCCTCCAAAGAGTTATGTATCTTCTCCATCCCCATATGATCCATGCATCTCCTCATATGCTGATATATATCCTCCTCAAATCCCTTCCAAAAATACCCCTCCATGATGGTGTGGTATGCTCTCATAGAACAAGTGTGGCTGAAAAGGAAATCCTCATGAGCTGCTTGTAGAAACTTCTCCTTGAGCTTGGAAGCTCCAGATAAGAATATCCTACCATGATAGTAGATGACCCCATCTCTAAATAAATATCCCTCTTCATGCAGCAGATCATCCAATATCATACAATTGAAAAGATCCTTGGAATACTCCACCAATAGCTGAGAATTCCAATAGGGATCTATCCTCCATAGTGACAACGCAGATGGACTATCATGAAGAACATATGTCCCATGGTTATCTTCCACTTTGACATCTCCGATGTCAAATATGCAAGTTGGAAGGCTGCTATCCCTTCCATGCTCCTTCTGCCACAACGCAGAATCTGAAATGAGAGTGGGTAAAGATGATGTTGAGAGAATGCTGCTCTCCTCCTTGAGTCTACCCAAGACTCTCAGCACTGTACCAAGCTCTCCCAAGGTCCCCACTCTTCTGAAATCAATGAGTGGCGCCTCAAAATGTGAAGCATCCATCCTCATCTTTTGATCTAGTGGTCTGCTTGGTGAAATGTCTCCATGCAATGAGACATCATCATCAAGAGTATACTGCATATATGAATGGACAGACTTGTCCCTGCTCTTACTGCACAATCCAGTCTTCCTCTTAGGTGCATCAACCTCATGAAATAGACATGGGTGTGTGCTCCTCATCACATGATACTGATTATCCTCCCTATCTCCTTTTGTATCTCCATAGGCTCACACTCTATCATCAATGGCACATGTAAATCATGAGTTGTGCCTTGATCTCCACATGTGAGATCCTGGGGAATTCCTTGCAATGATACAATAATCCCTCTAGTTGGAGAAAGATCTCCTCCTTCCTCTACATGAGGTGCTAGATCAACTTTATATATGGCAGCGTTGTTGCCCTCAGCCTCCTCAACATGAATGTGCATCCTCCCAATGATTGGATCCTCTTTTGAAAAAGGGATCTCCATGCCTTCTTGTGCCAAAATGAAAGATAAGGGTTTTAACTCCAAAAAAGTATGATGCAAGTTATCAGCCTCTTCCATGGTTTTCTGAAGTGGTTTTGGTTCTATGGTTTCCTCCATCACATGTAAGGTCTTTGTTTGCTTAGTTTTGTCTTGCTTCACCACATGTGTTTCCGAAATTTTCTTATTAAACCTTTCCACCAATGTTTTAATGAACCTTTCATAGGAAGAAGTATTTACATTATTTAAAGAAAAATACTCAAATATCCACCATGCATAGGCCTTACCTCCAAAATGCAGTGCTACTACTCTGATGGCTTCATCTCCAGAACTTTGATGTTGCTGCAAAAAGGTGTCTAGCTCTTCCACCCAAGCCCTGGCTAAACATGTAGATGAACCATCAAAGGTAGAAAAAAGAAATATATCCAAATTATGCTGCTTTCTCCTCCTTACCTTGATCTTGCAAAACTCCGAGAAAGTGATATGATCTCTAAAATTCTGAGTTTGAGATTCATATTCATGCAAGAAACCACTAAGAGCTCCCCTCTTAGGCATTCCTTCTTCCTCCATTTCTCTCATGGAAAAACTGGGCATATGACTGCGTTGTGCATCATAGGGTGTGGTTGCATGCTCACACTCCCCATAAGAAAATCTAGAGTTTGATTCAGTTTCAAATCCTCTTGGAGATTCTGTAGACATCTCCCTTCTTATCTTCTTGAAATCTTCATGAATGCTTTGTATAGATTTGGGAAGAAGCTTTGAGAGCCTCTCCTCCTTCTTTCCTCCAAAGAATGAAGTCTTCATCTTGTCTTTTCTTGATAACATCATGGCTGAGATCCACAGGATGAGCCAATATTATGCTTTGATACCATTGTAATATCCCAAAATAGGGAAATTCTACAACAATGAGAATATCTCAGGATATTCTAAAGTTGGAGATCCAGCAATACATAAACATAAAGTGGAGTAGTAGTGAAAATATCATACCAAGATGAATGGAAACTATAAAGCCATTTTATTATATATATCAACAGCAAATAATTTCAATACACATTAGATGATCAAGGAAAACAAGCCTCCCATGAATACATATGTCAAAAGTGAAATGCTGCTACATAGCAGAATGTCTATGGATCAAAACTGCGCAGTCATGGATGGAACACTACTACAAGAAATAAAAAACAACATAGATATACATATATATGGCTGATGTAATGATGGGAAAGAATATCTAAGCTCCCAATCACTATTTCTAGGCAATCCTGGAAGGATTGGCTGAAATATGAAAAACTGCATAAATGCCAGAGTTGCAGTAGCAGTTGCAACTGAAGATCTAGAACTGGATGGAGATGGATGAAGATGATGCATCGGATAAATAGGCTTCCTCCAATGGATCTTCCCAGTGAAATGCTGATCCTATCACTGGAGATCTCACCCTCCAATAATCCTACAAACCCTCACTGCAATATGCACACTGAAAATAATGCAGCCTAGAGAAGGGACTGTGCTGTAGGAGAAAGAAAATATGTTGGCCAAGTGCAAAGATCTGCAATAAGCTCCCAAATCTTCCTTACTAGTGTCCCAAAGGAAGGAAAGCTTCCTCCTTTGAAAAACAAGCCCAGAAGTGGTGTTGTCAACCCCCACTGCGACACCCTGCAACACAACGTTATAATGCTGCAGAAATAACGCTGTAGCTGAAGGAGGATGCTTGGCCTCAAGCCTGGATGTGAGGAAAATCAATACAACTCCCCCAAGAGGCCTCTCAAGAAAGGAGAAGGATTCATAAACAAGAAATCCTTGTGCTACTAAGCACAACAATCTCAACTAAACAGTTGAAGAAAGCAGGATAGTCTTTCAGACCAAATCCAGAAATCAAATCATAAGCATGAAAAACAATGGCTGCCTTGCCCTCCTTTTAAACAAGTGAAAGCCCTCTCACCATGGGTCCCACTCATTAGCGTTTCCTTCACCAAAGAAACCTCCTCCCATTCATACTGCGTTGTCTCTCAAAGTGTTCTCCACCTCCTATCCCAACAATGTTGACTTGGTCAAACCTGACCTTGTCCTCATACATTTGCCCCTTTTTCACACCTGAGGGTGCAAAATATATCTACTATGATGATCCCTTTCACACTATGAGGGATTTTATTCCTACTCATGGGCCTCCTTACCCATTTATTCACCTCCTAGATGATATAAGAAAAATCAATGTTCCAATTAGCTTCATGGTATTTTTGGGAACATTACATTTCTAAATACTGAGTACTCTTGAAGAGCTAGAAATTGCAAGAATGTTGAATAGTCCTTTTTTGTTGATGCTAGTTGAAAGCATATATCATGGTTTATAGAAACATCTAATGCTTTATGCCATATTTATATGTTCACAAGTGTTGGGGCCTCCAATTCCTTAGTTATTAAATATCATACATCTTTACAATGGAAGAAGAAAAACAACATATGCAATTAATTATTTAAATAAAACAAAGGGCCTTTCATTAAAATATTGATAGTGGTTTCCATAGATGGTGCTTCATCAATGGCTCACAATGAAATTGGCCATGTTACTTTTCTAAAAAATGGAGAATTCAATATGGTGGGTATTCATTGTATTGGTCACCATGAGGCTTTAGCTACAACAAAGCTTCCAAAATAATACTTAAATTATTATTTTCTCAGGAATTGGAAAATAAGGTATATTCTTGTTTGCAAAATTATATTAAAAGAAAAAGTCAATTTCTTACTTTGTAATAAATTACACAAATTGGAACTCTTTAAATCCATGCACTTAGATGGCTATCAAGAAGATAAGTAATTGAGAAGGCTTGTTATATTGATGCCTCCCATAATGTTTTTGCAGAAAATGGAAAGAAAAAATCATGACATGAAATGGAAAATATCTTTTTAGTTTAGGTTTATTTTCATATGCTTGTAGATGTAATGTGTGAATCACATAAGTTAACTAAGAAATTCTAGGAATGTATGCTTTGATGTTACCTCTTTAGGGGAATCTATAGATGTTACTATAAACACTTTAAAAAGGTGAATTTTAAGAATTGACACCTTTTGTGAGATGATACATATTACTTATATAGGTTTTTATATGCCTCTTGTTTTCATTATTAGGGCTGAACCAGGTTCAAACTATATTACGCACCAAAAAAATCCTCAATCACTGGCCCTTTTAGAAAAAACCTGCAAGCATATCTCAGTATCACCTGAAGTGACTATGGGAAGATGAAGAACCAGGTTTCTGTAGCCTTGAGGGATGTGGGGATGTGGTGTTATTATGTTTTCCTGTCTTTAACATTCATAAACTACTTCGATGTGTTTATATTAATCAATTAACATGAATTACAAGTCCATGAACCATAAACTTAACCATGTCATGTAAAATCATAAGCCATTACTATGAAAAAGTAAATATAACTGAAAAAACTACTATTTTAGAACATATAATAAGAAAATACACACATCGACACAAAAAAACACCAAAATTACCATGGTTCGTCCCACTGTGGGACTACATCCACAATAATTGTTGCTTATAATAATGAGTATTCATACAACAAACACTTCTTGGCTTGCACACTAAGATGTAGGATGTATTTGCACTAAGTTGTAGACTCAGGTCTCTGCACACTCAGTTGTAGAGCATCTTCTTTGCCCCGAACTACAGATCAAAATGATACAACCATAATAAAGATCTGGATCCAACCATCAAGATATGATATCTCTCTTATTATTATTTCACCCTATTTATATTATTACATCATAGGGATAAATCATTACAATACCATGGTCAAATACCATGGAATCCTCAAAACAAGCAAATATGTCCCAATACCCGTTACAAAATAGTGCGCTTTACAACAAGGAGGGGCTTCGACCCAGTTTGAAGTCCCTTTAACACCGCGCGGTATATTTACTTTGTGCTCCACTCCACAAAATGTGGAGTCTTCATTAAAATCTAGGCCATGTTGGGTTGCACCCAACAGGCCCCAAACGCTCACATGTGACTGATCTTGAGTCACTCAGCTACTTTGCCCCTGATCTTTGTTGCGATGTTTTCGTAGGCATTGTTGAATTTCTACAGTATCTCTACAACCTGCTTCTCCTCACTATGTACTTCTTCCAATAATGCCTCTGTCACTGGCCATGTTGTCTTCTCCAGTACTGTCTCTTCTATTTGTCAAATATCCTGAAGCTTCCCATCTACTTCTTGAGACAATTGGAGAGCCCCATCCTGCTATGGCTGATTTCTCAGCTGCCAAAGTTTGTTCTCTCCTTCTCAACTCTTCTATCTTCTTCTGGAGGGAATTTAACTGAATGATCTTGGTGAGCCTCTGCGATATTGGAAAGGTATTCATAGTTTCCTGAATCACCTCCAGCTACTTCTGATTCTAGTGGATTCCTTCTTCTAAATTCTTCACATTTGGATCCTCTTGCAATGAAGTCCAAATTTGTAAAGTATCATCCAACAAATTCCCACAATATGTTACTAATGTGGAGATGTCGTCCACTGCAGTCTTCAGTTCGGTCTCCCTTTTCTCTCATACTTCTGGTGGTGTGGTTGGCTACAACTTCACCTGCAGCTCACTAATATTCATTTCATATGAAAATTTCACTTCCAAAATTTTCTCCTTATACCCTTTTACCGCGAGGCCGAGCTTTGAGACCTTTTCTTCCACTAGTTCCTCTTCTTGGACATTGATGTATGGGACTTCTCTACATGTGGCTTCAACTGCCTCTTTTAATTTTTGTTTTCGTTGTTTTTCCTGGTCCTTCTCCTTGATGGCCTAGTTGAGTTGTTTCTTCAGTGAAGCTCGCCCTTTTTCTACTTGAATATTCAATTTTGAGGTGATTTGTTCTCGCTTCTTCAGATTATCTATGATTCCTTGATGAAACTCATGTAATGTCTGAATTAGAAGTGTTGCAATGTTCATGTTGACAAACTCGCATCCTTTCTCCTACTTCTTCACTTCGGTGGAGTCGAACTACAGAGATCTGGTAGGTATTTGCATTATTTGCAACCCAAATGTTGGTTGTATTAGTCTTTCTTGTTGAATCCCTTCCCTTATCTGCGCTAGTTTTCTGGTTTTCTATGCCAATATTTTTAACTCCTCGATACACTCCTCAACACCTACTAGGAGTGCGACGTATCGATCCACAATCTTGTTCCATGACTTTTTTGTCGCCTCTTGAATTTTCTCCTTGATCTCATCTAGTTCCCCATCAGTATGGACCAATGGCATTATGTCTTTTGACTTATTTTCCTTATGCTTATTTTTTTTCCTTGGGGAAGCTTCACTATGTGTCTTCCTCTTTCCTTTGTTTTTAACTGTGTTACAATCCCTTACTGGTTGTGCTTTGGCCCATCCTGTCAAGTAGTCAATTTCTATAATTATGTAACTCACACCAATCCTTTTTCCAAGTGGTTTGATTGGTCCAAAAAAATCAATAACCCACTTATTAAAAGGCTGCAAAGTAACTTGTGGTACCAATGGCATCTCATCTCTTCTGGAAGGCTTCCTTGTTCTTTGACACACATCCCATTCTCTGTAATACTCTGCATCTTTATGTAGTGTAGGCCACCACAATCCTGCTCTCAAAATATTTTGCACAATATCTTTTCCTACATAGTTTCCACTAGTTGCGCCTCCATGAGCATCTGCTAGAATCATAAGTATTTCATTTTCAAGAACATACATGCAGAGTATCTCATCTTTTATATAAATTCCCTGCTATTATTGAAAATTCAGTTGCCTTAACCACCAATTCTTTCTTTTTTTGCGTAGTATATTCTGAAGGAGCCATCCATGTGGTCAAAAATTGAATGATATCTACAAAGTGATCATCTGCTACTCTTATTGCAAATAACTCCACAACAGGGAGGTTATCCTCTATGATAGTTGGTTCTTCCCCTATTTCCAATCTTGACAGATGGTCAGGTTTTGCATTCAGTCTCACTAGTTTTACAATGATCTCAAAGTCATGCTCCTGGAACAACAACAACCATCTCCAAATATCTCCTCCCAAATTAGGCTTATTAACCAAGTACTTCAATGCAGAATGATATGTAAACATATTAAAGTGTGACCCCAACGAATAACATCTAAACTTCTGCAAAGCATACACCATCGCCAATCCTTCTCTTTCTATGGTGGTGTAATTATTTTCTACTTTAGATACTTTCCTACCTACAAAAGCTATAGGATGATCAATATATCCTTCACTAGGTTGTGCCAGCACCACTCCCAAAGCTATGTAAGAGGCATCCACATGAACATGAAATTCCTTATCCCAATCAGGAAAAACTAATATGGGTGAAACTACCATCTTTTCTTTCAATATGTCGAGGCTCTTTTGGCATTCTTCATTCCATTGAAAAGTTACAACCTTCTTTAATAATTTCTCCATATGTGCAGTGATATGAACATACCCCTTGATGAAATTCCTCTAATACCTAGTATTTCCCAAAATAGTGTGAAGCTGTCCTACTGGCTTAGGTGGATCCAAGTTCACAATGACAACAATCTTAGCAGGGTCATTTAGAAAATTATATATTACAGAGAAATGGAACACATAAAATATGCGTAAACACAAACAAAGAAAACATATAAAACAAGAGAGACACAAATATACATGGTTCTCCCAATTTGGGCTACGTCCACCCCGAACAACCAGTCCTTCCTTTATATTATCCAACAAGATGAAGAGACACAACCTACAAGATATCTGTTGTAATATCCTCTACTCTCTCTCATAGTCCCCCTTTTTGTTTCTCATTCATAATACACATACAATACACATCCACAATACAATACCCTCATACCAAACGAGGGGTTACCTTCTAGGGAAAAAGACCCTACATAAAACATAACTTCTATCGTTAGATCATCTGCCTAATGAATGGCCTAGATTGACTTTACAATATTTTACAAGGCAATTTTTTTTTTTTTTTTAGCTTCGGGGGACCATTAGTCCCTGGACCCCCCATCCAAGGGGGATCGGCTCCCCCATACCCCTAAGGGGGGGGGGGGGGGGGTCCAAGTCCCCTTTGCACCCCCCACCCAATGAGTGAAGGGGTGTACAGTCTTCCTGGGGTATACATCCGGCTGAAACA
This sequence comes from Pinus albicaulis, assembly GCA_034641835.2. NCBI lineage: Eukaryota > Viridiplantae > Streptophyta > Pinopsida > Pinales > Pinaceae > Pinus > Pinus albicaulis. The sequence continues at coordinate 526,216,725 of CM076583.1, read as the reverse complement.
AAGACCTCTGAATTAGGATAAAAATCAAGCTACACACCCAATAGGGTCCACCATTAATGCTTTCTTACAGACAATATATTCCAAAAATATGCTAAAGGGTGCAGAAAATATGAACTTATTTAATTTCAAAGAGATATGATGCTTTCTGCATGTGTCGAGCATAAGTCTTAAACTTCCCACATGTTTTCTCAACAATACAAATGTTGTACAATCATGAAAGTATAATACTAAGAACTTATGAATGTACTCTCTAAAATGTGCAATCACCACCCTAGAGAATATAGCATGAGAATTTTTTAATCTAAAAGGCATGACTATGTATTGATATGAGCCTCATTCATTAGCAAATGTGGTCGTATGTCGATCTTCATGTGCAATCCTAATTTGATGATAACTTGAGAATCCATATGTAAATGAGTAAGCTTATTTTCCTCCCACATTTTCCAACACTTCATCTGTGAAATGGGTAGGGAAAGGATCTTGTAAACATGCCTCATTCAAATTCCTTAGATCAACACAAATCCTAAGCTCTCCTTGAGTCTTATTTTCTTGTACCACCATAGGACTTACCCATTCTGATTCTTCTACAGGTTCAATAATTCTTGTTGCTATCATCTTATCAAGATCTACTTTCACTTTCTCCTTATAATTTGGGTTCAATCTATAAGGTATTTTTTTGACTAGCTTCAAATCAGGATTCAAAGGAATATTCATGACTCCTAGATCTCCTATTATACCCTTCATCTCTGAAAACTTGGTGGGAAACACTTATTTATATTCATGAATTAACTCTGTAACTTTATTGACTGTTTCTTCATCCCAGTAATCTCCTATAGTTGCAAACTTGGGATCCTCCTCTGATCCTATGTTTACCTTATTGGTATTCAATGGCTTCATTATTTCTGGTATCTCTATCTCAGGTCCAGTCACTTCGCGATATCCTTCTTATTATGCCATGTTGATTTTGTGAAGTTATTCTTCTTCATCTACAATAATGTTATAACATTCAAGTGCATATTCTATCTGCAAAACCCAATTAGGTTGTTGCCATGTCACCGAGGTGACATTTTCAAAAATATTCTTTTTGAATGCTTGAAGATCCAAATTTATGTGTGGGCATTCATCTTGAAAATTGAATGTTAATATTAAACTATCCACCATGTCTACCCAATTTTCAGTACCATGTCGAAGCTCTATTTCTAGGTAACGGTTCTTAGAGATTGCCTCCAATTTATGAATGAATCCATGTACCACTCTTGTTGTGGAATCTCCTTCCATGATGAAGTGCATAGCTGGATATTCTCCCTAGGATTAGTTTGACCATCATATTTGATATCCATTTCTATTTCTATCTATCCAAACCTTATCCACATTAGTCTTCGACATTCTTGTCAACCTCCTATATTCTTCTTGTGTGCATTCCACCATCTAGCATGGTTAGCTTTTAGGGATACATCCAAGGCTAAGAACCTTTGATTTTATTGAAATTATTCTTCATAATCATTAAGAAAAGTATTCACATCTCCTATGCCATCATAAGAAGGCTGGTCACATACCTTAGACATGATACAATGAACTGATTTGGTAATCCTTAAACAACACCTTGTGGATACTCCATGCATCCTATTCTGCCAATTTTCTAACTCTTCTTTTGTATATGAGGTAGAAGAAATGTCATGCTCCCAACTCAACTTTCCTTCTGCATTAGGATTAACCCAATCTTGTTCCTTCATTTTTAGTTGATAAATGTTTTCTATGTTTGCTACACAATGTTTTTCTCTGACTGGTTCTGTGTATCCTTCTCCTTCTAATGGATCCAAAGGAAAAATTACCCTCATATTGTTTCCTTAAAATATCATTTGTCTCTTCTTCAGATTAATTATGGCCATATTTTCAAATGGCTAATCAAGTCCAATCAATGCAATATAAGGATTATTGTCATCAAAATTCCTTATTATTTAAAAATCAATATTAGTTCGTGCTCCTCCAATATCCACTACGACACCTGTTATCGTTCTAGAATTTTAAGATTGGCATGAATAATCATAAAATGACAACATCAAAACCACTTTGGAGCCTAGGATCTAGCCCTCCTAGACTCAGAGAGGGATCTCTCTTTAAGATTTAGCTTTTTTCTTAATGATTTCTGATATTAGGCTAGTTAAAATGATTATGAAGGTTGCTTTTTTATTGATAGTTTGGTTGGATTAGGAGATATGTTTAAACTATTTCCATTGGGCTATGTAGTCATAACAGGTTGGGGTTGTTACATCAATTTTTCCAGGGCATTTGCAAGGCAAGCTAACTGCACTTATTGGATCCTTAAAACATAATGAATTATCGAATGAAAGAGAGTGAATTCAGTAGTGGTAAAAAATCAATTAAGTATTTTTTAACCAGACTTTAGAAGAGAAACACTTATATTGTAAACATAGCCAGAATTAAGGTGCTCTATTAAGAAAATCTCTTTCTTCAGATTTCTATTTTACAATTATAATTAAATGATACACTGAAAGAAATAATAGTGGAAAAACATTAAACACAGTAAAGAAAAGACATCACCAGATAAAAATAGCTCAAGAAACTTGCAAAATGGTCTTTTATTATTGATGCTCCAGCTCCAAAATTACAATGTTCCAATAGAAAAGCTTTCAATATAGGGTCCAACCCCTGATACTAAAAAGAAATGTAGTATTTAACTACTCCTACATTGATTTCTGTATGTACATGGGAAAATTGTTTAGTAATTACAATAATGACTGAAAATTGACAAATGTGACCACAAAGTGGACATGATAGAATAGCTGTGACATGTGGCCCTAATTTCTGGAAGGTCATTGCTATGGGATTTAATATATTTCTATGCTGACATATTTAGATAATGTGATGAGTTGGTTGTCCTGCTGATGCGTTGAGTTGTCACCCTTCTTGGTAATCACACAATTTCACCCACTGTTGTGCATTCAGGATCTTGATCCTGATTAACTTCTTGTAAATCTCATCGATCTATGTGAACTTCATAAAAGTTGGCCTTAACTGAAAAATATGCTTGATTTCATGCTGTATGTATAAATAATTTTCCATAGCCTCTAGGAAGGCTCTTCCTGTCATTGATCCTTTTATTCCTGCAAACTTTGTTGTGCCTTTGGAAATATCTTTCAACTTCTTGACATAATCTGGCCTGTGCATGAGCTTATCATTGATTAAAAAAAGTGATGGTAACCCTCTATTGGCCAGTGGAACGATTCTGTTAAATAATCTACTAACACCAATTTGTAAGCTATGGCACTTTTCTTCTAACTGTGTGACCAAACTCTTTTTTTTTAGTAACTTCTTGAATTCTAGGATGGTTGTTGTTCTCTCCTCCACTCCTAGTGCTTCCAATTCAAACCTGTTCTTGGAATTCAATAATTTGATAATATTATTTCCTATTTCAGGCATGTCTTCCATTTCTCTATTTGCTTTGTCTATGGCATCATTCACTAGTCCAATCATATCTCTCTGTTCAAACATTATTTGAATATAAGGCCATATTTCATTCATGGAATCAACAATTCTTTTCCAAATAATTTCTTTTTCCTGGCCAAGGGTCTGTCCAATAGAAGCTTCAATCTTTGATTTTATTAATTTTTCAATCTGTTTTTGATCTCTTTGTATCTCAATTTCATGAGCATTGTCTTACCTTTTCTTCAAATCCTTCAGGGTGTTGATTTTTGCTTCCAGCTTTTTTATTTTTGTTGTATGTATGGTCATGTTCACCATGGCTTTGGCCAACTATTCTGCACCACCTAATGTGCCTATAGTGGTGGTGTAGCTATAGGGATGGTTGCAATAGGAATTGCATCCAATGGGATGATGGCCAATTCTGTTGCTTTTTCCTTTTCTTTTACCAAATTTTCCATCTCTGAATCCATTTGTTTTAGCTATGCAGACTGTTCCATTATTAGCTTCATTATTTCTTCTTTATGTGTTTCATTATCCTCAATGTCCTTTGTAAGAGGGTCTTCAGTTTCTGCCATTTTGAGTTTTTTTCTGAGGGCTATGATATCATCATTCCTCTTCTTCAATATATCTTCCACAACTTCTGCATTAGTTGGGTCATTTCCAATATTTACCAATAATTCCTCCAGGGATTTGATTCTAGTATCTTTGGCCAGAGAAGAAATCTTCTCCATTTTAAGTTGAGATTGAAAATTGGCCAATGATACCTGCAATTTAGACAAGCTCATGGCAGTGCTTGTCAATGTGGAGAAAATCATTTCTCCAGTTTTCTTATGCATCTCCATCTGGACTATTGGATGGATATCCTTGACATCAAATTCAAAAGCAGCATGCTTGAAGTCTGCATGTGATTTAGGCTGAGAGATATGAGCTTCTAGGAATCCATTCTCATCTTTCCTTTCTCTAAGTCAAAGACTAATAAAAGCCTGCTTTGTGAACTTTTGGTCTTCTTACAAAACTGGTTGTAGGTGTTGGTTTTTAGAATCTCATTCTTCCTCTTAATTTCCTGGAAAGTATCATAGATGTTTTCCTCCTTTCCCCCTATAGTAGTAGTAGATGTAGAGGTTTGTATATTTTTCCGTCGGAATGGGAATATGGCTAAAGATGTAGATAATATGGTTTGTCCACCTCCTAGAGGTGAACTTGGAGAATCCCTGATGGTTATAACTGTTGCTGCTCTTTTTCACTGCTTTGATCAATATCCATGTGGACTCTTTTCACTGCTCTTTCATGTTGAATTCTCTGCTAGATGTATCCGTCTCCATAGCAGACTGATCATCTCTTGGCCTCTTCCTTATTGTATCTTTCTTTGGCTCTTTTACCTTGTCCTCTTTTCCTTCTATATTCTAATTTTCTTGTGGAGTAGAGGTCTGAATGCTTGTTGTTGGGATCACCTGTTCTTCAGTTTCCCGCAATGTATTTGCTGCCCAATCTGCTTTATTCATAAAATTTTCAATCTCAGGACTATGGGTGTGGATATAAGGGGTTGATTTGTTCTCCACCCTTTTTCTTGGAAATAATACCTAGTGGTTCATAAGACCAAGTGAAGCTATGATTAGATTTCATCTCCCTCAACATTTTATCAGCCTCCTCTCCTGCTGCTCTACTATTGCAAATAAAAGGACCAATTTGGGACTTGATCCTAAATTGAGATTTCTTCTTAGCAGATACAAAGTGTACGTCATCTGCATTGATCATCTACCTGAGGTACTACAAGGAAAATATCCTCATGGGGAGGAAATTTGGCAGCTTGTAAGGGGCAAACTCACACCCATAAATTCTAATCTCAGTATAGTTTTGGTACAAGTACCAATCTCCAGTTCTAATTTGGTCTGATAACTGCATGATTTTCTTAATTTCCTCATTAATCCTTGGTTCCACTGTACTTCTGAGTATACTCATTGATGGATGAACAAAAGCATCCAAAAATATCTTGTAGGTATAGTCATTTTATTCCTTCATTAGCATGGTTGTCCAAAATAACGATGATTGAGGTTGAGTCATCATTAACCTTCCTAATTGAAAGCTGGAATTTGTTGGCCTGAAAATAGACAAACATATAGAGAAAAACTAAAGTGTATTTGAACACCTCCTCTGTGTGAAACTTTAGAAATTGATCATGGATGGAATCAACTAAGAATTGGATAAATTTGAACATGATTGAAGGCTTATAATTTGATGAAAGAATAGACATGAAACCTATCATGGCTTCATCAATCCACTGGTCTAAATGATACCCTAGTAAATATGAAAGGACAGTGACAATATGTTGGGTTATATTAGGGAAAGTGGATGAGGGATATGGAGGATTATTTTTGGGCAGTGGGGCATAAATAGCCATAAATAATTCTAATGTTTTGGATCCACTAGAAAAATCCAGCTTTTGGTATAGTTCTCTAAGGGCCTCATAGGAAAATGGAATGGTTTCTTCAACAATAGGAGCCTGCATCATCTGCTGGATTGACTAGGCACTGACAGTGAAAAGGACTTCTCTTGTGGGGGCTACTACAGCTCTTTTATTGATGTCATAGCATGCATGACATTTCCTCACAAATGGATGGTTTGGAGGATGAGGGGGGGCCAAAAAAATTTGTGGACCATCGGATGAAAAGGAGGGCGCGTAGATAGGACGAGAGATGGGGGTAGTTTATAGACGATGTGACAGGTGATTGGATGGTGGCGTCAGATGAGATTTAATGAATAGCGGGGCTGGAAATGTAATGTTAGAACTTAGGATATGGGGAATATGAAATTTGATATGTCAAATGTATTTTCAATAAAATATCAATTCTTGAACTTTAGAATAAAAACACCTTTGTGTTTTGATTTATCCCTTTTAGGCAGGAACACATGAAATTTTTTAGTATAAAAATTTGGAATAAACTTCATGTTTCCTTTATATCTTCCTCTTTTCATCCCTACCTACCCATGCCACTATTCTAACTTTTTTTTTATTTGCAGGGTGCACTTAGATGGCAGACCTAATTCATTTTTTTCTTTAAAACTCTAACCTACCTCTATCCTTATTTCTTCCATTAACTCAGATTAAGTTGTTGAGTCAATTTTATTTCTACCTAACTACTGATATGCCAAGCTTAGACTGTTTGGAAAATATTTATTTTCTAACCCATCAACAGAAATTTAAAATTGTATAATCATGCTTAAATTGTATGATTGTACCAAATAATCTAATCAATAGTGGAATTTTGATTTGCAGCACTTTCAGTGTTATTATTTTTGGGGTTTTTCTTTCTTTTTCTTTTTCTCTTTTTTCTTTTTTATATATACCCTCTTTTCTTTTCTTTTTTTCATATTTTTTTTGGAAATCACTTGAATATTGAAAATCATACTCAATATGAAATTGCAACTCATGAAATACTCAATGACCTTGAGATCCTATGGTTTATAGAATACTAACAGTGGCTCCAGCTGGGGATGGCACTTCTCCAAATGAAGTGTCAAGAACCTAAGACCAGTAGCCTTGAATGCTCCATTTTCTGCAAAATATTCATCTGATTTTTTTTTTTCTCTGTTCTATTACTTCTCATCAAACCAGGATTAGGGCCTTCTCGACGGGCTTCAACCTTGGTTAATGAATTATTCAAATCACAAATTGTAAAAATGTGGTATTTACAATGATGAAATACCAACTTGAATTTTCAAGAGAAATAATGTTTCAACATCCTTCCATTGATAGGACCTCTAGGTATCTCTGTTACATCTAACTCTTTAAGGAAATAAGCATTGTTTCCTCTGAAAGCATCAATGATGTATGACCCTTGCCAAATTTTGTCAAATGTTCCATGTTTACCTTTGTCTTCTCTTCTAGAATCCCATTTCAAAACTTTTTCTCCTAAATTAAAATCATCAGCCTTTGTTCTTTTATAAAAAAAATCTTCTTTATATTTCCTTGAATCACTTGAGTTTTGTTATAAACTTCTTCTCTGGATTGCTGCAACTGAATAGTTTGGTTCAACTTGTATTTCCTGAATGATATTCATAACTGGAACTCCTAAAGAGGAAGGAAAAACTGCATCCATTCCATAAACCAATTGGTATGGAGACATGCCAATTGATTTTTTGGTAGTAAGTATGTCAACCCAAAGAGAATTGATAGACTTGTTATGCCATGATTTCTTGTTATCTTCCAAGATATTTTTGATTATATTCATCATTTTTTTTTTTTGAAGATTCAACCAATCCATTACCCTGAGGGTAATAGGTTGTTGAATGCCCCAAAGTTATGTGATACCTATGATAAAATCAACCATTTTCTTAGACTTGAAGGCTGCAACATTGTGAGTGATGATTTTTCTTCGACAATCAAATCTAGAAATTATATTGGTTTCAAGGAATTTTATGATGATAGAATTAGTGGAATTTCTATAAGGAGTAGTTTCTATCCATTTGCTAAAGTAATATGTGGCAGTAAGAATCCATTTATGCTGGGGAGAAGATGGGGGATGAATTTCTCCAATGGAATCTAATTCCCATTGTTGGAAAGGGCTCTCAACATAAATAGGCTTCAAGGTAAAGGGAGATAATTTTCTATTTCCTTCAAAAATTTGGCATTTTTGATAGGAAATGACCATCTTGTGGATGTCAGGAAAAAGGGTAGGCCAATAGAAACCAGTCCTCATTATTTTGTTAGCAGTGGTTTTCCAATAAAGATGGCCACCACAGTCACCTCCATGGAATTCCTGCATAAATTTATCTACATCATCTTTTAGCAAACATTTGAGAAAAATACCTCCAATATCTTTCCAATACAAGACATTTTCCAAAATGTAGAGTTTGGCAACTTTCAATTTTATAAATATTTCTTTAGTTTTGGACAAACCAGGAGGAGCATTCAAATTAAATAAAACATATAAGATATCTGCATACCAGGAAAAATTTAGGAATGTTTCATCAATCAGTGGAGTCGCTAGTTCCTCTTGATCATCCAATGAATGGACCATGTTAATGTCTAGTGCATGAAAAATTGATTCAACCATCAATTTGGCTAATCCTTGCCCTTTAATCAATTTGGTAGGTTTTATTTCCACATCATATTCCAAAATAATAGCAATCCATTTCGCTCTTTTTCCATCAGGACCATTATGTGTTAAGATGTCTTTGAATACTGCATTGGGCACATAAGAAATAATATGTGAATGTATAATGTAAACTCTCAAATCCTTTAATTCTTTGACCAGAGAAAAAACCTGTTTTTCCATGATATTATATTTCAATGATGCATCACTCAATGCCTTGCTGAAAAATGCTATTGGCTATTCATGTCCTTCACTGTTTTTCTGTAATAAAACAACAACAATAGTATGTTCAGAAGAAAAATAAAAAACTATGAAGTCTTTGGTAAAATATGGGCTAATAAGGACTGGAGCTTTGGTCAATGCTTGCTTGACTAGATCAAAATATTTTTTAGCTTCAATGTTCCATTTAAATTCTGAATCTTTTTTCAGCATGTTGGTTATATTTCTCAAAAGTTCTGCAAGATTGGGTAAAAATATCCTCAAAAAGTTGATTTTACCAATGAAAGATTGAAGTTCTTTGAGATTCATAGGATGAATGATTTTGAGTATTCCTTCAATCCTGATAGGATCAATTCTGATTCAATCTTGAGAAATAATATGACCCAACATATTTCCTTCTTCAAGACCAAACAATGTTTCCTTGGGATTTAAAGAAATTCCAAACCTTCTACATTTTTCAAAAACTCTTCTCAAATGACTAAGTACTCTTCATCAGTTTTTGAATATACAGTAATATCATCAAGATATATCACATGGCCAATTTCATCTGCAAAAGCTATGTCCATGGCCCTTTGAAAAGTAGCTCCAACATTCATTAATCCAAAAGGAATTTTCACATACATGAAAGTCCCCCAAGGAGTAGTAAAGACTTTTCTGTCTTGATCATCAGGATGTACTAAAACTTGATTATAACCTGAAAAACCATCTAACAAAGAGATCCTACTAGAACCTACTACCCTCTGCAATATGTGGTCCATTTTTGGTAAAGGGTAGTTGTCCTTAAGAGATACCTTTTTTAGATTCATAAAGTCAATGCAAAGTATGATTTCACTTGTTTTCTTTCTTGTAGGCACAATGTTGGATACCCATTTAGAATATCTGAGTGGAACTATGATTTTGGATTCATACATTTTCTTGATTTCCTTCTCAATCAAAGGCATTAAGACATGATTTATCCTACGAAGTTTTTGTTTAAAGGGTTTTTGATCCTCCTTGATTGGAATTTTGTGTTGTATCATAAGATTTTAAGTCCTCATGGCTCCAAGAAAATACATCTATGAATTCTTTAAAGAGAGATATATATCTCTGTTTTGTAACTATAGGCAGTGATTTTGATAGTTTTATGATTTTAGGGTTTTTTTCAGTGCCTTTGTTACACTCTTCAATGTTTGTACCTATTTGGCCCTCTAGGCAGGATATTATCTTTGAGTTGGAGTACTTCGAATTCCTCTTTTTATGGGTCTTTGTGTATTTCTGTTTTATGTATATTTTTATCTGCTGAAGTATTTACATCAGAAACAATAGATTTTTTTTCTACACTAATTTGTATATCAGAATGACCATCTTCTTCACAATCTAGGTCTATATTGCTATCTTCAAATTCATCCTTAGATTGTAAGAAACTTTCAATTTGTTTGTCACTACCAAATACTTTCCAATACCTCATGTTATTTGGCACAGATGGATGATGTTTAACCTCTACTGTGTATTATATGTTTGGATGAGGAAATTGACATCTTCTTGCTAAAAAGGCCAAACCATTTGCTCAGAAATTTTGATTTCTTGGGATAACTGCTTAAGAAATCAAGTACAACATTTATGTATGCTCTTAACCTAGGATTTTTTTCAGCATATTGTCCTTTTAATTGTTTGATGACTAATTCCGAATCACCATGGATAGAAATCCTCTTAGCTCATAATCTTTTCAACAATTGTAATCCTAAGAGTAGGGCTTAATATTCTGCTATGTTGTTTGTGCATTGAAAATTTAGCTTGTATGAGTGACCTTGTGAACGATTTTTCTTTACATTATACACCCAAATACCTCATCCTGAGCTTGCTTTGCCACATGAGTCATCAAAAATCATATTCCAAAGAGGTTCATTTTCATGATTTTCTTGTATAGTTTGTATTTGACTGTCATGTTTTTCTTTAAGATCATTTTCTGAGTGGGTAACCTGTGAATCAATGTCTCCATCATTATAAAGAATGAAGGAATCAAGGTCAGTAGGAAAAGAGTACAGAGGGTAATTGTGTGGTTTTTCTTGACTACTCACCCTGTACTTCATTAAGGTTTCCCTATACAGTCTTCTTGGTTGACCAAACATTGGTATCGTAGCATAAGTCATGTCCATTTGAAGGGTCCCTTGTGATTTTTCTCCCCACGAGCATGATAAAATCATGCCATACATAGGAGGGATGTCAAATACTACTATATCCATCACTAGGCTCTTTGTTGGTATCTGAGTTAGAGTGGCATAAAGATATTTGATAAGACCTAGACATATAACTTTGCTAGAATCAAATGAGTACAAATATTTGTAGGGTCTAGTGATTTCAAGACCAAGCTTCTCCATAACAGCCTTTGGCATAAGATTATGTGATGAACTTGAATCCAACATGGCATTATGGAGAATTTTTTCATGAAAATTAATACTGACATAAAATGGAGGGACACCTCCTTCTTGGGGTTTACCATAAACTTCTGGCCCAAACAAGAGCTCATGATGATCATCATTTAAATTAATAGTATCATTAATCTCCCCTATGTTTAGTACCTTTAGGACTTGAGACCTATACACATTATTGTTGATCAATTCAGTGAGAGGAATGGATATTTTGAATTTAGCAAATTCATTCTCAATGATGAATGGTGTTTGAACTTTAAGCAGATTTGAAAAATCAGTTCTTTCAGGCACTACTTTTTGGGCAGATTCAGTTTGTTTACTTGTACTAGGAATATCTGTTTGAGAAATTTTGGCAGGGATATAAATGATTTTCTTAGTACTATTTTCTGTGTTCTTCTTTTCTAAATTATTCACTGTTTTCTTTGAATTTTCTGTTGTTTTGTTGAGATCAGTTTCAAATACTTTTTTGGCAGTATTTTCTAAATTATTTTTATTGGAATTATCAAATTTTTTCTTACTTCTTAGGTTATATTGTCTGTGAACCTCCATGTTAGCGTTCTCAAATC
>CM076583.1:526134807-526204895 GCA_034641835.2 Pinus albicaulis | reverse complement strand
AACATCATCCCCAGTCGGAGCCACTATTGCAAACGGAAAAGGAGCTGATTTAAGGTCTGGAACGGGTGGTTATCCCCCTTGTTGTAGACCCGATTTTTCGAGTCTTCAACAGGTTATTACACAAAGATGGATTGCACTAAGAATTAATTTGGTTATTTTTGGTTATATGTACCCTTACATATTATATAAATGAGAACTTGTTCATATTCATGTATAAATGGTTTGGATTCACACAAACACACACATATAGATAGATATTTGTTTTTCTTTAAAATTTAAATATTTTATGTATTTTTTGGTCCAATTTTTTTACTAGTTCTAATTTGGTTATGACCAATTCCCTGTTCGGGGGGTATATCACTTCGGCCAATGGTTTGATTCTGGTAAAATTACTTGGCATCAATTGAAAATGTGATGCCCAAAGGGGTAAATAATTGGGTTTGAAACTAGTGAAATAAATAACATAACATATATCATCACTTCAAAGACTTGCACTTGATAGCCAAGGCTTCCTAGGAAGGTTAGCCATCCTAGTACAAACCTAACTCAAGAGCACTTAATCATTGTGTTTTTCTCCACAATCAATTGTGCTTAGCTTGCTAGCCAATTTTTAAATCATTAACAAGTATTTCACATTATGAACCATTCGTTCAAAGCATCCTTCTCTTTCTTGAGCTTGTTGGAGGATTTTTCAATTCAACATTATGAAATATTATTTTGGGGACTAACTAAATGGAGTATTTAATATTCAATTTTTTTCACTATGTCCCATCTCCCATGAGCATCATTCACTAATGACCAATTTTTCATGATCTTGAATAGTCCACATGGCATTCATGCCATTAGATAATTCTCACAAGAGTTAAGAGGTGGGATTAAAACTAGTGAAATGAATTTTGTAGCTTCAATCATCACCTCTAAAACTTGCACCCAATAACCAATGGCTTGAGACTCGAATATGCACTCGAGGAAAATTCAAAATAAATAGAATGGAAGGATGAGATGGAGGCAGTGCTCGAGGAAAAAATATTGAAGGCTTTCATAGATACTGATGTCCCTCATCCTGCAGCAGCATATGCTCAACTTCTTGATGCATGGAAGAAGAATGTAGCAAAGGCGAGAAGGATCTTCTTAGAGGGAGTTTGAGACCATATTGTCTCAATTCTCCACAAGAAGGTGACTCCATATGCTATGTGGAAGGCCTTGATAGATCTATATCAGAAGAGCAACGAACACAAGAAGTTGGCACTGAAATACAAGCTTAGGAAGATCAAAATGGAGAAGGGTGACATGATCCAAAAATACTTGAAGAAGGTCACTCAATGTCGATATGAACTTGGAAGTGTTGGGATAATTGTTGCCTCAAATGATTTGGTGAGCCTAGCTCTTCTAGGCCTTCCCAAGAGCTGCCATTGCTACCAGGACTCTGTGAATGGGAGGGAGAAGCTACCAGATTAGCAGTGACTGCGATCCGATCTGGCACAAGAAGAAATTTGGCGGAGCACCAGAGGTGTATCCTCATCAAAGACTGATGATGAGGAGAACTTTGCCTTGGCTGGAAAGCTGAAGAAAGGAAAAGGGAAGGCATCCCATTCCAAATCTGAGTCAAGCAAGGCAGGAAATAAGCGAGACTTGTCAAACATAAAATGTTTCAACTGTCATGATCATGGACCTTATGCCACAAAATTTCCACAAAAGAAGAACAACAAGAAGGCCTCTGGAGGAGTAGCAGGTGAAGCATTATCTTCACAGTTCTAGTTGGACTTCACCCTCATCGCATGCATGGTGTCATCGGTGATGGTATTTGTGTGGCACTTGGATAGTGGTGCTTCATTCCATATGAATGGCAACAAATAATTCTTCAATACCTTGGAGGAGAAGGATATCCAGATGCACATCGATATAGGTGACAATGGGAGGTACATCACTACCGATGTAGGTACAGTTACCTTTCAGAGGGAGTCAATTAATCCACTCACATTAAAAGATGTCATGTATGTTCCTGGTTTAATGAAGAATTTGGTTTATGTTGCTATGTTCAAAGATTGTGGCTATGATGTGATCTTTAGTGAAGGAAAGATGTTCCTTCATCGCAAAGCCATGGGACTGGTAAAAAATATTGGGGTTCGAGTAAAGAAACTCTATAAATTGGATGTGGAAGACCGCGCAGCATTTACCACTAATGCAGAGAAGGTGGAGAGTCGATACATTGGTGAGTTATGGCACATGAGATTGGGCCATCTACACCACAACACTTTGAATATCATGCAGCAGATTTCTAGAGGACTTCCAAAGGGTGCACTTTCACATAGAGAGACATGCAAAGGGTGTACATTGGGGAAGTATACCAAATCCACCTTTCATGATAAGACAACCTGAGCCAAGGTGATCCTTGAGAGAGTTCACTCAAATGTGTGTAGACCATTATAGACAACTTTCATAGCAAATAAATGGTATTATGTGATTTTCATTGATGATTTATCAAGAAAGTGATGGATTTTCTTCATGCAGAAGAAAAATCAGACGTTCTCCAAGTTTTGTGAGTTCAAGGAACTTGTCAAAAAATATACAGGGAAGAAGGTGAAGGCTCTGAGGAGCGACAATGGTGGAGAATACATCTCTAATGAATCAAGAATTTTTGTGCCTCAGAAGGAATTAGAAGAGAATTGATTGCACCTCATAACCCACAATAGAATGGGGTTGAAGAAAGGAAGAAACGAACTATTGTGGGAGAAGCAAGAGCCTTGTTTCATGATTAGGGCCTATTGTTTCATCTATGGGCAGACACATGCAATACAACAGTATTTTTCCAGAACAGAAGTCCTCATCGCATACCTGGGATGAGTACACCAGAGGAGGATTTTTCAGGTAAGAGACCAGATGGTTTGTATTTTAAAATTATTGGTTCATATGTTTATTTCCATGTGACCAAATATGCTAGGAAGAAGCTAGAGCCAACAGCAGAGTTGGGGATATTTGTGGGGTACACTAATACACCTCACAACTATCGAGTGTACTTGCTAGCACACACGATGACAATGGTCAGAAGAGATGTGAAATTCGATGAAGACAAAGGCATGTGATTTTCCCTTGATAAGGAGCTCGAGTTACATGTAGTTGAGGAGATTTTGGCTCCAAATGGTGAACCTAAGGATGTGGAGAAGCCAAAAGTAGAGGAACAGAGAGTGGTAGAAACCACTCATGCATAAACGTCCACCATAGATGGAATGAAGTGCACTAGAGAGCCTGATAGATTATTGATGGATGCGAGAGAGAAAGTGGGAGCACCCACATCACAGTGTGGGAAGAGAAGGTACCTAGATCAGTAAAATAGATATATGTATTTTATGAGTGAAGGTATTAAGATAGAACCATCCTCTTTTGAGGAATAAATGCAGTATCCAATGTGGGTTAATTCCATGGTTAAGGATTATGACTTCATTATCAGAAATAATGCATGGGAATTTGTCCCAAGACTAGTGGGGAAGTCAATTGTAGGATCTGAGTAGGTATACAAGGTGAAGCAAGTAGAAAATGGGAGTGTGAAGAAACAGAAGGCTATATTTGTGGCCAGAGGGTTTTCTCGGGCAGAGGGGATTGACTATGATGATACTTTTGCACCAGTTGCAAGGTACTCATCTATTAGATCCATCCTTGCACTCTCAGTGCAGATGGGATGGCAGATATATCGGATGGATGTACAGACAACCTTTCTCAATGGATTTATTGAGGAAGAAGTGTATATTAAGTAGCCAGAAGGTTTTGAGACCTTAGAAATGGGTTCGCATGTGTGCAGACTCAAGAGAATATTGTATGCGCTAAAGCAAGCACCTCGTTCTTGGTACACCATGATTGACAGCTATTTCACTGGATTGGGCTTCACCAAGAGTGAAGTGTATGTGAACCTATATCATATTGTGGTTTATGGTAAGCTTTTTATTATTGTACTTTCTGTCAATGATCTGGAACTGACAGGTGATGAGCAGCTCATAAAGTCTTGTAAAGAGGATCTTGCAAGAGAATTTGAGATGAAGGACATGGGACTCTTGCACTATTTCCTTGGATTTTAAATAGGCAAAGAGATGGGGAGCTATTTGTATCTCAGGGAAAGTATGTCAAGGAAATCCTGAGGAAGTTCCACATGGAGGGTAGAAAACCCATGGAGACTCCTCTAGCAGGAAACTGGAGGACGAGGATGCCACTTCAAGCGAAGTAGTGGATGCTACTGTTTACAGGGAGCTTGTGGTTTCACTCATGTATTTAATGAACACATGACCCGACATATGCACGTAGTTAACTAGCTGATCCAAGCTGTGGTTAATCCTATCAATCTCTTTTCGAATGTAGTGAAGCATGTGTTTAGATATCTCAGAGGCACTACAGAGTATGGATTATGGTACAAATGAATAGATGGAGTGAATCTTCAAGGCTTCACCACTGCAGCTTGGGCAGGGAGTCCATTCGAGAGGAATATCACATCAGGAGGCATATTTAGCATAGGATTAGCAGTATTTTCTTTGTACAACATGAAACAGAGATCGGTTGCACTCAGTTAAGCAGAAGAAAAGTACATGGCCGCCAGTCATGCAGCATGCAAGGCCATATGGATAAGGAAGATACTTGCTGGTTTGTTTGGTCGACAGTTGGATCCGATGGTGATGCATTGTGATAACCAGAGTTGCATCAAACTCATTTAATCCAGTATTCCATGATAGGTACTATTGAGCATTGGAAAAGGTATGAATTTGCCATGTATTTCTTTATCTTTTTCCTTTAATCATAACTCCTTTATATTCTAGAATGGTAATATATTGAAGAATTATAATAGAATTAAGGAGATTAGTGATTGTTGCAAATTGATTAAAGATTGTCTTTTCTTGTATGCAGAAAATAGATGAAGTGGGAAGCCACCATTCGGGGGAAAAAGACAAAGCAGAAATAATTGTTGTCCCTTTAACAAAAGACCATATCTAGACAAGAAGGACGAGATCAGAGCGCACAGCCAAAGGAAGGAAAGGAACAGTGCGGCATCAGCTCAAGAAGACAAAATGATAACTAAAGTTAGAAGATAGAGTGAATCCCTCAGGATCTCTCGATCCTAAGGGATCGCTGCTCAAAGCTTATCTATCTTTCTTGTTTCATCCGCTAGCTATTATAAAAGGACATCGCTTGTAGAAATTGAGATATGTAATGTATAATGTATGATAATTATTCATACTTCTTGTTATATTTTCACAATTGCTCATCGACTCTCGTTCGTTAAAACAGAGTGTGATTTCTTGTAAACTCTATTACATATGATTAATATATAATCCAGTTGATGTTCCATTATTTGATACTGGAGTAGTTCGGCAGTGTTTCACTAGCGGCTAAGGGCCCGGCCCTGGTGGATCCACCTGCTATATGTACCATTACTTTCCAATTCCAGTCGTGTGATGGTTTTCTTTAGTTCTCATTTCCTTTAAATTTCATTGCTTCACAGTTTCCATGTTATATAGCTTACTGTTTCAATGTTTTATGAAATCGGTTTGTTGCATCAATTATGAGTGAATTGCATTGCTATTCCTTTTCAACATAACAAGATTATTTATTCCTCTGTAACTTGTATTTTTATGCTTTTCAGATATAAAGCTTCGTTGTTTAGAGTTTGTTGTTCACTTCCATTAGATAGATTTTTTGTTCATTTCCATTAGATAGATTTGTTGTTCATTTCCATTAAATAGATCTGTTGTTCATTTCTGATAAATAGCTTTACTGTGTATTCCTTTCCTGTAAGTATTTGGTTTGCTTTATAATGTTATTGAAAAGAGCGTGTTTATTCTATTTCCATTAGCAGCATTATTGATTCCACTCAGTTATCATTTCCAATTAGTTGTTTATTGTGGAGTGTAAGATCATCTATTGTAAAGGACATTGGTTATTAATGTCTAAGTCCTCAGATTGGAGATCTTTTTTATGCTTGATTTCATTTACATCAGTTGACAGAGGAAAGATTTATTACTATTGCATCCTTGACTGATGATTTTCGAGTGAATGATTGGATTTTAGAGCTTTAAGTTTCATGTCATTGCAATTAGATTTCATTTTCAAGCATCTGTTTACTCTTGTATTTGAAACATTGTACTGCAAATTAGAGAGCATTACTCTTAGATTAAATTTCCACCTCAGACTGAGTACACTCTTGAGATAAAAATTAGTACCTGGATTGATAATTAATGTAGGATAAATAGGAGTTAAAAAGACACCTTTTATACCTCAACATTTTGGCACCGTTTCCGAGGAGAGTGTAGCTATTTAGAAAGAGTCATGTATATTTGATTTTCTCTGCTAAGGAAGAATTGGGTATTAAAAACAGAAGTTAAGAACCTGCGTAACGAATGAGGAACATGCTCGTTCACTTGCCCGCTTCATAGCAAAACTACGTAGAAGTCTAAGGTAGGAACGAATGCTTGCACTTTTTTGAATGAATAGAAAATTTAATCAAAAAAAAATTCCTCCCAGACCTAAAAAACCTAAGGGACCGGTGACCCTTGGGCGAACAACCTTTATCGATAATATCATTAAGAAAGCTGAATCTTAGCCATTAGTAGGACCTAGAAAAATTGCTTCTAGACAACCTACTAGCTCCCTTCGGGCCACAGAATCACCATCTATAACTTTTGCTGAGGTGCATAGCCAAACAGAAGAGACTAAGCAAGGTTCTCAAGGAATTGGAAATTCTCGCCCAATTTCTTTACAAGAAGGGAACTCTAGTAATCTTTGCGAAGGACAAGGAGAAACAGGGGAAATAGAAGAACCAAGATACCCTCTTGAAGTAATCCAAACACCAAGCATCCTAGATAAGGGAAGTAGTGTCAAAATCATCCCAAAAAAAACTGAAGAACCTGAAGAACCAAAATCCCGTCAGATAATAGTTCAGCAAGGGACACTCATTATCCTAGACCAAGGAAGTGTTGTTAAGTTCATCCCTACTCCTTCTAGTAAGCCTAGGAATAATTCCCTAGAAATCCCAGAAGGATATTGTCACATATTTGATCAAATGGCCCAGAACAAGCAAACACCCCAAACTTCCACACTGCAATATCCCATTGTGGACACTGCAGTTAATGCACCTATGAAGGCCATTCCTCTCCAGCATATTCCTACATTCCATGGCTTAACATTGGAAGATCCAGATGCATTTATTTTTGAATTTGATGTATTATGCAGGGGGTATGACTATACCACCGATCCCCAAAAGCTAAAATTATTCCCCTCAAAATTAAAAGGAGCAGCTCTACGATAGTTTATGGGGTTAGGTGGACGTGTTATAAATGACTGGGATCAGATGAAAGCCGCTTTTCTAAAGAAATATCAGGATTATTGTAGGTCCAGGGAATTAAAGGATGAAATATTTCAGATGACAGCAAAACCTAATGAAACATTGGAGGAATATGTAGAACGCTTTCAATACAACCTCTAGATATCACCTTATGCATCTTTACCCTTACCTGATAATGTGTTAAAAACTACATCAATTAAAGGGATGAAGGAACAATGGGTTGAAACATTAAACATCATGGGCAAAGGTGACATATATCAGGAAAATTTTGCTGACATTATTGATTTATGTATCAGGAGTTTGAGAGGCAGCACAAGACTAAAACCAGCAGAACGTGACATGATCACAAGGGATAGCAAGACCTCTAGTGGAGGTATAACCTGCATAGAAATTGGAAATCTAGTAGAAGATTTCAAAACTGATATTCTAGGGACTTTGACAACACAGCTCGATATCATGCAAGCTAAACAAAAGCAAGCAGAAGAAGAAAAAAATTTGGCAATATTCTACCCTAGATGCAGAAAGAAAAATAGCCATAAAGAGTGCCTGCTAGATACAGTCCAAGTCTGTGCCATCTGCATGAAAGATCACTCCACAGAAAGTTGCCCCTCACTCCTGGGATTGAAAGCAGTCTACAAAGAAGCAGAAGAAGAAACAGAAATGGTATACCTACTCAATCAGCGTCGTCAATGGCAGCGACGACAAACAGGTATTCCCATTGATCCATCCTCTTCTTTTCAGTATCCTCAGTATAATGTTCAGCAATATAATGGAATGTGGAAAAATCAGCCACCCTTCCCCAATTGGTCACAGCAGCCATTTCCTACACCACCATGGCCAAATCAAACAAATCAAACCAATTGGCCAAACTTTCCTTTCTGTCCACCATTTTGGCAAAATAATACATATCCAACATAATGGTCCCCCTCCACCTCGCAAAGTCAGATCTGGAAGTCGAACTGGAAAAGATCTATGAATCAACTAGCTAGAACGATTCCTCTCCCTCCACCTACACTGCCAGCACCATATACATTGCAACAAAATCCCCAGACCAACTTAAGACTGCAAATCCCAGCCCAACCCAACCCGAACCCTAATAATAGGCTGGTTCAATCTATTCAAATAATCGAAGCACCAGAACTAGAAACTGAGTTAAGGGAGTGCAACGACCTTCAACTAAGGTTTGGGCGCATAATAGAATCAGAGGGATACAAAAATGTTCAAGTTGAAAATCTGTTACCTTCAGAACAAACATTACAAAAGGAGAATGTGGTTAGACAACAAACTCATGAGCAAGCAACGACCTCTTCTCCACCATTCCCAGAATGACTAATCATACCTCTTCCAATATAAAATCCTGATTTTGATCTTTTGGGAGAACTAAAAAAATTTTGTATAAAAATCCCATTCCTCCAAGCTATCCAAGATATTCCCATTTATGCAAAGACCATAAAATAACTATGTATAAGAAAGCCAAAGAGGAGAACAACAACTAACCCAACCGTCCAAGTAGTCGACACTCTATCTGACTTACTATCAGGAAGAGAAGCACTTGTAAAGTATAAGGACCCAGGAAATCCTATAGTTACAGTGAAAATCAATGGACAGTCACTTCCAAATGCCTTAGTTGATTTGGGAGTTGCAATCAATATCCTAACAACCACCACTTGTCAAAAACTTGGCATTACATCATTAGATCCAAAAACAACCTTATTGGAATTGGCTGACCGATCGATAGTCAAGCCAGAAGGCACACTACATGACGTAATGGTATCTATAGACTTTTGGGAATACCCTGCCGAATTCCTGATTATTAACCCCAAAAACCAGCTAGATGGACACCCTTTAATCTTAGGTAGACCTTGGCTGGCAACTGTTGATGCTTACATTGGCTGCCAACAAGGCAACATGACTATAACTAGAGGGAGTTATGTCAAGAATTTAGCCTTATACCCTCCAGCCCAGCCAAGCCTAACGATAATAAAAACAAAGAAACAGCCTATATCATACCTCATAGAAAGCATTAGATCGCCATTAACCATAGAAGATGTCATTGACTTTAAAGACCAAACAGAGCATGACATCATTAACAGTTTTATTAACCAACCAAAAACCGGATCCCATTTGCAATGTCACATGATCAAGGCAGCATTTGATAATGAAGAAGAAGAAGATCCCTTGAAAGACATTCAATATCAATAAATACCTACCACTTCTGTTTACAATAGAAAAACTATATAAATTGAGCCAGGAAAAACTCTGAACATTAACAAAAATCTGACTGTTGAATAAGAAGAGAAGTTGGTCCAACTACTGAAAAAATATAAGGGAGATTTTGCATGGGATTACCCAGACATGAAAGGAATTTATCCCCAGTTATGTACACACCACATTTATACAGAAAGATATGCTAGACCCATTCTCCAACCCCAACGAAGATTAAACCCTCATCTTAAGGATATTGTGAAAGCTGAATTACAAAAACTTTTGGATGTAAACTTTATTTATCCAATATCTGATAGCAAGTGGGTCTCTCCACTAGTTGTGGTGCCAAATAAGAATGGAAAGTGGAGGATATGAGTAGACTACAGAGAACTAAAAAAAGCAACCCAGAAAGACCACTTTCCCCTTCCTTTCATTGATCAGGTATTAGATATATTAGCAGGAAAGAAATTCTTTTCTTTCTTAGATGGCTTCAGTGGATACAATCAGATTCAGATTGCCCCTGAAGACCAAGATAAGACTACTTTTACTTGTCCTTGGGGGACATTTGCTTACATATTTTTACCCTTTGGTCTATGCAATGCCCCTGCCACATTTTAGAGGGCCAATCTCAGCATCTTTTCAGATTTAATAAATTAAGGGCTCGAAGTATATATGGATGATTTCACACCTTATGGAGATGATTATGAGCCAGCATTAGAAACATTGGAAAAGGTGTTGCAAAGGTGTATTGCCACCAGGCTCTGCTTAAGCCATGAGAAGTGTCACATGATGATGATCGAGGGACTCATATTAGGTCATTATATCTCAGCAGCTGGAATACAGGTAGATCCAACTAAAATTCAGATAATTTTGTTAATACCTACTCCTACCACACAAATATAGGTACGTAGCTTTCTAGGATTTTCTAGTTATTATAGAAGATTCATAGAGCATTATTCTCAAATAGTTGCACCTCTATACGCACTAACAGGGAATGTTGATTTTATTTGGACAGATAAATGTGATCATGCTTTTGAGGATCTGAAAAATCTTCTATCAATAGCCCCAGTGCTAAGGGGCCCAAATTGGGATTTTCCATTCCAAATTTCATCTAATGCCTCAGACACAGCTATTGGAGCAGTCCTTGGGCAAGAGGAAGATAAAAAAACCATATGAAATTTATTATATTAGCAAGAATCTATCTCCTGCTGAATTAAACTATACTGTGACTGAGAAATAATTTTTAGCTGTAATACATGATGTAAATAAATTTAGACATTATATAACTGGGTATCCTGTAGTTTTATATACAGATCACTCTGCCATAAAATTTTTAGCAAATAAACCTATTACAAATGGTAGAGTAACAATATGGTTGATTCTATTGCAGGAATTTGACATCACAATAAAGGACCGACTTGGAAAAGAGAATCCTGTAGCTGATTTTCTCTCACGAATGCCAAAACCAACGGACGCAGCAGTAGTCGAAGATCAGTTTCCAGATGAACATTTGTTTGATGTTACTGCCAAAACCCCATGGTATGTTGATGTTGCAAATTATTTAGCAATAGGTAAATTACCTAAGCATATAACGCCCAATGAACGAAAACAGATAGTACAGCGCAGTACCCGATTCTCGTGGATTGGGGGCTACCTATTTCATACATGAGAAGATATGGACATCAGAAGATGCATCCGAGAAGAATAAATATTTGACATCCTAAAAGCATGCTACGACGGGCCATGTGGCAAACATTTCGCAGATCGCAGGACTGGTCACAAGGATTTACAAACAAGCTATTACTAGCCTACAATTTTTAAAGATGCTAAAAAGTTTGTACAAGCCTGTGATATTTTCCAAAGGGAGGGATGCCCTGGACAGTCCGATGAAATGCCTTTGAATCCACAGTTAGTAATCGAGCCATTTGAGCGTTGGGCGCTCGATTTTTTTGTTCCTATTAACCCACCATCAAATCAGAAAACATACATACTAGTTGCAACAGAGTATGTTACTAAATGGGTTCAAGCAGAGGCACTTCCAAATATTTGTGCGATATGGCCTCCCAAGGGACATAATTACAGATGGAGGACCGCAATTTGTAGGTAATAAAATTGTTGCAACATTAAAAAATTACCACATGCAGCACAAAATTACAACCCCATACCACCCACAAGCAAACGGCCAAGTAGAGAGCACGAATAAGGTGATAGAAGCAATACTTACAAAAATAGTTGCATGACACAGACGTGACTGGGCTTCAAGACTGTCGGACGCCTCGTGGGCATACCGAACAACATGGAAAAATACCACTGGGTATTCACCATATCAATTAGTATTTGGAAAAGAACCCATCTTTCCAGTAGAATTTGAAATTCAAACATTAAGAACAGCCCAGGAGGTGGGTTTGAATTTAAATGAGGCACAGGTCAGCAGATTACAGCAAATCAACGAGTTAGATGAAATTAGGCTCTCCGCCCTCCAGCACACCGCATTAATTCAACAAAAGAGAGCAAAATGGCACGATTCCCTCTTTAAAAAGAAAATCTTCCACGAAGGAAATTGGGCACTCCTATATGACTCCAGGTTTCAGGATTTCCCCGGAAAACTCGAGACACGGTGGCTTGGACCTTATGAGATACAGAAAGTGCATGAAAATGGCACCATTACGTTAACTACCATTGATGGATCTGGAAATTCTTTCAAAGAAACAGTCATCGAGTACGACTTTACCACAAACCGCTTAATCGGGAATCCTTTTACCAACAATTACAGGGAGATTCTACTATGCAGATTCTTGATGAGGAAGATAACCCCTCCTCAGCATTCATTCACTTAACAATTCCTTTATTTCTAAAATTTGTGCATAAGCTTTTCTTTTAATTTTTCTTGTATGAACTGTTTTTTTGTACAGATTTTATTTTTCATGATGTTCTTCTTAAGGAATAGCTGTTGTTCCTCCTAAGGAACAGCAGCCATTCATCTTAACAAAGAAAATCAATCTTGTGTGCCTTTATTTTTCGTGTTGTTCCTCTTAAGGAACAGTTGCTGTTCCTCTTAAGGAACAATAGTCGTTCCTCTTGAGGAACAACACGTCTGCGTGTTCATCTTTTTGTTGTTCCTTTTAAAAGGAGCAGCATTTCCGCTGATTGTTTTTGTTGTTCCTTTTAAAAGGAACAACATTTTTGCTGATTGTTTTTGCTGTTCCTTTTAAAAAGGAACAACATTTTCGTTGATTGTTTTTGTTGTTCCTTTTTAAAAGGAACAACATTTCCGCCGATTGTCTTTGTTGTTCCCTTTAAAAGGAACAGCCCCTTCGCCATTATTTTTCACTTTCTGTTGTTCCTTCTAAGGAACAACAGTCTCGATTTGGAGTGTTTTATCTGTTGTTCCACTTAAGGAACATCTGATGTTCCTCTTAAAGGAACAGCAGCTTGTGTTTTTTTATTTTTTGTTGTTCCTCTTAAGGAACAGCAGTTGTTCCGTCTAAGGAACAACACTTTTTGAGTGCATTTTTCTTTTTTTAGAACAACATTTCGAGAATATTTGTGAATTCTTCATGATCCTTTTAAGGAAAAAATACAAATTTATGCAAGAACACAAAAATTAGAGGTTACTGGAATCAGCATATCAAGGATAAATTGTAATATTTAAATAAATTACTGTGTATTGATAAGAAAAAAAGGAAAGGACTCAACTATCTATATCAATTTGTTGTCTTTATTTTCACTAAAATTAATTTAATTGATTATTTTTATCATGTTGGTTCTTCCCTAATCCTCATAATTCTCTTTGACTTTTATTATTGAATAAGAATAAGGGCATATTTTCTTCTATTGATATGTTCAGACTTCTTCCACCATCCCTACTCTTAAGGAGTGTTGAGCCATCCTTTGTACATAAATAGGGAAGTGCTATATAAAAGAAAAAGAAAAGAAAAAAATATATATCTATATGATTACTAATAATTTTATGATATGTGAGATGGAGGATAGGGGGTCTCATCAAGAGCTAGCCTACCATGATCATAAGGCAGCAGTGAAGTGGCATTCCCATTATGGCCACTACACCAGGGATATGATCCAATGGGCAACTCAGAAAAATAAAAAGCCCTTGGAACAGGAGGTCTCATCACGAGCCGGCTTGCCCACCTTTCACTCCTTCCTGGTGAATGGCATTGTGATTCATCTAGTTCCCAAGCCAACACAATGGCCCCCATCATATCATCACAAAGCACTTTTCTAGGCATATATAAAGGATTATGGTTCCAAGGGCAAAAAAGCAACTTTGTCAAGGTTATAGACACCTGTGGGCAACAAAGCTCTGCTGATGGTATTGGAGTCATATTTTTCACAAATCAATAGCAATTATAAACCCTTTTCTTATATCTTTATCTTAATCTCAAATGAGATTATGCTCCTAAACCCCTTTGTTGAACCTCTTATACATGAAATATTGTTTATAAATCAGTCATAATGGTTTAAGTGGATAATGACCGCATACGCACTTTTATTTATGTTAGTTGTCCTTTTCCTTATTTTCGAATCATTACATAGCATTTCCATATCTATTCATGATTTCATAATATGCCTCAATTTCAGCAATTCAATAATTCTTGATCATTTCATGAATATGTACGACTATTGTCCAGTACGCTGCTCCTCCATTTGACGGTCGAGGGCAACCTATCATATTTCAGGGGAGCATAGGTGACTTCCAACATATGCTTGCATACGATTCAATTCCCTATTTTCATCGGATCCTGGAAATAGCAAGTTTTAACATTATTTTCCGATATGCACGAGGTGCTATTCCATTGCCATTTATGTGTATTATCATGAAACATTAACAGTGTGCAGGGTTTAGATGAAATGGGAGGGCGAGCAGTACGTAGTGAACCTCAAGTACTCACAGTTTCCGACACTGCACGAGAAATTTTGGAGAGAGCAGGGTGGATTACCTACCTTACACGACTGCAGCAGCCCCATGAAACTGTGGCCATTGAATTTTTGCAAAACTTGTAGGAGAACTATTTTATAGTAAGAGGAAGGCAAATAACAGTGACAAATGCAGTAATTGTTGAGGTATCTGGTCCACCAGCAGTTGGACCCGTATGGACCCATAATAAATTGAGACTTCAAGAGGCCATGAACATCTTTCGGGACGAAGGACAAACCCTAACCGTCAAAGGAAAAGGGGTCCAGCCGACAACTCTGGGGGAACCACGGGTAGAACTCGCTACAGTAGTGCAAAGCTACATTACATGCGAAGGAAAAAAGGATGTGGTAAGACGACACCACCTCAAATTATTAGCAGTACTAAAACAAAAATGTGATGTGAATTTGCCTGCATATTCAAATTTTTTACTGCATGACACTGCTTTGAGCATAAGGAAATCTCGTCATACAAGGATGGTAGTAAGCCACCATTTTTTAATTCGATTAATAGTTAGTTACAATCTTGCTCAGCAACAGACTAGTTGGGAAGAATTGTTATTTTCGATAGATGGGGGAATAGCCTTACCTGCCCTGAAACAAAAAAGAATCACCAACACAACAAACAGACCTCTAAAATGCAGACAGTCCTCCAGATTAAGAAGAAGCAGGGGAATGTTGGGAAACCTCCAGAGTAGCAGCAGCCAACCCTTAGAATTACCAAGTTCTGGAGATGAGAAACCCCCGCAACTGGAAGGAGGAGAAAATCAAGAAGAGGAAGAAACTAACCGATCCAGTGAAGAAGAAAGAGAGGAAACAGAACCTTTTGTAACCTCCAGCGCAAGTCCACCACAGATTCCATTGCAGGAGGATGAATTGGCCCAAATTTTGGCCAATATGTGTGAGTATATGTTACCCCAGAGTCCGCTCAACCTCAATATTGAGGCAGAGAAATCACAGGAACATTCTGTCCACAGCAAGGATACATCCGAGGAAATGCATGATGAGGAGGAGGCAGAAGCAGAAGCCCCTCAGAAAATAACAGATCAAACGAGGGTTTCCTCCCCTCAGGAACCTAGTCAGGGTAACGCGAACACTGAAGAAATTTTCCAAACATAGAATGTGGAAACAAGCCAGGACAAGGGCATAGTCCCTGAAGAACAAAACCCAGCTGAGCAGCCAAGTCCAGAAAAGGAAACAGTTGTTCCTCCTAAGACAAGGAAGAAGAAAACAAATGAAATTAAGCAGTTGCAAAAGGAACAGCAAAAGCTGCTAAAATTAGTAAAACAACTCAGACAAAAGATAAGGGTTCTGAAAAGGGGGAAAATCTCTAAAAGAACCCTGAAAACAAGGGATACAGCCATCCAAACGGAGCCCCATAATACGAAGGCCATGGAGACTCAAACCAAGCCCTTATTCATTCAAGATAGCAAGGAACAGCAGGCAGTTGTTACAAACGCAGTTGCCCAAACTGAAAATGTGCAAGTCTGTAATAAATATGTTCATACCGAGGCACTGTCTTCTAGTAGTATGGCCAACAAAGAGACACAGAATGTAGGCACTCGACATTGTAATAAGAAAACCCAGGTAGATCTTCAACCCAAAAATGTTTTGATAAACAAAGACCATGGTATAGAAAAACTCCGAGAGGATCTGGCACAGGCTCAATGGGCTAGAGAAAAGCTCGAAGAAGAAACTGTTCCTAGGAAGAAATACCTAGAGTTACAGTAGCAATTGAAGGACATCAATGCATTAGAGGCAGAAGCCTTCGATAAATGTCAAAAGGCAGAAGAAAAATTTGAAGAGGTAAGGAATAGACTACGAACAGTCAGGAAACAAATGGATACTCTTTGTTCTCTATATACAGATGTTCTAGCATGTAGGTCCCCTACCAAAAATTATGTTTTGTTTTTGTTAGAAAGATATTTGCAGTTAAAAATTAAAGCTACTAAGGCAGGAAAACCTATAGAATTAGAAAATGTAGATGACTTTATAAACTGCTGCAAACTCTATGGAGTAAAATTTCAGCGCTTACTCTGTAAATTTTATTTGCACAATTTTATATTGGCAGAGGAAATGGAGACAAATCCCAGTCCTTTTCTGGGTGATGTCCAATATCAAGAATTCATTTTATTTGTTGTTAACCAGTTAAAATGGCTCAAGGCCTATAACACTTTTCAGAGACAAGAAAATGGGTTAGACCTTTGGGTTAGGGGTGAACCGAGACACCCATTACAATTATGGGCTAGGCAGAAAAGCTTAATGACAAAGGAGGGTGTGATCCAGACATTGGGACCCATCCACAAAGCAATCGTCCTGGATGGGGTAGAATAATTTATGTCCATCAGATACCAAGCCGTAGTAGCAGCTAAACTCTGAAAGAAGATTTCCAATCAGAATATTCAAGGTAGAGAGCCATTCAATTATAAAAAATTTGAGTTAGTTGTTGACCGCCTGGTTATCTATAGTAACCTCATCTTGAGGGAAGGCCCGTATTGGTTAGGTTGTATATTTAAAATCCCTATTATCTGGTATCCTGCAGCAGACTATAAGGCCAAATATGAATTACCTGAAGGGCAGACAAGGCATATTTTTGAAGTTTTAGCTGCAAATCATGGTTTTAGACCACTTAATGAAAAACCCTCTCCAGCCTATTATCTAACTGCTTTACATGTAAACTATGGTTTTCATGAGGACATGAAAAAGGGTAAGCAGGGAGGTGTGTTAAGCATTGGAAAAGGTATGAATTTGCTATGTATTTCTTTATCTTTTTCCTTTAATCATAGCTCCTTTATATTCTAGAATGGTAATATATTGAAGAATTATAATAGAATTAAGGATATTAGTGATTGTTGCAAATTGATTAAAGATTGTCTTTTCTTATATGCAGAAAATAGATGAAGTGGGAAGCCACCATTCGGGGGAAAAAGACAAATCAGAAATAATTGTTGTCCCTTTAACAAAAGACCATATCCAGACAAGAAGGACGAGATCGGAGCGCACAGCCAAAGGAAGGAAAGGAACAGCGCGGCATCAGCGCAAGAAGACAAAACGATAACTAAGTTAGAAGATAGAGTGAATCCCTCAGGATCTCTCGATCATGAGGGATCTCTGCTCAAAGCTTATCTGTCTTTCTTGTTTCATCCGCTGGCTGTTATAAAAGGACAGCGCTTGTAGAAATCGAGATATGTAATGTATAATGTATGATAATTATTCAGACTTCCTGTTGTATTTTCACAATTTCTCATCGACTCTCGTTGGTTAAAACAGAGTGTGATTGCTTGTAAACTCGGTTACATATGATTAATATATAATCCGATTGTCGTTCCATTATTTGATACTAGAGTAGTTCGGTGGTGCTTCACTAGCGGCTAAGGGCCCGGCCCTGGTGGATCCACCTGCTATCTGTACCATTACTTTTTGATTCCAGTCATGTGATGGTTTGCTTTAGTTCTCATTTCCTTTAAATTGCATTTCTTCACAGTTTCCATGTTGTATAGCTTATTGTTTCAATGTTTTATGAAATCAGTTTGTTGCATCAATTATGAGTGAATTGCATTGCTATTCCTTTTCAACATAACAAGATTATTTATTCCTCTGTAACTTGTATTGTTATGATTTTCAGATATAAAGCTTCGTTGTTTAGAGTTTGTTGTTCATTTCCATTAGATAGATATGTTGTTCATTTCCATTAGATAGATTTGTTGTTCATTTCCATTAAATAGATCTGTTGTTCATTTCTGATAAATAGCTTTACTGTGTATTCCTTTCCTGTAAGTATTTGGCTTGCTTTAGAATTTTATTTCAGAGAGCGTGTTTATTCTATTTCCATTAGCAACATTATTGATTCCACTCAGTTATCATTTCCAATTAGTTGTTTATTGTGGAGTGTAAGATCATCAACTGTAAAGGAAATTGGCTATTACTGTCTAAGTCCTCAGATTGGAGATCTTGTTTATGCTTGATTTCATTTACATCAGTTGACAGAGGAAAGAGTTATTACTATTGCATCCTTGACTGATGATTGCCGAGTGAATGATTGGATTTTAGAGCTTTAAGTTTCATGTCATTGCAATTAGATTTCATTTTCAAGCATATGTTTACTTTTGTATTTGAAACACTGTACTGCAAAATGGAGAGCATTACTCTTAGATTAAATTGCCGCCTCAGACTAAGTACACTCTTGAGATAAAAAGTAGTACCTGGATTGATAATTAATGTAGGATAAATAGGAGTTAAAAAGACACCTTTTATACCTCGACAGGTACAAGCATATTGGTATCTGGTATCAACATCTCAAATATTTTGTTCAACGGTGTATTATGTCATTAGTGTTGGGTTTGGAGCCTAATTATCTTCTTTATTTATATGTATCGCCACGTTGGACCCCTATTCTTAACGGGGCAGAAATGTTGTCTGTCGTTTGATCGTCATCAGGGGGGTCCAGGGGGGGGCGGCGGCAACCTTTTGGAGCGCCCCCCCACCCCCACCCCTAGTGGGGGTTTCGGGGGTAGTGCCCCCGAAGCTAAAATAGATGTAAAATTTCCTTGTAAAATATTGTAATTTCGTAGTCAATCTGGGATTTTCATTAAGCAGGTGACTTGACGGTAAAAGTTATGTTTAATTTATGGTTGTTTTCCCTAGAAGGAAACCATTATGTTGTATGAGGGTATTATATTGCGGCTGTATATTGTGTGTATATTATGAGCGAGAAATAGAAAGGGGGACTGTGTGAGAGATTACATGATATTACAGCAGATCTGTTGTAGGTAGTGTCTATTCATTTTACCGGATAATAAAAAGGAAGGACTGGAGTTTTCTGTGGACGTAGCCCAAGTTGGGTGAACCAAATATATTTGTGTCTCTCTTGTTTTATATGTTATTTCTGTATTTTTGTTTCCGCGTATTGTATGTGTTCCATTTCTCTATAATATATAATTTCATAACAATTGGTATCAGAGCTGAAGGTTTATTTGGTTGAAACTCACAGGAAATAAGGGTTCCTTGCTCAAGTTGGAGAAATGGAGGAAAATGGTAGTTTTAGGGTCGATAATTTAACAACCAAAACTACATGTTGTGTAATATGCAGATGCAAGATTATTTTTATTAGAAATATATGTACCTACCATTGAGCAGAAAAACAAATAATTCTTCGAGTATGACAGACGAAGAATGGAAGATTCTCAACAGAAAGGCACTTGGAACAATATGGTTTTTCCTGGCGGAAAAAGTAGCCTTCAATATTTCGAAGGAAACGAAAACAGGGGGTTTAATGACGGCATTGTCAAAACTATATGAAAAACCCTTGGCCTCAAATAAGGTATTTCTTATGAAACATTTATTTAATATGAAGTTGTCGGAAGGTGGATCTATTGATGACCATTTAAATGAATTTAATACAGTTACAAGTCAGTTAAGTTATGTAGGGGTAAAATTTGATGATGAAGTTAGGGCTCTGTTATTTCTATGCTCATTTCCAGAAATTTGGAATGGTTTAGTTATGGCCATTAGTAACTCTGTCTCTGGAACTAGTACTTTAAAGTTTGATGATGTTGTTGGTGCTATCCTTAGTGAGGAAATGTGACGGAAAATCTCTGGTGAAACAACGTGTAATTCTTTGAGTGCAGATACTAGGGGAAGAAAAATGGAAAGAGGAAAGATCTCAGGGTATCGTAGTAAATCAAGGAAAGGCAAAATTAATTCCACATCAGGGATAGTGTGCTAGAAATGCGGGAAGAAAGGACACTTGAATAAATAATGTAAGTCTCGGAAGGGAAAAGAAGGAGACACATAGCAAGAAAACAATCATGAAGCAAATGTGACAGGTGATGTGTTGCAAGATGCTTTGATTCTTTCTTTAGAAAATGTTATTAATGCTTGGGTGGTAGATTCAGGGGCCTCATTCCATGCCACACCTGATAAGAAACATTTTCATGACTATGTTTAAGAATATTTTGGACAGGTTCGTCTAGGTGATGATAAACCTTGTAAAATCATTGGAATGGGTAAATTTCTTGTAAAACGGAAGAATGGCAACCAATGGTTATTAAAGGAGGTAAGGCATTTTCTAGATTTGAATAAAAATATGATTTCAACAGGGCAGTTAGGTGATGAAGGTTGTGTGACAACTTTTACAAATAAAACCTGAAAGGTCACTAAACGAGCACTGGTAATAGAAAAAGAAAAAAGGTTGGTACATTGTATTTATGCAATAGTATTTCTAATTGTGTTAATGCTTTAACCTACACAGGAGCAGATGCAAAATTATGGCATTATAGGCTCGGACACATGAGTGAGAAGGGGATGAAGATTCTTCACTCAAGAAATTTGTTTCCAAGTTTGAAGAATATTGATTTGGATTTCTATGAGAATTGTATTTATGGAAAATAGAAGAGAGTCATATTTATTAGAGTTGTGAAAGAAAAGAAGAGCGAAAAAATAGAGCTTGTGCATACATATGTATGGGTACCTGCTCATGGATCATCTCTCGGTGGCTCTCAGTATTATGTTACTTTTATTGATGATATAACTAGAAAAACTTGCATTTATTGTATTCAGAATAAATATGATGTAGTCTATACTTTCAAGAAATGGGAATATTTGGTTGAGAATGAGACGGGAAAGAAGTTGAAGTGTCTCAAGACAATGGAGGTGAATATTGCAGCAAAGAGTTTGATAGGTATTGATCAGATAATGGAATTCACAGAGAGAAGATAGTTCCAAGAACACCACAAGAAATGGTGTGTCAAAAAGGATGAACAAGAAAATCATGGAGCATGCAAGGTGCATGAGATTTGCATGCAGGATTTCCTTTACAATTTTGGGATATGCTGTAGATACTGGTGTTTATCTAATAAACAGAGGGCCTTCAAGTTCCTTGTGTGGTGGTGTTCCAGAGGAGGCATGAACAGGTAAAACAGTAAACTACTCCTTTTTAAAGCCTTTTGGTTGTGAGGCCTTTATCCATATTAATAAAGAAAATTGAACAAAGCTTGAGGCAAGATCAAAGAAATGTACCTTTATTGGATATGGTGTTAATGATTTTGGTTATTGCTTATATGATTATGAAAATCACAAAATCGTTAGGAGCATAGATGTAATATTCAATGAAAAGGTCTTGTATAAGAATCAGTTGTAGGAAAATAAACAGGAAAAATAAAGCAAAGAATACACAGTTCTTGATGAGATCATAGAAAAAGTAAAGGTGCCTAAAAATAATAATAATGAATAGCCACAACAACAACAACAGGCACCTCAAACACCTGAAAGTGATGTCAAAATATCTACCAGGATAAGTAGACCCCCTGAATGATATTCTACTTCATTATATTATGTATTGTTGATTGATTCTGGTGAACCTAAATGTTATGAAGAAGAAATGCAAGTAGAAACTAGGAAGAAGTGGGAGCTAGCCATGAAATAAGAGATTGACTCCTTAATACATAACCATACTTGGGACTTAGTCAGGTTTCCCGAAGGTAAAATAACATTGTAGAATAAATGGATTTACAGGTTGAAGGAAGAAGATGGAGGAAAACAGAGGTACAAAGCTAGACTTGTGGTGAAGGGGTTTGCACAGAAGAAAGGTATTGACTTTGATGAAATTTTTTCTCCAATTGTTAAAATGACTTCAATCAGAACTATTTTAAGTCCTGTAGGAATGGAATATTTGCATCTTGAAAAATTAGATGTAAAGATAACCTTTCTCTATGGAGATTTGGAGGAAGAGATCTATATGTAGCAACCATAGGTATATGAGGTCAAAGGGAAGGAAAAATTAGTGTGCAAGTTGAAGAAGAGCTTGTATGGCTTAAAACAGGCTCTGAGGCAGTGGTATCTAAAATTTGACAAGTTCATGTCTGGACAAGGTTATACTAGATGTCACTCTTATCATTGTGTTTATTTGAAAAATTAAAATGATGGGAGCTATATTATATTGTTATTGTACGTAGATGAAATGCTTGTTGCAGGGTCTAACATGTAGGAAATCAATTTTCTCAAAGGAAAATTGGCATATTCATTTTTAATGAAGGATTTGGGAGCCGCAAAACAAATCCTTGGTATGAGAATAACTAGAGACAAGAAAAATATCAAATTAACATTGTATCAGAATGAGTACATACAAAAGGTGTTGAAAAGATTTAATATGCAGAATGAAAAACCAGTTAGTACACCTTTGGCTAGTCATTTCAAACTTATTAAGGGGATGTGCCCCAAGACCCAAGAAGAAATGGATTATATGTCTAAAATTCCATATGCATCAGCAGTTGGAAGCTTAATTCATGCAATGATCTGCACAAGACCTGATATTGCACATGCAGTGGGAGTTGTAAGTAGGTACATGAACAATCTAGGAAAAAAATATTAGATGGAAATGAAATGGATTCTCAGATATTTGAGAGGTACCACAAATCAAGCATTATGCTTTGGTGGTTCAAACAATGCTCTACAGGGATATGCTGATGCAGATATGGAAAGTGATAGAGATAACAGGAGGAGCACTACATGGTATTTATTTTATGTCGGTGGAACAATTGTCATTTGGGTTTCAAAAATGCAAAATTTTGTTTCACTTTCAACAACAAAAGCAGAGTATGTTGCTACTACAGAGGCTAGTAAAGAAATTATTTGGTTACAAAATTTTATGGATGAATTGGGTAAGTAGCAAGAAATGGGAAGGTTATACAGTGATAGCCAAAGTGTCATTCATCGTGCAAAGTGTTGGAATCATGATTTCCATTAGACCAAAACCCACAGGCATTAGTCTCCACTACAATCACCAGAGTTAGGATCCACGAGAGGCAGTTAGTCCATGTCGCGAAACAAATGGGGAGAGTTGAACCCAATGTCCAACAATCTCCCCCCCAATGCGAGCCGGGTGAGTTTCGAACTCGAGACATCTTTCTCTGATACCACTTGTTGGAATCACGATTTTCGTTAGACCAAAACCCACATGCGTTAGTCTCCACAACAATCACCAGAGTTAGGATCCACAAGAGGCGGTTATTCCATGTCGCGAAACACACGGGGAGCTTTTAACCCAATGTCCAACACAAAGAACTCAACATTTTGTTCAAGGACTAAACAGAGATAGCTCAAGTACCATTTCATACGGTCAGTGTTGGAAGATGGAGAGGTGAAGCTGAAAAAGATGCACACTAGCCAGAATCCTGCAAATATGTTAACAAAAGTTGAAACCAAGGAGAAACTAAAATTCTGCTCAATTTCAATTGGTCTTCAAGTATGATGATGAAGATGAGAAATAGCCAGTTCCAGAGTGGAGTCATTATCCAGCAAATGAAGTATTAGTGGAGCTTCTACAATCAGTCTCTGAGTGGGAGATTGTTGGGTGTGGAGCCTGATTATATTCTTTATTTAGATGTATCGCTGTGTTGGACACCTATTCTTAATGGGGTGACAACGCCACTCATTTTTTGATCACCGTAAGGGGGTCCAGGGGGGGTGGCGACAACAAACTTTTGGAGGCCCTCTTGGCGGGGGGTTTCATGGGAAACGCCCCCTAAGCTAAAAACAGAAGTAAAATTTCCTTTTAAAATATTATAATTTCGTAGTCAATCTGGGATGATCATTAGGCAGACGATATGACAGTAGAAGTTATGTTTAATTTAGGGTTTTTTTCCCTAGAAGGAAACCCCTCTGTTGTATGATGGTATTGTATTATGGCTATGTATTGTGTGTATATTCTAAGAGAGAAATAGAAGGGGGGACTATGTGAGAGAGTAGATGATATTACAACGGATCTGTTATAGGTTGTGTCTCTTCATTTTGCTAGATAATAAAAAGGAAGGACTGGTTGCTTCCGTGTACGTAGCCCAAGTTGGGCGAACCACATATATCTTTGTCTCTTTTTTTTATATGTTATTTCTCTATTTGTGTTTCCGCATATTTTTTGTGTTCCATTGCTCTATAATATATCATTTTCTAAAAATTAGACTACATTCCCACGAAGGAGCAGGATGCAGAGATCTTGACGAAGGCACTGGCAAGAAGAAAATTCTAATTCTACAGAGACAGGATCAGGGTAGCAGATAATCCCTTTCTTTTTGACAAGGAGTGTTGAAATAGCACCCTAAAGGGGGCTTCTGATTTAATTTTCCCTTAATTAAACTGGAACATAAATTATAATTTCATCTCATGACAACTTGTTTTAGTTAACTAAGTCAAAATGACTGAGTTAGCTTAGGAAATTCGAGTTGAGGGTCAGAGAGGAAACATGTAGAGTTCTCCAATGATTTAAGGGGGTCCAGTTACATTTATTTGTGAGTTGTTAGTTAACTCAATTAATTGAGTTAAAATCAGTTTAGCTAGTTCTAACTCAGTGATGAGCTAGTGAGAGGTCCAGTTTTTTTACAAGTTCCAATTTGGTTATGACCAATTCCCTATTCGGGGGTATATCGCTTCGGCCAATGGTTCAATTCTAGTAAAATTACTTGGCATCGTTTTCAAAAGTGTTGCCCAAAGGGGTGAAGAAGTGGGTTTGAAACTAGTGAAATAAATCACATAGCATCTATCATAACTTTGAAGACTTTCACTTGATAACCAAGGATTCCTATGAAGGTTACCCATCCTAGTACAAACCTAACTCAAGAGCACTTAATCATTGTGTTTTTCTCCACAATCAATCGTGATTAGCTTGCTAGCCAATTTTTAAAGCATTAACAAGTTTTGCACATTAAGCCAATTTTTAAAGCATTAACAAGTGTTGCACATTATGAACCATTCGTTCAAAGCATCCTTCTCTTTCTTGAGCTTGTCGGGGGATTTTTCAATTCAACGTTATGAAATATTCTTTTGGGGACTAACTAAATGGAGTCTTTAATATTCAATTTTTTTCACTATGTCCTATCTCCCATGAGAATCATTCACTAATGACCAATTTTTGTGATCTTGAATAGTCCACTTGGCATTCATGGCATTAGATAATTCTCACAAGAGTTAAGAGGTGGGATTGAAACTACTAAAATGAATTTTGTAGCTTCAATCATCACCTTTAAAACTTGCACCCCAAAACCAATTATTCTTGGAAAGGTTCCTCATTCTAAGAATACCCCCACAAGCTCAAACTCTACCACAATTAAACCTAGTAGCTTATACCTTTTAAGAAAATAAGAGAGGATCTTAGTACAATTATATGAAATTATATTCATAATTGTAACCAAAATTTTGGCTGGACTAAACAATGCGTGAATAAAGAATAGCTCACAAAAATACATGCAAAATACACTCTAACACAACAAGACCAACAACATACCTAAATTTGATGAAAATATTGGCACTCCAAAAAGTTTTAGTTATTTATTTCAAGTAGTCACACACTTCAACAAATCCATCCAAGCCCCCAAAAAAATCCCACATCCTGCCAAAACCCCACAACTCATCATCAAATCTTCAAAAGAATCTCACAAACTCAAAATTGCAGGTAGAAATGAGAATGAAAACTCTGTTTTGTTTTGGAACAAGTAGAGGGATCTTCTTATAGGTTTTGGAATAGGGTATGTAATGTACACAATACCCCCTATACACTTGAGGATATAGGTTACTTTAGTTAACCACTAAAATTCAAACCAATTCATCAAGGAACCAAACTAATTGTTCTATTATTAAATAATTGTTATCAATAGGCATGACACTATAGATATATGCAACCTAAAAACAACCATTCCATTATTCATGAAACCAAAATTCGTAAATGTGTGCTAACATAATAGTCAAATGAAGCTTGAAATTAATTCAACCATGACAATTCGATATTAAATTCAACACAATTCATAGATACAATTACAAACACTTATGTCCCGGGGGGGAAACTCAATTGGTAATTCGAGACATGTGAAATCATTGAAACTCGAGAGACTCGGGTTCAAATCCCCCATGTTGCGACCCGAGCTACGTGGAGGAGGAAAAATCGTAGCCCCGCATAGGTAACTGGTAGTTACGTGTTATGCGAGCTTATCAGTGCTTATGTGTCACAAAAAAAAATAGGAACACTTATCTCTTTGGAATTTCTCAGCATCTACCTATGGAAGAGGGATGTTCCATTCAATTATAGGTTCCCTACTGCAATGAAGGCTACTTCCAAGCTCGGGCTATGAATCCATAAGGGACACATTATTCCTATGGTTTCCTCTAGTTTCTCTTCTCACAACCCAATCTTAGACTAACAATCATCTACAATATTTTGCAACCCATATCCATCTTCCCCGTCAACTTGCACAACCAAAGGAATGGGGTCCCTTTCTCTACTCACTAGTCCTTCAGGCTATCCCACTTCCCTCCAAGGTTGAAACATAGGTTGGATAGGAAATACCACTACTAGAATTCCAACTATTTATAAATTATAACGAATTCCCTTTATTAGAGAGAACATAATTATGTACAACCACAATTTTCTATAAATTTATGGCTATAACTTTCACAGTTCAAAATTGGTTTACACATAACAATTTGCTCTAGGAAACTCCCCAATTTCCTTGACGAAGGACAATTTCCAAAATGTATTCCTAATTTCTTACAGTTTGGCTCTCTAGTAATTGCAAAATAGTCCTCTTTGAACTCCTCTCTCCACTTGAACCTTCAATTTTAAACAAACATAATCCCAGTAGCTATAGTATTCCATGTAAAGATCGCTTT
This sequence comes from Pinus albicaulis, assembly GCA_034641835.2. Lineage (NCBI taxonomy): Eukaryota > Viridiplantae > Streptophyta > Pinopsida > Pinales > Pinaceae > Pinus > Pinus albicaulis. The sequence continues at coordinate 526,177,786 of CM076583.1, read as the reverse complement.
AGATACATGGCATAAAGGGGCCACATATCCCTTCATGCACTAATCCTCCCAAGGTTAATTAAGCATAATTAGCTAATAATCAGATACATAATCATTTTTAACCAGATTTTGAATTAACTCCTTGTTATGGTGTGACAAAAACCCCATTATTGTAAATATATTAAATAATGAGGATCCCTTTTATTTTAAATTTTAATACAGTTTCCCCCCAAGTTTAAAATATTTTTGAATAAATTCGAAAAGAACAAATGCATATTTTTTCCCTTAAAGGGTAAAACCCCATTTTTAACTTTTACACAATGTCGTATATCAAGATTTATTTTTCAACTTAACTTATAAATCGCAAGACCAATATCGCTACTCCATCTCCCGCCAAATAACGAAAGTTTTCTTTACGTTTCTATTTACCGCATATGACAGAAACCTTTACGTTGTTCAATATTGGATATCGGAGATTGATTTTCCTTTAATCTGCAAAACTTCAGATGTCAGTAATCCAATATCAAATATTAGATACCTGATGCAAACGCCATAAACATTAGCATAATTTAGATAGTTGATATCATGCATTAGTTTGCCACGTCGAGACTCAACGATGATGTGTCATTGCACACGTGGCTTAAATGACATGTCACATAACATGTGTCACCTCTTTACCGCCCTTTTGGAATTCGTTTTGTTATATTTAGTAAGACATGTGGCATCTAAGTGGCAAGGCCATATCAGTCCCCTCCACATCATCATTACATCACATTATCCATCTCATATCGGATACCAATGTTCCATAATAACATGTTATATCAAAAGAAACTTTCGATACCATATATCATTTAGTGGATTTAATTAATAATAAGTAAGCATAATTAAAATATTAGGCATGATTAATGGGTGATTAGTGAATCGTTTTTCTAAGCAAATTAATGTCTTATATTATTATGGAATTCAAGTGTTTTTGTACTAAAGTGATATCAAATATTGCTTGAACCATTATATAGCATACAAATTTTGATATGCCATTTATCTGATATATAATATTCCGATATCGGGATATCAAAGTATCATAATGCATGAGCTTGAGAATTCCTCAATTTGATATTTGATAACGTGTTTTTAGATTAGCATAGGTTAGAATATGTTGTCATGGATGGAAAATCCAAAGAAGACGATGGGAGATTGTTAAATATGTTGTCAAATGAGGTGTTCATTGATGTCAAGTATTGATATGATGTCACTGTCAAAGGTGTTGTTAGCATAAGGAGGATGTTGGACAAGTATTGACAAAGGTGTTGTCATTAGGTCATTGATATCACAGGTGTCAATGGTGTTGTATCCAAATCAAAGGTAAATAAATGGAAAGAGTAGAGAATATTGCAAGAAGAATGAAGATCAACACATGTATGCCAAAGGCAAAGATTTGTTAAGGTGTAGAGACTTTGAGGCCATTGTTGTGCAGTAAATCAGCTCAAGAGGACTTGGGACCCACTCAAATGGATAGATCTATGAAAGAGCTTTCTAGTGGTATATAAAAGCCTACTAAAGTCCTCCTAGATCATATCAAGTTATTGCCATTCAAAGTCAGGGAAGCCCAAAAGTCAAATAGCAGAGTTAAAGTTGGAAAAAGGGTCAACTTGGTGATAGTTTGGCAGTCGGGTAGAGTTGGTAGAGATTTATGGCGAAGCCACTAAACAAAAGGTTCGGGTGGATGTCGCCTGAAAGAGTAGCGAGACAAGAATTCATTGGCCAAGCGGTAGTCCCATGTCCACGCAATCTCAGCGGACTTACCCCAGATGGTGTGAAGTAGGGAGAAATATTGAATCGCCTGGGATGATTCAAGCCCAAGGATTCAACACGCAACAAAGGAATTTGGTTGGTGGAGTTCAACAAGAGGAGATCCCCATGAGACAACTCACCCTGTGAGGACTTCCCTAGAAGAGCAAAGGTGCAGCACATAAATGAAGGAATGGGATGGCATAGGGCAGAGAGACGTGGCAAAAGGAGAAGGCATTGCAAAGGTAGATGGTCAAGACCCTTTAAATTTTTAATAAATAAATTTGTCACAAAACAAAAGGCTCAGGAATCCATTTCTCTCTCCTCACTCGCAAACGTGTGGCAATATTTTATTGGTTATAGATTATGTCAGCATGATGATAGACTTGAGGATATGTGGCATGTGTTTTCAACATTTTCAGGTGGTCATCGAGGGGCCAAATCTAAGTGACACAGGCCACCACTCAAACGGCAGCATATGGAATTGGTGATGTGAGCATGATGACACCCCGAAATATTTTAAAAGTGCAGTAAGCGGAGACTCCAGGATGACTAGGCGTCGGGCGGATGTGGAAGTTGTCAGAGACAAGTCACCCCAAGTGGTACGCAATTGGTCCAAGAGCGTACCAGTGGTCCCATAAAGATACATCATCTCGGCCCCGAGGGCCGAGACCTTGGAAGCTCTAGGCTGATTCAACACCGAGAAATGATGGCAGTAGCATAAGCACCAAGACACGTCACCTTGGAGGTGCGTCCCTGGAAGAGTTTGATTTTACGAAGCAAAGAAAATTTGGGCTAACAATGATCTAGGACACAACAGCAGACAAACAAGGATTAGAGGACCAATAAGAATAGAGCGCAAGTGAAAAGAGGTGGACCCACGTGAACACATAACCTCGAGAGGGTGATCTTGGAGGCATTTTCAAAAGCACGTCAGGGAAATGAAGTCGAGGGCCAAGCTAAAGTGCCAGGACGAGGTTTTGTTGTGACATTGTGACCAAAGGCAGGAAGGTGTTTGTAGTATAAAATAATCCCTTGGGGTGTAAAGCACAAGAGGCTAGCAGAAGGTTCTATGCGTGTTTCTAATAAAGTGCTCAAGCCCAGCAGAGTTATATATGGCAATGTTTGGTTAGGCGCTTTGGACCTATGGTTAAAGATTTAAAGCATGAAAACGGGTTGACAACTAATGTTTGGCATATATGCCATATTAAGCGGAGCACTAAAAGCTTTAAAAAGGAGGGCATGAACGAGTTGGAAGCATGATAGTGACATGAACAAATTTAAAGGAAAATTTATCATAATAGCTAAATTTGGCGATGTGCCAAATTTAGAAGTAGCATTGCTAAATCTTGTAAAAAATACATCATAGAAAATTTGAGCAGTTAAGCTCAATTTTTCTTGCAGAAAGAAGGAGGGTTAGAATACTTCGAGAACAAGTTCAGAAGACATATTTGAAGTAGGACAAAGGGAAAAAAAAAATCATGCAAGCATTCAAGTGTAAGATAACTTTTTTATTCAATATAAAAAATTTGATTTTTTTCTTGGAAAAAAAAAATGTAAGATAACTAAAGTTTTAATTCCAAAAATATCAGTCCAAATTCATTTATAAGCAGAATTCGAGCAACCAGGGTAAGAGTTTTTTGGTGCAATTATATGCATAGGGTTAGTGTGCATGAAGGGTGAATCAGAGATCAATTTTAGTGTCTAAAAGGTGTTTGAGAAGGAAGAGAATGAATTGGTGAATGACGTTTTAATGAATTCAACAAAGATAATTTTATGGTGAAATTAGTAATTAGTAAGGATTGATGTTGCTAGTGTATTTGGTTTTTTATTGATCTAAAAGGACTGTATTATTTTGTTGTGCTAAATGTCTTTTCAATTATAAAACATGTGCATACTTGTTTCCATAGTTTTCTTGAGGATTGAGGATTTTAACCATGAAATATAGATTATTTTAGTGAATTAGAAGCATGAAATAAGAGAAAATAACACTCAACAATAGTGTATAACAGATAAATAAAACCACACATAACATTTACACAATAGGCATGATGAAGTAGTTCACCCCACCTGGGCTACATCTGCTGGTCTAGCTCCCAATGGCATGTCCATCTTTCATTATGCTCAAAATTTTGCAAATACATGTGTTTACAGGCCTCTAATGGTTGTTTTCTCTACACCAATGGCTCTAGAATGCTCCAATTAGTCTAGATTGACTCTTCATTCCCTCAAATTGGGCGAAAATTGAGCCTCCAATTCATTTTCCCAGTAACTCCTAGAAAAACTCCACTAATTGTGGAGAACTCCACTTAACTGGAGTTAAATTTGGCCAAAACCCAAAAAAATAGGGGCGTGTTATATATTCCTGCCAGCGCTAACTATAAAATTTAATGTTAAGGGTAGGGGTGGCCATATGCGTACCCCTAAACCCTGCATGACCGTAACGGTCGGCAGAACCGTAGGATAGAACCGTGGTAAATAGCATTGCAACTGGAGTTTGAAGTGGAGTTAATGTAACTATCGGAGTTTAAACCACCGTAGAATTCGCATGTGATAACGTTGTCGATTAAGTTTATTGTCGCAGTTACCAATTTTCGGAGTAACGTTTATTGTGCCATTTACATGTGAATGCTCTGTGGGGTCGCCAACGGGTTAGGATTGTCGGCAGTCCCCAACCCCCGCAACACTTTCTATTAACATTCAAATAAAACCGGTGCACCATATGGTTAAGTAACATGATGTAGCAAATATGGTGGAGACCTATGCACGCAGGTCGGAGATCGCAGGGTCGAACCCTGCGGACCTCATAAAATTTTACACTAACCTCTTGGGGACACGTGGCGGCCTCAGGGCTCGCCACGTGTCACCCTATAATTGGTCCAACAAAAATACAATGTACAACCCTGAACTAATCACAATGCGCCAATTATCATCCTCTGACTGGATCTTAGAAAATGAATACTCTTTGAAATATTCTTTTTTGTTGACTGGGCATCCCAATCAACCCTGTCACAAAATTTAGCTGTTTGGGAAATCGATCAGAATGCGATATCTCCCTCATATGACATCGGTTTTTTGAACCGTTCATGGCACCGGAATCAGGAAGTCGAGATCTACGCAACCGTCCTAGTTTCAACTCAATCCTGTAACTTTCAATTTTGAGAAAAATTTATGAACTCTTGATCACTCCTCCCCATTGGGAAGCTTTTGGACCCCAAAAGAGTTGATTCCTATTCAGTAGATGAGGGTACAAATCCCTCACCTTTCCAACCTCCATCCACTTTTCCTTGCTAGGTTTAGTGCCTTTGAGCCCAACTCGAAGGTAGTTAACACTTCCCCTCTTGGACGCTCTTGTACTCCTATCAAGAATTGTATCTTCCTTGATCTCATCCAGAAATTTTGGTGAGAAATCGTCAATAGAAGGAAGTTTAACATCACTTCCTTGATCATTGATCAAAGGTGGCTCATACAAATGTAACTTTTCACATTAACAATTGAATACAGTTTCATATATGAAGGCAAGTCAAGTTGAAATGCATTGTTACTAACTTGCTTTATGATCTTGAATGGACCATAGCGAATGGGTTTGAGCTTTTTACCTTCCCCTTGCATCCTTTTTTTGCTTATGTTCAACCATACCTCATCTCCCTCTTGAAATTTGTGATCAACTCTATGTTTGTCATGCCTGTCCTTGTATTTTCTTTGACTTTTCTCAAGTTGTTCTTAAAATTGTTGATGTATAGTCTGAATTTGTTCAATGAACTTTCGAGCCTTGTCAATATCACTATGCCCATCAATTGCAACATCCTTCTCAAAGATGAAGTCTAATGGAAATTTTGGAAAATATCCAAAGCATACTTCAAAAGGTGATGTATTTGTAGAAGAGTGCTTTTCCCATTTGTAAATGTGTTGAATGTAATGCAGTTGTTCATCCCACAACTTAGGATGTTTGTTGCAATATCCTCTCAATAGATGCACAACGGTTATGTTCACCACCTCGGTCTATCCATCAGTTTGCAGATGAAAAGCAGTACTCTTTTTCATCTTTGTGTCTATCATACTCCATATATTGGACCAAAAATTCCCAATGAACATGGAATCCCTGTCACTAACAATAGAAGTTGGAAATCCATAATGAACCCATACATGTTGAAAATAAATTTCAGCAGTTTGTTCAGTAGTAATGGTTTTCTTACATGGCATAAGTATACACATTTTACTGAATCTATCCACATCTACATAAAGATAATCATGTTGTTTTCTTGACATAGGTAGACCTCCAATAAATTCCATGGAGACACTCTCCCATGGCCTTGATGGTACCGATAGTGGCGTGTACAACCCAGCTTCCTATTACTAGGCTTGCTTCTTGCACACATAGAACAACCTCTTATAAAATGCGACACACTATCTATCATGAGAGGCCAATAGCAATACCTTTGTAGATGTGCCACTCTTTTGCTTACCCCAAAGTTTCCAGCAATAAGAGATGAGTGAGCTTATCTCATGACACTTAGCCTCTCTCCTTGTGGTATACACAACTTTCCCAAATGAAACAAAAAATTTCTATGCGTGTGATAATCATTTTCTTCAACTTGATTCCCTTCACTCAAACTAGCATACAAATCTTGAAAATAAACATCATGTGCATATTGTTCTATGTAACTCTCATGTACAATAGGATTATTTTTTAGTAAATTAGAAGCACTTATAATTGGTCGTGAAAGCATATCATCAATTTTACTGAAAATACCTTTCTTGTACCTTATAACCAAGTGAAATTGTTGAAGAAATCCCATCCACCTGAAATGTCATGATTGTTGCAATTTTGTTTGCGATTGCAAATACTATAATGGTTGGTGATCGGTATGTACAATCGTCTCTTTACCCATAAAGTAATGTTTCCACTTATTGACACTTTGTACCAATGCAGATAGTTCTTTGTCATATGTAGGATAATTAGTTACATCACCATTGAATGTTTCAGAATGAAAATCGATAGGCTTACCATGTTGCAAAAGTACTACGCCCATGGCATAATCACTAGCATCAGTTTGAATCTCGAATGGTTGTCTCAAACTTGGTAATGCAAGAATTGGAGCTGAACTGATCTTGTCTTTTAAAGCTTAGAAATCTTGTTGTTGTTTTCCTCCCCATTGGAAGCCTTTCTTCACACTTATCATTGCATGCATAAGAGCTACGATGGTAGAAAATTTAGCAATAAACTTTCTCCAATACTGAGTTGCACCTAAGAAACTTCTTACTTCAGTTACTATTCTGGGTGTGGGCCAATTCACAATGGCTTCCATTTTAGAAGGATCAATTCTCAACTCACCTCCTCTTACAATGTGTCCCAAATAAACCAAAGAAGTTGTAATATTCCTAATTAGCGATAGCTAATTGGAATATTCTATTTTGTTTAGTTTTGCCGTCTATAGTTTGTAAATAAATAAAAAGTGAGTGGAGAGGGTCTAACTCACTTAAGTGAAATAAAACACCCTCCTAGTAGCACAACGTTGTGACTTAAGGGGGAGCCAAGGGGGCCAAGCACCACGTAGAGAGGAGGCCTACATTAGCTCTAGAAGCTTCTGCACAGGAGAGATTGGACACGTGGCAAGAGATGGAGGCTACGTTGAGGAGATGGCCTTGGGATTGGAGGAAGGCCAACGTTATAAAAGAAGGGGGAGCTTTCTCATTTGATTCATTCTGTTGTTGATGATATTGAGCTAGACGTTGTGTCTTCTTGAGCATGCTAGCTGTTTAGCCTGTCTGCAGCACTGTTTAGTGCATTGAGTGTCTCCGATCAGAGATCTCGCCCTCAGCCCCAGGGGACTTCGAGTGCCTACTCGGGCAAGGTTATTTCTTCAGTATTTTGTGAGATTTTTTGTTGTTTGGGTTTTCTGCGGAGCTGGGCTTTCATAGAGACTGCGCAGTCACTGGGAGAGAGGACGCAGTCCTTTTTGGAGGTACTCCGGATTGGGATTTCTGCAGGAGATTTAGTCAAGATTTTGAGCAGAGGATCAGCCTTTGCTAGTAGGAGGATTTTGGTGGAGTTTGAGGTAGTGTCTCAGCTATTCTCATTTAGCCTCTGCGCTGAGCCTTTGAGGCCAGCGTAATTCCTTGAGGAGGTATTTTCGGGTGGTTTTCGGGGGTTGGCCATTTTTGATATGGTTTCTGGGTTTTGTCCGAATTGGTGAATAGAGGAGGTTTGCAGATTTTCAGCTCATTCCGGCATGGGGATCAGCCCCTAGTCTTCAGTTCATTCCAGCAGTAGTAGCTACACGGTAGTTTTCCAACAGCTGAGACGCAGTTTAGAGAGCAGCCATTTCCTATATATTCTAAGAGCATTTCTTCACTTGCCTTGAGCAAGATTAGGTGCCATCATTCTGATCACCTATTGTACTTCATTATATTTCTCAGATTAATAAAATGGCTTAGCATTTCCTCTCTATGTTTCTGGATGAGTTGCCGTATTTCCTTTCTATGCTATTATATGTCTGTTGCACTATTATTTTTATATATGCTTGAGCATTCTAATTCTATACCACTTGGTGTGTTTATCTATCACTCTTAGACAGAGTCTGGAAAGGGCCAGGTAGCCTCCGGATCTCGTCCTCTTTCAGAGGCGGAATATCCAATAAATGCCCTCCCAGTCCATCTCTGGTTGGAGTTTGCCGTGTTTTAGAAATATCTCCGAAACGGGATATTACAGAAGTCTTTCCAAACTCACACTTTGACATCTTAAGAAACAATTTCTCTTTCTTCAAAACATCAAGCACCCTATTCACATGTAAGGCATGTTCTTCTCTTGTTTTGCTGAAAATCAATATGTCATCTAAGTACACAATCACAAAGTCTTCAAGAAATGGACGCAAAACACTATCCATAACATGCATGAAATTCACTGGTGCATTACACAAACCAAATGGCAGGACTAACCACTCAAAGATTCCTTGTTTGGTTTTGAATGCAGTTTTCCATACATCACTTTTTGCAATTCTCACTTGATGATATCCACTTCGTAAATCTAACTTAGTGAAAAACTTTGCTTCTTTTAGTTGATCAAGCAGATCATCTATCCTTGGGAGTGGGTATCGATTCTTTACTGTTATCTTGTTCAAAGCTCTGAAATATACACACATGTGCCAAGTCCCATCTTTCTTCGGAATCAAGATTATGGGTGAACCGCATGGCGAGGTTCTTGGTCTCATGATTCCTTTGTCCAACATGTCCTTGATTTTCCTATTTATTTCAGCATTCTCCATTATCCACTACATGCCGATGTTTGGAAGAGGAAAATCTTGCTGCAACTGAATCTCATGTTGAATCTCCCTTTTTGGAGGCAATCATGTTGGCTCCTGAAACTTCTCATGATGTGCATCAACTACATCGTATAAATATGATTTCAACTTAGGATTGCAACTCTCAAATTATTCATGATTATCATTAGCTTTAGTCTTAATCAGTAGAAGAACAAAATTCTTACTTGAATTTACCAGCCTTGTTACCTGTCCAGCATTTACCATAGCAATGTTTGTCTTCTTGTGATGTGCTCTAACAATGTACTCCTTGCCATATTTAAATAAATGGTATTTGTTCTCATGGCGATGGAAGATCACTTTCCTGTCATACAAGTAAGGACCCCCCAACACAATACCTGTTATGTCAAGCGGAACCACATCTAATTCAACTGTGTCAACAAAATGTGCAGTTATTGCAAACCGCAATATACACTTCTTTGAAACCTGTAAATTTTCATCCTTACAAATCCAACCAAGCGGATATATTTTTGGATGTGGTATGGTCTCAAGATTAAGTTTCTTGACCAAGTCTTCAAAGATTAATTTTTTTTGTGACCCACTGTCAAACAATGTGTCAATATTGGTATGTTTGGATATGACCCTCACATGAAACAGTTCAATTTTGTCTTCTTCGTTTGGAGCATGAATGTGATAGTTTGATGTACTAGTATTGGGTTTAGTTTCAATTTCTTTCCCCTTCATGTTCTTCAATCCCATGGCTGTAATTTTAGATTCATCACCTAAATCCTCTCCTAAATCATGTTGAGTTGTAGCTACAATTTTATGTTTCCCTTTGTTGTTGTATCTCTTGGTTTTCATTTCAAGATGTAATTTCCAACAATGATTTTCATCATGGCCTTCTTTTGAACAATTTTTACAAACCAATTTTTCTCCCTATTTCTTAACAGATGCATTCTTTTTTGTTTTTCCTTTTGAGGTCTTCTCTTTTAATTTACCCTTGAAAGGTTTCTTCCTGCCCTCTTCAGAAATGTTTTCCCTCTAGTTTCTAGATGTGTGGCCTGAACACATACTTCATCTAGACTTGTGGGGTTAAACATGAGATTAGTATGTTTTAGGTAGCTATGTAAGCCTCCTATGTACTTGAGCAAAGTATCTTGGCTCTGCAAATCTACCCCTAATAAGAGAGTTCTTCTCCTAAATTCTTGGGTGTATTCTTGCACATTCTGTCCCTTCAATTGTCTAAATTTGTTCTAGTTCATTATGGCTTTCCTCATATGAGCTAATGGATAAAATTGTTGTTTTATTGCAGTAATGAAATCAATCCATGATAGAATAATATTACTTGATCTCCTCCTTTTTCTTGGCTTCCCACCAAACAAGTGTTTCACCTTCCATTCTCAATGAAGCTAATTGGATTTTGGTATCATCATCTTGAAGGCTCTAGATTCTCAAATAGACCTCCAATTGCCTAATCCAATTATCAAGCTTTTTTGCATTGACTTCACCATTAAACATTGGCAATTCAAACTCAACATCAAGTTTTAAAAAAGGAATTTTACCAATGTTCTTTGATTTGTGTGGCTGATGAACTAAAGATGAAGTAGAGGATGATGATGATGAGGGTGAGGATGGTGACTTTCCATTGCCTCCATTTCCTCCATTGCCCTTCTTTGACTTATCTTCATCATTGTGACCTCCTGGTGATCCATGTCCTTCCTTATGAATTTTGGGTCCTTATCCTTCCAGATTCTCATTCCTTTCTTGATAAAGGATTCTAACCATCTCAATCATGTCAAGGAATGCTTTCCTGAACACTCTTTCTTCCTCTTTGGGATCCATCTCTTCATGGATTTCTCTTTCCTCTCGAGGGATGCTTATTACTACTTATGCTTCCTTAGGAGGTGAACTAGGTGGTGGAGTGATCCAGGTGGATATTGGTGGCCACCCGCCTTTTCCACTTGGGGCCCCACCATTGTCTCTTTCAGTTTTTTAGTTTCGGCACAACTTACTATTTTCATTAGTTTTTGGGGTCCTGAATTTCTAGAGCCATTTTGAGGCCCTAAATGAAGTTTTTTGGGCATCGCGACTTCTGATATTTTTGAATCTATATTCACGGTTAGCAGTTGTATTCCTTGGATATATATTTCTAATGATGTATCATGTGCATCAAACAGAGATAGTATGCCAAAGTTACGACCTCGGGAAGTTGAAACACTAATTTACCCAAACGGGGCCCATAGTTTTGGCGCTTCATCTCCTAGGGTTAGGATTTTGGATGTTTAGGGTTTTCCATTGTTTCTATATAATAAATAGGCCCTTAAGACTCATTGTAACACAGTTCAGAGGCCTGTAGCTGCCACATCTCTTCTTAGATATAAGCTACCAGTGCCCTAGCTAGTTTATATCCATTCTGTCTATAGGAAAATTTCAGTTCTTTGATATTAATGAAATGAAGTGTTGTTTCCGCTCCATATTTGTATTTATGGTTGTATGTGTATTCTGTTGCATTCCTGCATAAATTCGGATCAGTGGTATTAGAGCAATCTGCTTTTTCTCAATCCTTCTTTGCATGTTTCCAAAGAGGTCGGGGTATAAGGAGTTAGGGCTCAATCTGGTTGAACCTTTGCAAGATCATCCTCGCAAACCCTGACGGCTGCCCTGGGGGATGAAAAGAAAGATGAGGGAGCAAGAGATCCTATCAAAATATTGCTCAAGGAGGCCCTCGAAAAATAAAGGAATGCGATGATGGATAACTTTTCCCAGATCCTTCAATGACTTCCCACTAGCGGCGCATCTGCATTCAACAGCGACTCTAGAGGCGCGACTCCCTTTAAGGTACAAGTAAAATTTTACATTCCCATATTTGAGGTTCAAAATAATGCAGATGTCATAGATATATGGTTGAATCTATTAGAAGGATGTTTCTCAGTTCATGACTTTTTCGACCAGGAGAAGATTATTTTTTCACTCCTTAAAGCTACCCCCCATGTCAAGGACTGGTGGGAAACCTACTATGAGAAAAAGGACGAGATAGAACCTTCTCTGTTCTCAGCCATACCCACTTGGAATTCTTTCTGAGATGCCATCAAGGAGAAATAATATCCCGTGGGGATCTATGAGGACAAGTACATACAATGGACCACGTTGCAGCAACAAAGAGATCAAGATGTGCATGAGCTGACGAATATGTTCCATACCTTGTGCACAAAGTTGGGTATCAAATATTTGGAGAAACATTTGGTGCTAAAGTATTGCATTTGTCTGCACATATACATTCAGGAGGAAATGGATTTCCTCAACATCTCCTCACTTGGTATGGCATACCGGTATGCTGCCAAGATTGAGCATAAATTCAAACAGAAGAAGCGAGACTTTGGATCTGCGAATCAAAAGCAAGGGAAAGGTGCCCCCAAATCACAGAACAAAGGACAAAGCCAAGGCATGGCAGCCCAAGAAAACCTACCAAATCCACAAGAAAATAAAAACACCGTGAAGCCAAAGGACACAGGAAAGTGGTGTGAGTTCCATAAGAGCTCCACTCATAACACAAGTGAGTGTCAGGCCAAGAAGTCGCTGGTGGCCGAGATGAGGGCTTCTAAATCAGATGCATGCTCCAAATTTGAATCAGAACCTGACAAGGGGAATGAAAAATGGAAATGGATTATTGATGCGGAGCCCAACGCCACTGCTGCCATTGCAAAGATCCAGAAGGAGGAACTGGAAGGTCCAGAGGAGGAGGAGCGTCTCTTCCACTCCCATATGTGGGTAAAGGGTTCCCCGCTATAGTTCATTGTTGACAATGGGAGCCAAAATAACCTCATGTCAGCAGATGCCGTGAAGCGGTTGGGCTTGCCGACCATAGCACACCCACAACCATACACCATCAGATGGCTTCACCAAGGACAGGATCTTCGCGTAGCTAGTAGTGTCGCCTTCCCTATAGCATCAAGCCCTTCATGGATGAGGTATTATGTGAAATTTCTCCTCTTGATGTTTCTGATATATTATTAGGCCAACCATACTTGCGGAAGTGACATGCTATGTATGATTCTCGGCCTCACGCTTTTATTGTTACTTTGGGAAATAAGTTGTACAGGATACCAGAGGTACCACTGCCTGCCGATATCTCTTTGGTGACTACAAAACAATGAAGTAAGCTCATTTCCCAAACAAAGAAATTTTTTTTTCTAATGATTCGCCCCGAGGGCAAGAAGAAGATTGTGGCCACGACCTCCAGACAGGGATCCTCTACACGACAACAACAAATGTACAAGGTTGTGGAGGAGTACGGGGACATATTCACCTCACCCATAGGGGTTCCTCTAAACTGTCAGTTCAAGCACCCCATTGATCTGACCCCAGGTGCGCTACTACCCAATGGACCGATCTATCAGCGCTCTATTATGGAGAACAATGAAATCAAGAGGCAAATTCAAGAGCTGCTATAGAAAGGTTACATCTAGCCAATTTCATCCCCCTGTGGGAGCCCGATCATGTTGGTACAGAAGAAGGATGGGACTTGGAGACTCTGTATTGACTATCAGGCGTTGAAAAAGATCATTGTCCAAAATAGGTAGCCGATCCCACAGATTTATTACCTATTGGACAAACTCAAAGGGGTGAAATATTTCAGCAATATCGACTTGAATTCAGGGTATCACCAGGTACCAATTGAACCCTTTGATGTGTGGAAGATTGCCTTCAAAGCCAAGAGGACCTTTTCGAATGGCTAGTCATGCCTTTTGGGTTGACGAATGCTCCCACAACCTTCATGAAGTTGATGGACGACATATTGTAGCCATTCACCAACTTATTTGTAGTGGTGTACTTGGATGACATTATGATCTTCAACTATACTTGGGAAGAGCACCTCCACCACATCCGACAAGTCCTCCAAACATTGCGGCAACACAAGTTGTGTGCCAATTTGGAGAAGTGCACTTTTGGCATGACCAAGGTTCAATATTTGGGATACATTATTGATGAAAGGGGGATGCATGTGGATCCAACCCAGATCCAAGTCATTCGAGATTGACCAGCCCCAACCACTCTAGCAGAGCCTCACAGCTTTTTGGGTCTTTCTAATTTCTACCGCAAGTTCGTATTGGGATTCTTTCATATCACTTGGCCCTTGAGTCAAGTCACCAAGGGAGGAGCGAAAGAAAAATTCTTTTGGTCAGAATATCAACAGAAGGCATTCGTATAATTGAAACAATGCCTCTGTTCTTCCCTAGTGCTCACATTAACATACTTGCAACAACCATTTGAGATCGAGACAGATGCCTCTGACTATGCTATTGGGGTAGTCCTTACTCAACAGGGGCATCTAGTAGCATATCATAGTGAGACATTGTCCGACACAGTTTGCAAGTATCCCACTTATGACAAAGAAATGTATTCCATTGTGCAGGCTGGTTGACAATGGAATGATTACATTTTTGGGAAAGAAACAATCATCCACACAGACCACCAACCCCTTTAGTTCATACAGGAACAAGGGAAGTTGCAGAATGATCACCATCAGAAGTGGTCCACATATATGCCTCAGGGATGGCCACGCGTCACCCTATAATTGGTCCACCAAAAATACCATGTACAACCCTGAACTAATCACAATGTGCCACTTGTCACCCTCTGACTGGATCTGAGAAAAGTAATATTCTTCAGAATATTCCTTTTTGCTGACTGTGCATCCTCCATGCTGATTGGGCATCCCAGTCAACCTTGTTGCAAAATTTAGCTATTTGGGAAATTGACCAGAACACAATATCTCCCTCATACGATTTCGATTTTTCGAACCGTTCATTGCATCGGAATCAAGAAGACGAGATCTACGCAACCATCCTAGTTTCAACCTAATCTTGTAAATTTCAATTTTGAGAAAAAATTATGAACTCCTGATCATTTATCAGTAATAAGATATTGCTGAAGTTGTTTTTATGGTGTTTTTGGTGAGTGGTTGAGGTGAGAAATTTATTTATTTGTGAAATAAAGTGGCATATTTATTTGAGTTTGAAAAAGGATGAAATATGGATCAACAGGGATAGAAAGTGGTAGTTTTCATTCCAAGGGTAGTAGTCCCTTTCAGTAGTGGTTGATAAAAGAGAAAAGGTAGTAGTCCCTTTCAGTAGTGGTTGATAAAAGAGAAAAGGTGGTAGTCTCTTTCAGCAGTGGTTGATAAACAAGCAAGGGAAATAGTCCCTTTCAGTGGTAGTTGATAAATGAGCAAGGATAGAAGTTCCTTTTAGTAACAGTTGATAAACCTACAAGTGGAAGCTTGTGGGGCAATGATGTAATAGCAAGTTGAATCTTGTATTTGTCAAAGAAATAAAAATAGGATTGATGTCTTATATATGTGTTGCAAATGTGTATGAAAATGATTACGATGTTATGTTTTACATGATTTAGTTATTATGTTGATTACATGAATGGTTGATAAAGTGATTGAAAAGTGTAATTTGTGAAGAGTTGTATAATTTGGTTACACTATTTATTCACCCCAACCTCCCCCCCCCCCCCTCTTAGTAGTCTTGTGGTTTCCATTGTTTCTAAAAATTGGTTTCATCGAAATCAGGTTCATCTAGGATCAGTTTAGCAATTGGAAGGAATATTAGGGAGCATGGAGAATTAGGATTGGATTACCTCGGATGGAGTTCATTTCTTGAATGGCTCAAATTACATAACTTAGAAGGAAAGTATGAGAATTTTCTTGCAAACTCTTAATTTGTATGTATAGCTAGCTTTGGAGAATGGATTAATAGATAATGAGGTTGATGAAAAAGCTAAGTAAATAGTGAGAGGGTTGTCCAACCCAAATCTTAAGAAAGTAATTTGGTGTGAGACTTCCAAAGAGATATGGAATGAGTTTTTGTCCATCTATGATACATACATGCAAGTTTCATGTGATGTCAAGAGCCTTTCTATGAAGAATGAAGTAGACAAATATTCGAAGAGTATTGAAGATCATGAATCAAAGGATGATTCACCTATATTAAGAGGCCAATTTTTTAATCAACACACAAAGGATACCAAAGAGATGAAATTACAAGTAGGTTGGTGTTTTCTTATTATTGTAGAAAAATACGCCATTTATCTTCAAGCTCCTTAATTACAAGCTCTGATGAGAGAAAGAGTTGTTCATACAATTGTAGTGAAGACGAAACTACTTTGATAACAATAGCAGATTTAGAAGATATTCAAGAAGTCGATGGGTCCACCTTTGGTGGAGATTTAGATGGGGCATCTCATGTGTCAGTAGAAGAATCCCTAGAGTTAGTAAGGGAACAAGTTCTTGAACAGACTGAGTGAAATAGATACTAGTAATGAATTTAGTAATTCCCTTAGTGAGTTGGAATATATCTAAGAAAATATTTATTTAATAAGGAAACTCATATCAACCCTTGAGGAGATCAAGAATATCAGAGCCATAAATCTACAACTGAAAAAAGGGACTAGTATATTAAAAGGGAAATTGTTGAATCTTCAAAATCTAATAAAGAAATATGATGTTTTAGAGAAAATTTGAGACAACCAAAACCCCCTTCAAGAAATGAAAAGTTTGTTTAGTGGAAGTGACTTAGTAGCAGCATTAAAGGCATCCATCAACTTTGTTAAAGAAAGAGCTAACAACACTACAATAGCAGAGAAGAGAACACATCCACAAAAAGACAAACAAACTTCCAGAAATATATACAAAGGTATGCATCCCATCATATGTTTTTGTTGTTGTAACACATGGAACTTTTCCTCTAAGTTTTGAAAAAATAAAAAGAAGTTGTAAAAGCATAGGTGGAATGAACTATTTCAACAACATCCATGAGTTTCTAAGAGAAATTCAAACAACCATACACAGAGAGCATTTTCCCTTCAAAGGAAACTAATAGATCCAAATAAGTGTATAATAGATATGATAGCCGAGGATATGGTAAGAATAATTCCTTTTCCCCCTTCTTGAATAATGTTGAATGTTATAGGTGTGGAACTTATGGGCACAAAGAAACTATGTGCAAACTTGGAATGAATTCACCTCCTTTCCAAAACAAGTTAAACAAAGGTAGCGACCATGTGGAGAGCCAACAAGGAGAATTGTGCAGGAGTTATTACAACAATAATAAGAGAGGCGGATCAAATGGTACATGGAGGCAACAGAGACCATTGTTTGTCTTCAAAGATTATCAACAGAGAATTAACATATTAGAGCCTGAAATTATTGTGGTTGATATCTCTTATATAAGTTGAAACAAGCAAAGACTCCAATCAATCAAAAGGAGCAACAACTCTGCTAGTAATTCATTGCAGAAAGCAAGCATAGATAGTGAGAAAGAAGAGAAATGGGTAATTTGTAGATTGCATCTAATTGGTGCTAACAAGAGGAATGGTCAGTTGTTTGTATGCCCAAACTATAGTAGAAAGTTAATTAGGCATGAAAGAGTACCAGATCAATGTAGGAAATTAGCTCATGGTGTTGAACAAGTAAAAACTCAGCATACCCAGGTGTGGAAGAAAAAGGGAGATAATCTTCTCAAGGGAAAAAAACCTGGTACCCTTTTTTTTGAGGTAGAAAAAAAAACACCCGATTTTGAAAAGTGGTGATGCAGAATCACCCTCTATCTTTTTTAGCATAGTTTTGGCACTTTAAATTTTCTAATGGCTTTTTCTTAAATGTCATGATTTTCATGCCGATTTTGAAAAGTGGTAATGTAGAATAACCCTTTTTTTAGCATATTTTTGGAACTTAAATTTTCTTTGATTTTTTTTTAAATGTCACGTCGATTTAGAAAAATGGTTAGTTTTTTGGCATTTTAAATTTTTTTATTTATCAAGTATGAACATTTGTTTTAAAATGTTAGTGATTTTCATGCTAATTTTGAAAAGTGTTGATGCAACATCAATCCTTTTTGTTTAGAGTGCTGATTTTCATCTTGGTAATAAAACATAAAAATTAAATTAAATTAAAACTTGACAAAAAAAATCAAATTTAAAAAAATATGAAATAAAACTAATAAAAGCATAAAAAAATACAAAAATAACTTGTAAAAATAGAAAATTTACACAAAAAAAATTCAAAAAAAAAACAAACAAACAAACAAACAAAAATTCAAAAAATAAATAAATAAAGGCGAAAATTTTAAAAAACTCATAATTTAAAGAAATAAAATAAAAATTAACCCAAAAACAAAAAACAAAAAAACAATTTAGAAAAAATACCATGATTACAGAAAATGATAAAATAAAATAATTAAAATTAAAAAATACAAAAATAATTAAAATAATAAAAATACAAAAATAAAAATCAATTAAAAATTGGAAATTTAAATTCAAAAATAAATAAAAAATTTTAAAACAATAAAAATTTAAATTAAAAAAAAAGACATTAAAAATTTAAAAAGAAAATTTAAATTAAAACACACACACACACACATATATATATACGAAATATATGTATTCAAAGAATATAAAAAAAAAAAAAAAAAAACATAATTCATTTTTTTTAAATGCGTCGGCCCTCCAAATGATATTGTGATTTTTCTGGAAGAGTTGGTTTAACATTTAAAAAAAAATAATAATAATAATATTTTTCGTTGCGCCCGAGCCCGCGCTCTGCCTCCTTGTCTACCCTGCGCATAGGGTTTCTAGTGTTGCAGCAGGGTGGTGGTAGTCGGGGTGCTCGCCCTAGCTTGGGTTCGGCCCAATGGTGGACTCTCAGGACCCTCCCCCGCCTCCTCCTCCTCCTCCTCCTCCTCCTGAGGTCGAGGCCTTCAAACTGTTGATTGCTTCCCAACCAAAGAAGAAAAAACAACTCGCCTCCAAGTTCGTCAAGAGATTGGATGAGATTCCCTTGGTGGCTCTCCCGCCTAAGGGTCCGATGAGGGTGGCCCTTTCCCTTGCAGACCGAGCATTGGTTGGGTAGTTCACAGGCTTATGACCTTCACCAAAATCTACGGAAGCCTAGATCACCCGAAACTGGAAGCCCCTCATTGAAAATAGTGTCACCTCGTACTTTATGGGGCGAGGTTTCTTCTTGTTTGAATTCAACTCAAAGGAGGATAAGGACTTGATTTTCAAGAATGGACCCTATTTCATGGGTCCTCAAGGATTGTATTTAAATCGTTGGACTCCAAACTTTGACCCCTTGAAGGATGTTCCATCTACCGTTCCAGTCTAGGTCAAGATCCCAAACCTGTCAATGCACTGCTGGAACTGGGAATCAATGCAGCAAATCAGAAAAACCCTTGGAAAATTCATAGACAAAGCAAACAACAAAGATCAATATAACTGTGCCAGAATCTGCATGGAGGTTGATCTCGAAGTTGGGTTGCCATAAGCCATTAAACTAACAGTGGGAAACTGGTCCCATCTACAGAAATTAGACTACGAACAACTTCCGTTCAAATGTCGTGCATGCCATGGGTATGGTCACTTTGTTAAGAACCTCCCCAAAAATGCAGGCCCAAAAAAGGAGAAAGAAGAAGGATGGCAGAAAGCCAAGAAATCTAGAACGAGCCTTAGGTCAGGGCTAATCAGAAAAGGAGCGGAGAAAGGAAAGGGAAGTACAGCACCCACAGGGAGCATTCCTAAAGCCAAACCAACCTAGAAAGGTCAAGAGAACAGTTTTGCGGTCTTGAACTCAGAGACAGGGGAAGTCCAAGAAATCGACCCATGGGACGTGCAAAAGGATCTCCAAATGCAGGAAGCCCTAAAACCACTAAAGATTGATGATTATCTTGGAGAAACCCTGAAAGATAAAGAGCCTATCTCTGAGGGTGAAGATCTGGATTCGAAGGAGTTGGAGGAAGAAGGAGAAATTGGGGATTCCCAAACTTCGTTCAAAAGATCGACCAGGGGATGGAAATCCTCCAAGGAAAAGAGAGAGAAAGAAACCTACAAGGAGGAGCTACAGGGGAGCCAGCCGAAACTAGAAAAGATGTTGGCAAGAACCCTAAGGCAAACAGAAATCAAAGCCAGGGCTCTAAGGGAGCCCTCTCAGCTCAAAAAAGGAAGTAATGAAGATTATCTCCTGGAACTGTAGAGGGATGGGGAGCAACCTAAAAGAGGAAGCAATGAAAATTATAGTAAGGTTGGAAAGGCAAGACATTATTCTCATCTAAGGAAACCAAAATGGAGGAAAGGGACTTTCTCCACAAAAGCAAATAGTTTTGGGGAAAAGGAGGAGGTATTGTTGTCTCCTCTAGAGGCGCCTCAGGAGGGCTAGGAATTATATGGGACGAGACATGCTTTGAGAAAAACTTGGTTAAACTCAATTCAAATTGGATTTTTGATCAGTTTTTTCATCTACATACCAAAGAGATAGTGAATCTTTTCAATATTTATGCCCCAGACATCTTGGGAAAAAGAAAAAAAAAAACATGTTGGGAATTCATTAGGGATCTAGAAAATGAGATTCAGATGGATAATTTCATTCTCATTGGAGACATGAACATTACTTTAAGCCAAGGGGAGAAGCAAGGCGGAAGTATTGTAAGGGAACTAGCCATAAAATGGGTGGAAGAACTAATTCAGGACTGGGATCTGTTAGACATCAAACCAGTGAAGGGAAAATATACATGGACCAATAGAAGAACGGGTCTAGGTCACATTGCTGCAAGGTTAGATCGCTTTCTCATCCAAAGTTCCTTCTAGGCTTTTAGGACTTGATGTCAATTATGTTATTCTTTCTTCGTTGGTCTCCAACCACAAGCCCATTAGGCTGGAGATGAAGCCGCATATGGATCTGGGGCCTATTCCCTTCCGTTTTAGTGCTCTTTGGGTGCAACAGCTTGACTTTTTGGACAAAGTTGAGGAAGTATGGAGACTCCCTATCAGTGGATCCCCCTTCTTTATGTGGGAATAAAAGCTGAGAAGAGTGAAGAGGGCCCTCAAAAGCTGGGCTAAAGCCCTCCCTTCTCCGACCGAGTCAAGGTGGGCTTCCCAGGCCTATTTGGAGAGTCATCAAAAACAAATGGAAGATATGGACATCTTGAAGGACAGCTTAACCTTGGAAGAAGAGCTCTAGGTTAATCTTCATAAGGCTTGAATCCGGGAGGAGGAATTATGGAGACTTAAATCTCGCAGTCTGTGGCTACAATATGGGGACAGGAATACCTCCTTCTTTCATAAGAAAACTCAAGCCATAAGAAGCTTCAATTCTATAGTGGAGATAACCTCAGGATACCAATCCTTCTCTAACTTTTCCAGCATCAAAAAAGCTTCCCATAAGCACTTCAAAGACTTGTACACAGAGGATAATCAAGCGAGTCATAGCTCTAACATGCTCGAGCTGGAAACTCTAAAGGTCAATGCCCAAATGAATGCTATGCTGACTGCTCCTGTCACCATAAATGAAATCAAGCAAGCCCTTGATGAAATGGATCCAGAAGTGGCTCTTGGGTTGGATGGGTTTACTACTCGATTCATTAAAACTTGTTGGAACATTGTCAAAACGAACCTCTACAAAATGATCTTAAAGTCTTAGACCTACCACAAGCTTGGGGGTAGCACAAACTCGGCCTTCTTGGCCCTTATACCTAAAGAGAAGGGTGCCAGTTCTGTCAATAGATTCAAGCCAATTTCTCTCTGCAACATTGGCTACAAGCTCATCACTAAAGTCATGGAAAATAGGTTGAAAGGCCTTCTTCCGGAAATCATTCATGACAATCAAGGGAGATTTGTCAAAGGTAGGCAGATAACTGATAATTTCATCCTTGCTCAGGAAGTGATCCATTCAAGCATCCAAAGACGAGAAAAAGGCATGGTTGTCAAGTTGGACTTGGCTAGTGCGTTTGACAGAGTTAGGCACAAGTTTCTCTTTGGGGTTATGCAAAAATTTGGGTTTGACTATTGTTTTATAAGTTGGGTCAAGGCCTGCATTGTGGAACCATGGATTGCCCCACTTGTCAACAGGCGTGTTGCTGACTTCTTCAAGGCGAGTCGGGGAATAAAGCAAGGATGCCCTCTATACCCCCTTCTCTTTGTCATTCAAGCCTTTGTCTTCAGTTTTATTCTGGAGAATAGATGAATCGATCAAGAGCTTATGGGTCTTAGAATCGCCAGGGGATTCAGATACATCAACCATGCACTCTTTGCTGATGATTCCATCCTGCTGGGGGGTGCTTCCTCCATCTCGGCCTCCCGCTTCAAGCTAGATCTTGATCGCTACTACCTTGATTTTGGGAGTGAACTTAACATGGGAAAATGTTTCATTTATTCTTGGAACCTTTCTAGACTTGAGCTAATCACGATCACCATGATTTTTGGCCTCAAAGGCTCCACGGAATGGGTGTCTTTTAAACACCTTGGACTGCCAATATTTTAAGGTTGCCCGATTGGGAGGGATTGGTACCCCTTGCTGGACAAATTCAAGCTCAAAATTAAAGCCTGGGGCACGTCGTGGGTCAACCTAGCAGGTAAGAATGTTCTCATTAATTCAATCCTTAATAGTCTTCCAATCTTTCAGAGCTCTGTTTTGTTGGCTCCAGTGTGCATTCTTCGCAAGATGGAGCAATCCATTTGCTCTTTTTATGGAAGGGAGGGAAGAATAAGGCTAAGAGAATTACGTTGGTCAGTTGGGATAAGGTCGCTATGCCACTTTTGTAAGGTGGCCTCCACATAAAATACCTCAGGGAGCACAATATCGCTATGGGGGCCAAGATATTATGGCAGAAGGTTGCAAGGAATCCGGTATGGGCACAGATTTCTTTGTGGAAAAAATACAACTTTGGAAATCATCTTCGCAGCCTGGAGCACTTTTGAGATAATTGACATGGCTCACCGATCCATCAGTTGTGTAAGCATGCTCTCCCACTGCTACGTGACTGCTTGTTCTGGATTCCAAGTAATGGGATGTGGATTAGCCTGAGGGAGGATAGGATCATGAAAGAAAAATCAATCGCGAATGATCCTAAGTTGCGGCATATAAGGACGTGGATGATCGCAGATGGTCGACGCAAGATGTGGGACATTTCAGAGTGGGACAACAACAACTAGGTAGGGTGGCAGAAGATGGAGATGCCTAATTATTTGGAGCAAGCGTGGGCCAAATTCATGGTAGTGCTGGCTGGGAAAGCCCCTCTAAACACAATAAAAAAAGATAGAAGGGGTTGGGGTTCCTCAATGGGATGTTATTCCGTAGCACAAGGCTACAGGTGCCTTAAGGCCATTCCCATTATCCCCTACAACCCTGCGATTTGGAAAGGGATTTGGCAAGTTAAAAGCATTCCGAATATTGACATGTTCACCTGGTAGCTAGGGCACAGTAGTATCCTCACAGCTGAAAACTTGTAACGTCGTGGCTTCTGCGGCCCCTCTTGGTGCTCGCTCTGTCAATAACAGGAGGAAAATTCGGTCCACATCTTTCTCGAGTGCCTCTACGCTCGAGACATATGGAATGAAATCGTGCTAACTTAGAACAGTAGTCCCATCCTCCCAATCACCATCACGGGTATGTTGGCTAATTAGGGAGACTTGTTTCCTAATTCCTTCCCCGAGAAAGGCTGGCCAAACAAGGGGTGGATGATTATCCTAAGCTCATTTGCTGGAAGATTTGGCTTGAAAGAAACAATCGGATCTTTCAACAGAAGGCACTAAGCCAACAACAAATCATTGTGAAAATCATAATCTTATTCAAAGAAATAATGCAGGCCAAGGTGAACGAAAAGCAAGTTTGCAGCTTAAACCAGCAAGGTAGGGATTGGTGCCAGAAACTAGGGCTAAACCTTCCCACTAGGCACAATATGGAGAAATGTAGAGAAGAATGGAAAATCAGATTAGAGGATGAGGTCTTCGAAAAATGGAGAAGGATCACAAATATCCAACTATGTTTTTTGACGGTGCAAAAAATGGGAATCCAGGGAAGGCTAAAGGCAGAGGAATTATTCGCTGCCCTTTAGACCAAATCATTTCCCACTTTGCCTAGGGTTTGGGGCTTACTTCGAACAATCAAGTGGAATCCATGGCTCTCGTCCAAGGCTTGAAACAGCTGCAAAAACATGGAATCAAGGAGGCTTGAGTCATTGGAGATTCACAAAGCCTCATTGGCTTGCTTGTGACAAAATCGGTCCCTAAAGACCTTCGTCTACAACAGTTGTTCGCTCGCATCAATAAGTAGATTGTGTCCTTTGACAGACTTCAATTCTTTCATGTCCTTTGGAAAAATAACAAAGATGCAGACCTTGAAGCCAACATTGTTGTCTCTTTACAAGCGGGATCTCTCCTCTTCAAGGAGGGGGATTCATGGGATCCTCTGCCTTAGCCGGCCCCTCACCTTTGTCATGTATTTTTGTCTCTTGCTACAGCAATTTGTTTGTATTAGAAGGTTTGCTAGTCTTTAGGAAATTGCTAGATTGACTGTAAGAAGCAGAGTAGGTGAATTTTGCTTGATCAGAAACCCCCTAGACATTAGGTCTCCAAATGTAATACCTTCAAGCATAAGCCTCGAACCTTTTGAATCAATATAAAAATAATTGTTTTTGTTACAAAAATAATAATAATAATTTTTAAAAAAATAGTAAAAAAATAAAATTAAATTAAAAATTAATTAAAAAAAAAATTTAAAAATGTTTTACGACCGCCCCGGGGGCCACGAGGCTCAACCAGAGGGCGACTGCCAACTCTCCCACTACACGTCGGTCAAGCCCTACGACCCCCAGGGCAGCAAGGTTTGACCCTTGCCAAATCGACACTTGTCGCCCCGCGGGGCTCGGTCGACAAGCGGCAAGAGAGTTGTCGCCACCCGTCGGTCGAGCCTCGCGGCCCCAGGGCGGCACGGGTTAATTCCTAGAATCGACCACTGCCGCCTCGGGGGCCGTGGGGGTCAACGCATTGTTTTTTTTTTTAATTTCACTTTTTAATTTTTTAAATTTTTTTGTAATTTAATTTTTTAATTTTTGTTTAAATTTATTTTATATTTTTTAATTTTAAAATTTTAAAATTTTCTATTTAAAAATATCTTCTTTTATTATTTAAAAAAAAAAAATTTGTTTTTTTATTTTTATTTTTTTAAATTAATATATATATATATATATATATATATTATATCTAAAAAAATCATTTTTCATATATTTATATATTTTTTTAATTTAAATTATTACCTAAATTTTTTTTTTAATTTTTTATTTAATTTTTTATTTTTTTTAATTATTTTATTTCATCATTTTTTAAATTATGTTGTTTATTATTTTATTTTATAACTTAAAAAATAATTTATTTATTTATTTATTTATTTGTTAATTTTTATTCTTTTTCTTTAGATTGTGTGTTTTTTTTTTAATTTTTCCCTTTTTATTTTATTTTTGAAATATTTTGTTTACAAGTGATATATTATCTTTAATACCATGCCTAAAAATCATTGGAATTTTAATTTCATAAACGTGATATTTTATCTTTAATTTCATCCTTGGATTTTTAAGGCTTTTCAGAGACACAATAATAGATTATCTTTAATACCATGCCTAAAAATCGTTGGAATTTTAAGACTTGATATTTGATCTTTAATGCCATGTTTATCATTGAAATTTTAAGGTTTTTCAGAGTCATGATATTTTATCTTTAATGTCATTATTAAAAATTGTTGACAATTTACCCTAAAAAGAAAAAGATGTTATTCAAACATCAACACTTTTCATTTTCAAAGTGTAATTGACAACGTTATTCTAGCATCAACACTTTTCGTTTTCGGGCTATTTTTTGCACACACAAAATTGGCGATGTTATTCCACCATCAACACTTTTTGTTTTGAGGGTGTTTTTTCAATCCTTTTTCAAGAAAAAATTTGGTTTTTAGCATAATTTAAAAAAATGTTGAAATTTGACCCTAAAAAAATAAGTGCGTTATAGAAGACACACTTTTCCTTTTTGGGTTGTTTTTTCATGTTTTTTGAGTTTTTTTTTCCAAGAGTTCTCGTTTTGAGGTAATATTTCATGTTTGATTAGTAACTGTGTTGGGAGTAGATCCCTTGTTCATATTCATTAAAAAGAAGAGGTTGGCTTCAAGAGAATCCATAAAGGATAGATGCAAGGAGAAGAAAAGAACATGTTGTGTAGAAATTCATATAATTGATATGTTATACATCCGAGATTCGACTGATCACACACTATTTGACTTCATGCACAATACATAATCTCTTCTACCATTGATCATTAATTGCGGAAATAAAAACAATTGCATGCGTACATTAAAACCATAAACATTCACACATATGAACACAGTATTTATGGGAAAGCTTAAAGCTGAAAACCCCCAACTATATGTATATTATATGTCATAGAGATCATGTAAAAATCATCATACAAAGCTCCTCACAAGCTCTCAGTACAATCTCCAATTGCTACACACTAATCAGGTCCGATCTAGCAAAACACATGCTCCAATCTCTGCCACCTGCTAGCCTGCCTCTACTGCGCAATCACTACTAAAGAATGGCTTTGAATGAATTTGAATTGGTCCAGCCTTGCTCACGCAATCCTCATTGGCATCTCCAACCACTGTGTGTTGCAAATCATGCAACACTATAGTCACAACTGATAGTCACACTGCTCTTTCACCTACCTCTTCACTGGTCTCCATTGAAACTGTCCATGCACTGTAGTTAACTGATGTATTCTTTAGATTATTAATGAGTTAATAATTAGTGAACTAAATAATAATTAATTCACACCACTCTCACTAGTGTATCAATTAGTTAGACTAGATACACCTAGCTCAACTATGTTTAACTCAGTTAAACTAAACACAACTCCACCAACTACCTCAATAACTCCACCAAACTCTGTCAACCCTCAGGAATAGCGTAATTCCTTCTGTCAGCTCCTGTGCCACATCTGTGCACTTAACTGAAGTGATCCAAGAGAACAAGATAATGTTTATAGTCCAAATATTATTAAGAGCTAATAATATTCGACATATCTATTTTTAGACTGGCAATCTAAAAATAGATTCCGCCCAATATGTCTAAAAATAGAAGTCCATCTATTTTTCCAACTTGACCAACCATCCACAAATAGCATCCTGCAACTCATAGAATATGATCGACATGTCTAAAAATAGACATAGTCTAAAAATAGACTTGCGCCAAAAATAGCCTGCAGGCCCACTTAGTGAAGGCGACTCTTTTCACTAAGCTCATCATCTTGTTGCAATCTCAACACTCCCTCTCAACAAGATAGGGATTATCTGCCACCCAGATCCTGCCCCTGTGGTATTCGAATTTTCTCCTGGTGAGCGCCTTTGTTAAGATATCAACATCCTGATCCTCCGTAGGAATGTATGAAAGTAACATGATCTTCCGCTGCACACAATCTATGATATGATCATACCAAATGTCAATGTGTTTAGATATATTATGAAATACTGGATTAACCGAGAGTTTGATGCAACTCTGATTATCACAATATATCATAGTAGGATCTAAGTGTTAACCGAACAACCCGACCAAGATCTTCCTCATCCATGCGGCTTCCGCATGCGTAAACACTGCCATAACAGGCCTCTATTGGTGAGTGCCCACGGATCTGCGCTACTGCTATACCAAAGACTGACCTTGACACGATCACAAAAAATCCTCCGGATATTGCTCTTTAAATAATTTGGGCTCCCACTTCCAATACACATACGTAAAACCACACAACATAATGACATTTATCTGCCCATAATCCATATCTACGATGTGCCTCTGATACTCTCTAATCATGCTTGCCTGCATTCCAAAAGAGTTTGGTAGGCTTAACCATCACTTGTGAAAGCTGGTTCACCGCATAGCATATGTCCGGTCTTGTATTGACTAAATACATGAGCGAACCCACCAACTGTCAATAAACAGTGGCATCCACTGCCTCTGCCGATGTAGCATCCTCTTTCTTCCAATTTCCTGGAAGAGGAGTGTCGATAGGCTTGCAGCCTTGCATGTGAAACTTCTCCAGTATCTCCCGGGCATACTTTCCTTGAGACACAAACAATCCATCACTGCGCTGCCAAATTTCCAATCCCAGGAAATAATGAAGGAGGCCCAAGTCCTTCATCTCAAAATCCTTTGTAAGATCAGCCTTGTAGAATCAAATCATCTACATAAAGTACAATGATCAGCAACTTACCCTCCACCACAATCTGGTATAGGTTCAGATCCGCCTCACTCTTGGAGAATCCAAGTCCGGTGAAATAACTGTCTATCCGTGTGTACCAAGCACGAGGTGCTTGTTTCAACCCATACAACGCTCTTTTGAGCCTGCACACATGCGACTCACTGTTGAAGATCTTGAAACCTTCGAGCTGCTCTATGTACACCTCCTCCTCAATGACTCCATTGAGGAAAGCAGTCTTCAAATCCATCTGATGAATGTGCCACCCCATCTGCGCTAAGAGAGCAAGAATCGTCCGTATGGAAGAATACCTTGTGACGGGTGCAAAGGTCTCCTCATAATCGATCCCCTCTATCTGTGAGAAGCCTCGGGCAAAAAATCTTGCCTTGTACTTCTCCACACCCCATCAGCCGCTTGCTTCACTTTGTAGATCCATCTCGAACCTACCACTGATTTCCCTTCCGGCCTTGGGACAATCTCCCATGCACTGTTTCTGACAATCGAATCATACTCTTCCACCATGGCATCTACCCATGCAGGGTCCTCCACAACTTCCTCGAAAGAGGATGGCTCTGTCACGATACACTTGCTCATAAGAGCCATGTATCCAGTATACCGATCAGGTGACTGTCTCTGTCTGCGCTGTGATGTAGGTGCTCCTACAATCTTCTCTGCATCTTGAATCAGTCGCTCAGCTTCTATAGTGCGCTTCCGCCCTCTGATGGTTGGCGCTGCATAAGTGGTCTCTCCCACTCCATGAACCTCCTCTTGTGGCTGATCCACATCCTGAGGCTCATCCTTAGGAACTAATAGCTCCTCATCTGCATGCAAGTGTGGCTCCCTCTCAAACGAACACTTCATGGCTTTCTCCTCATGAAATTTGATATCCCGTCGCACAACAGTCTTGCGACGGTCTAACAAATACACACGATAGTTGTGGGGTGTATCAGTGTACCCCACAAATATCCCAACCTCTGCAGTTGGTTCCAGCTTCTTCCTGGCATCCTTCATCACATGAATGTAAACAGGTGAACCAAAAATCCTCAAATGAGAAATATCAGGCTTCTTACCAGAAAACGCCTCCTCGGGTGTACTCATGCCAAGTATCCTGTGAGGACAATGGTTTTTCACATAAACTGCAGTATTGCATGCCTCAGCCCACAAGTGTATGGGAAGGCCCTGATCATGCAACATCGCCCATGCAGCACCCACGATCGTTCTGTTCTTTCGCTCCGCGACCCCATTCGACTGTGGGTTATGAGGCGCTATGAGCTCTCTTTGAATTCCTTCTGCGCTGCAAAAGTCCTTGAATTCGCCAGAGATGAATTCACCACCATTGCCACTCCTAAGAGCCTTCACCTACTTCCCTGATTCTTTCTCCACCAGTGCCTTGAACTCACAGAATTTTGAGTATGTCTCGCTCTTCTTCTGCATGAAGAAGATCCAGCACTTCCGAGAAAAATCATCAACAAATATCATATAGTACTTGTACTTTGTTGTTGAAGCTACTAAGAAAGCTCCACACATGTCTGTGTGAATTCTCCCAAGGATCGTCGTGGCGCGACTATCCTTCTCGTGAAAGGTGGCTTTCACAAATTTTCCCAAAGTACATCCCTTGCACTGATCTGACTGCGCAAGTGTACCTTTGGGAAGCCCGGTAGAAATCTGCTACAAAATTTTCAAAGCACCATGGTGAAGATGGCCCAATCTCCTGTGCCATAGCTCGCCCTCATCCCGGATCACCACTCCTTCTGCCTTGCTTGCCATTGCTGCGCAGCCATCTACCTGCAACTGATAAAGGTTATTAACTCGAACCCTATCCTCCGGGATTCACCAGTTGCCTTACTTCGCAGGAAATCCTTTCCCTCGCTAAAGACAACATCATATCCCTTGTCTTCCAACATAGCCACAGAGATAATATTCTTCTTCAATCCTGGAACATGTGTCACTTCCTTCAATACGAAGGGTTTACCAGACTCCCTCTCAAAGGAAATGGCACTGATACCGGTCACATTGTATCTACCATCATCGCCCATCTCGATGTGCACTCCAAGATCTTTCTCATCCAGATCAGTAAACAAATCTTTGTCTCCGGTCATGTGAAAAGATGCATCACTGTGAAGAAACAACACTGAACCCATCATACTTGAGACCAAACATGCGATCAACGAAAAAATCAAGCTCAAACTACGAGGCTAAGGCCTCTCCAGCTGTAGATCCAGCAGCCTGCTTATTTTTCTTCTTCTGTGGACAATTAGTGGCGTAATGTCTATGTTGGTGATAGTGAAAGCACTTCACCTTGGACATGTCCTGCTTCTTGCCTTTCACACCAGATTGAGAAGCATTATTCTTGCTCTTCCCCTTCCTTGATTTTGCAGCCAAAGCGCAATTTTCTTCATCTGAATTCTTTGATGAAGATCTGTCCTTGGTACTTCGCCTTATCTCCTCTTGCACAAGATCCGACCAAAGTCACTCCCATCCTAGAAATTTCTCCCGACCATTGACAGAGTCCTAATAGGAATGCCAACTCTTCGGAATCCCAAGGAGAGCCAAGCTCACCAATTCCTCGTCATCTATAGTAACCCCCACACTTCCCAGCTCATCCCTGCATTGGAAAAACTTCGTGAGGTACTTGGGTATACTGTCGCCTTTCTCCATTTTTATGTTCCTGAGTTTATCCTTGAGTGCCAACTTCCTCTGGTCACTTTTGCTTTGGAATAAATCTGTCAAAGCTTTCCACATCAAGAATGGAGAAGCTTTACCATGAAGTTTGGACACTATGTGATCCTTCACACCCTCCAACAGAATCCTTTGACATTTTGTTGTCTTCTTTTGCCATGCATCAAGTGCGGCAGCATCACTAGAAGCAGGTTTTGGAATTTCTGCATCTATGAACTCCTTCAAGCCATTTTCATCCAGCACCGCCTCCATCCTTTCCTTCCATGAAATATAAGTTGATCTGCCCTCAAGGGCATACTCAAATCGCAATCCGTTGAAATACATCTCAACTTCGACACCAAGAAAACACTGCTGCAAATTCGAATTCCACCAACACAAAACTCAACCGCTTCAATGTTTTGCAATTGCTCCAATGATCAATATCGCTCTGATAGCATGTAGAAATTCATATAACTGATATGTTATACATCCGATATTCTCCTAATCACACACTATTTGACTTCATGCACAATACAGAATCTCTTCCACCATTGATCATTAATTGCGGAAATAAAAACAATCGCATGCGCACATTAAAACCATAAACATTCACACATATGAACACAATATTTATGAGAAAGATTAAAGCTGAAAACCCCCAACTATCTGTATATTATATTTCAAAGAGATCATGTAGCAATAATCATACAAAGCTCCTCACAAGCTCTCAGTACAATCTCCAATTGCTACACACTAATCAGGTCTGATCTAGCAAAACACATGCTCCAATCCCTGCCACCTGCTAGCCTGCCTCTACTGCGCAATCACTGCTGAAGAATGGCTCTGAATGAACTTGAATTGGTCCAGCCTTTCTCACGCAATCCTCATTGGCATCTCCAACCACTGTGTGTTGCAAATCATGCAACATTATAGTCACACTGCTCTTTCACCTACCTCTTCACTAGTCTCCACTGAAACTGTCCATGCACTGTAGTTAACTGATGTATTATTTAGTTTATTAATGAGTTAATAATTAATGAATTAATTAATAATTAATTCACACCACTCTCAATAGTGTATCAATCAGTTAGACTAGATACAACTAGCTCAACTATGTTTAACTCAGTTAAAATGAACACAACTCCACCAACTACCTCAATAACTTCACCAAACTCTGTCACATGAGTTCTAACTGAAGTATCCATGCAATAGCCCCACTTAACCCTCACGAATAGCGTAATTCCTTCTTTCAGCTCCTGTGCCACATCTGTGCATTTAACTGAAGTGCTCCAAGAGAATAAGATAATGTTTATAGTCCAAATATTATTAAGAGCTAATAATATTCGACATATCTATTTTTAGACTGACAATCTAAAAATAGATTCCGCCTAATATGTCTAAAAATAGAAGTCCATATATTTTTCCAAATTGACCAACCATCCACAAATAGCATCTTGCAACTCATAGAATATGATCGACATGTCTAAAAATAGACTTGCACCAAAAATAGCCTGCGGGCCCACTTAGTGAAGGCGACTTCTTTCCACTAAGCTCATCATCTTGTTGCAATCTCAACTTGTCGAGTAATGCATCTGAACGTTAAGGGAAGTATGCCTCTTTTGTGTTCCTTTAGTTTATAAAATTGCTGAAGTAGACTAGAATTGTTGAGAATTGTGGTTGATTGTAAAGGACTTAAGTAGTATGTCTTTTGGTTGACTTAATGATGTTGTCAAATCATATTGTTATCTTAGTATATATAGTGATGACCTAACAGAGATGATGATCTGTTTATTACCAAAGTATCATTGGCTTGTGAAAGTATGTTACAGATTTCTAATGATAAAGAGATCATAACCATAGGGGGAGTGTACTCAAGTTAACACTTGGGTATCATACTAGTCTATTAACAATTGGTATCATAAATTGGTACCAATTGTTTGCTGCAAATTAATGTTGCTTGACTTATCAGAGTTTATGTTGCATATATGGTTAATGGTATGATTATTGTGATGCTTCCAAACCATTACATTAGTTATACATCAGATTTTTGGTGAAAAGAGCATCATTATAGGGGGAGAATACTCAGTTAACAATTGCTCAATAACTAGTAACAAGGTTATCAATTAGAGCAATTGGTATCATTGGTCTCAAAGGTATTAACACTTGGTATCAAGTATTAACAATTGGTATTAACTATCATTAGAGTTTTGTCAAAGTGTGGTATTCATATTGTTAGTAGGATATTGTTAGTCCAAGTGTTGCTGAAAGAGTCTTGATTTATATAATGCAATTTTTTATGTTGAGACAAATTAATGTGGTGAGCCTGCTGCCATTAGAATTATGTCAAGTAGAGTATATGTTGAGATATTTGGCTAAGCGTGCATTGGTGAGATTCCCTTTATGTTTTTCATATAAGCAATTCTAAGTGTTGTACTTTATTTTTCATCAGTTGACAAGTTCATGGTGTTAGTCATGCATAGGATAGATTTTTGTTGTTGCTAGAGGTCGGGTGTATGTGTCTAGGAAGAGGCACTATTATGAATGTAATCCTAGTTGAGACTTACACCAGCAAGCATGATTTTTCTCATGGCTCGGTTATACATGAATGAGTTGGTTTAACAAGATATCCCTCTTGACTACTTGAGGCGGAGATTGGGAATAATTACTCCTCTCCTTTAAACTCAATCTTCTCCATGATACAAAAAGGAAACTAATTAGATCATCTCAGAGATACCTAAAGTTTTCACTATAAGAAGAAGTAGTTGACAGGTCCACGAGATCAGCAAGAGAGGGGGAGATTGTTGATATGCTAATTTTTCTCAGGGATATATTGTTCTTTTCTTTGATAATTGAATTTCTTTATTTACACATTAAATTCACCGCATAACATCATTACATTATTCAGATTTACATCATTATTCAACAACATATGAAATTATGTATAAATAACAATATCATCATCATCAATGCAGCGTGACATAAAGGAACAATAAAATAAAAAAATTCACACATAGAGACACAAAGATTGGTCAAAGACCAGGGAAAATCCCACTATGGGGAAAACCCTTTCAAATTCTTCTTCTTATCAGATTTCCATTGAATTATTTAGCAAAAGAGAGTAAAATTATCCATACCTTCACCCATACAACTATCCATCAAAAATCAACTAACAAAAATATATATGAGATGAACTCAATCATGCTTATACTCAAAACCCTGATTCTGAAGCTTGTAATGAATTGTCACTGTCTGCAGTCAATTGTCGAACATTGCAGTCAATGAGAGAAATTTTTAGACAGCTGAAATTTCCATATTTAGGTCGTAGTTGCATGCATGAGTCATGCATGCGACTAGGAGGTTCCAGTCACTCCCTTGAGCCTATTCACTAGCGACTACAGTCAAAATCATACTTTGAAAATCCTACGCCTGTGATTCAAAAACCCTAGATTTCAATAGCATGAAGGACATGTTGTGCATGAGACTGAAATGCTTCAGTCACACAAATGAGCCAGTCAACGAGCAATTGTAGTCTATATATCTTTGTTATGATCATGTGACTAAGACCCAAAACCCTAAAACAGAAATATGAGCTTTGTACCCTACAATTTCATCTTCGAGCGAACATGTTCCTTCGCGGATCTACCTTAGATCTATGCGATCCAAAACCAAGGAATATAATAGAATAATGATCCATGATTATGTCCAAATGAGTTTTAGGTAACTTTTATTTATAGCCTTCCAAGGGGTCCACTTTTCTTTAGGGTCGACCTATCCAAATGTGCATATCTGGGCTTTTCTTTATAAGTAAACTTTCCTTTATCCATTTTGAGTGAAATTTGGGTCAATTTTGGTCCTCTCAAAAAGAGAAATTCAATGCAATCATAATCTCCATCAAATGAGATGCCCTAAGTGTAACTTGACTGTAGTTGCATATTTTAACACTCCCTCTCAACTAGGGAGAATTCCACCTACATCATGTCACGTGTATCCTGTCATCAAATCATATCCAATCACATGTATCTCATCATCACATATCGTCATTTTTCACATCTTTATTATTCCTTATTATCTCTTAAATTTCCCTACTCATATGATGTACATTCTTGAATCTAAAATAAGAATAATTTGACATCGGAGAGGAGCTCAATTTACCACCCTCTATTTAGCGAGGATCCACTATTACCACCCAAAAAATTTCCATCGGGGAGCCCAATGCAACCACCCGGGAAACATTAGTGGGGAGCTAAATCTACGACCCACATCATCATCATAGAGCACATCATCAGGGAGCACATCTCAACTTGGAACCACATAGGGGAGAATATCTCAACCCGAAATCTCATGGGGGAGCTAAACATATACGACCCCATATCGAGCAATAGGTGATATAGGGAACTACTACTCAACCCATATTATTGTCTACCGATATTCCCAACAATGATCCTCAATTTTCATGTGGTAGAACACTCCATCATAATCAGCTTCTGTTGTACACTCAAGTACACTCTCAACTTATTGGATAAATGGGGAGCGGTATTCCCAACAAGCCCAGCTTGTGGGTATGATGCCAATTGGGGCATACTCTGCAAAGCCCAAGATAGGGGAGCTAATACTTCAACCCTATGGGTAATAGATAGGGATTATACCCTATTTTCCAAATATCTCTCAACCCCAGGAGCCCTCCATCTCAATTCCTCACCCTGGGAGCTCAGACAAGGGGGCAAGAGTTGGCTCACTGTTCTCAACCAATGATGCTTTATGTAGATCAACAAAATATCATCGTGCTCATATTTGGTAATCATCATGTCTTAATAGAAGTTGTCTTCTATACATGACATCAAATCAAATATCATATTAGAACAAAAATATACATATATATATCACAAAAAGGATACCACAGTCATCCTCCCTCTCAAGGAGGTGTCAATCACAATCCTAAGCTTGTCTCATACAACAGAAGTGTCTCAATATATGAAGGTATCTCAGTCCTAGCTATATATGGAATTTTCTACCAATCGGTTCCCACTCTATGTCATCACAATGTCATATCCATAACTTTCTCAAAAATATTTCCAAGTAGCTTCTTCATCCTACCTTATAACTAGCCATGCTAGCAACATCATACTCAATCTCGATCGTGCTTAAAGCTACGGACCTCTCATCCAAAAACATCATGGTAGATCTTATACTAAGGTAGCACTCAGATGTTCTCATCTCATTAATAACGATCTAAATCATCATCAGAACATCCAAGTAGTCACATATCACAGGAATAATTTTTCAGACCAAAAATAGATCATCCCATGCAAGTATCTCAAAGGGTTCTTGGTGGAAACTCAATGTGTATAAAGCGGCTCAATCATGAATTCATTCAGGTTTTATATACATCATATATATATGAACAAATGTTTAAAAAAAGAACATCAATGCTTCAATCAACTGGCAATTTCCAAGTCAATTTCAACAATATCTCTTCACAACTTCTTGAAATTCAATTGGAGTGTCCAAGGATTTACATTTCCACTTTTAAAAAACTTTTCAATAGCTTCGCAAATAAATTTTCTTTTCCAAACTTCAGAAATCAATTCATCATGCCATGATTCATTATTTCGAGCTTCAGAAGACATCTCCCTCTTACTTTGATCATCATAGGCTCATTACCTATCAAGAGTAGACCATCAGTATATAAAACAAAAATGAAAGGCATACATTGGACCCTTTTGAAGTAGAGGTTTGTCTTGACACATCATCTTGACTTCACTTGTCAATGCATACATACCAAGATCGTAGAGCTTGCTTCATGCAATGCTTTCTGAAAACACAACACTTTACCAAACCAAAATTATTAGCCTTATATAAATCAATATGGTGCAGTCAAATCAACTAAATTAGCTTATAAAACTTTAGAAGCTAGATCAAAACTAATATCAAAATCACCAAACTGTATCAAGTTCTTTAGACCAGGTGACAAGTAGAGATCACATCAAGTTGTGACTCCATCTATCAACAAATTGTAATTTCAAACCAAAATTCATCAGTTCATTCTCATGATCATAATACAAGTCACTAGATGTAAATGCATACACCAAGAATAAGTCATACAGGTTCCATCCATTTATTGAGAGATTACTTCATGTTGAATCACAATTGTCATTACTTCAACCATTGAATCAAATCTAATTATGTCAACACAAAATACCAATATAAGTCATTGAATGTCACTATGCCCACATAGCATTGTTATCAAGGAAAATTATTAGTTGTCAAATAAAATCATTAGTCATCATGTCAAATCCAAAATTTTCTATCACAGTGAGATATATAGCCCAAAACATATCTCAATCATCAAGTCAAACCTATAAATTGTTATCAAGCATCATTTTATAACTCCAAATATTGTTTATCTATATCAATCATCCAAATCTAGTCAAACCCTTTCAACTGTTATCAAATACCATCACACACAAGCTTCAATGGTTAAATCATAGTGACATATTGATATGCATATTATGGTTTCCTGAAAACACAATTTTAGTCAACATAT
This sequence comes from Pinus albicaulis, assembly GCA_034641835.2. Lineage (NCBI taxonomy): Eukaryota > Viridiplantae > Streptophyta > Pinopsida > Pinales > Pinaceae > Pinus > Pinus albicaulis. Next base: position 526,140,487 of record CM076583.1, on the reverse strand, counting down.
TCACATTATATTAAGTCAAAAATTCAAACTTCCCTGCTCATAGAACTTTCTGTTGTCTACTCCATGTTTGTAGGATTAACATCTTTCAGGTGTACTTCTAATTTTATGCACAAAGCTTCACCCTTGTGTCCTATAGGCATTTCCGTGCCCATAGGCTTTCCTACGAGCAGTTGGGAGGCTACATTCGTACCCTTGAGCTTACTTACGTGCGGCTGAGAGGTTGCAGTCGTACTTGTAATCCTGCTTCCATGCGATTGAGGTTTGGATTAAGGGAAAAAACTCTCTTTTCAGATCAGAACCTCAATCAATATCAGATATATGCCTATAAATCATACTTCAATAGCAAATAATATACATATAATGAAAATGATAATAGGAATAGTGATCTTATGGAGATATTTTCCCTCTAAATGGGAAGCCACTTAAGTCATCTTCATTCAAGTCATCAACTTGTCTATAATATTGTCATGCATCAGCAAATCTGTTAGATCATAAATTCAAACTGTATCGCATATTCATCATGGTCATATATGTTAGCATCAACTACTTCAAAATGACATCAATCTTTCATCAAGGGTTAGTTTCAAATAGCCAATAGGAGTATACTTCAAGAATCATGATCACAACATTACTTCTTTGTCACATAACTCAATCAATTCAGGGAATTAAATTTTACCATATTCCATACATCAAGACATAACCACGGTCAACAGAAGGATCCTGAATTCCAATCTCATTATTTCTCTTCTTTCATTATGCCTACCATGATTTTCACAAACATTATCAATAGTGTCAAGTTACCATTTACTACAATCAAGGAGTTAGCCTTCTTTATGGAAGCAAGATATCCAAAATGATAGGTGTTAGCCAAACATAAAGTATACTGATATATCAAAGATCGATATTAAGTAGCTTCATAGAATCAATAAATTCATCATGTCTAAGAAGTAAGATACTTGTTCAATACCAAGTGCACCATTTCATTATAAGAACCATGCATCCAAATCACTTTCATATGCATGCATGAGCCATTTGTGAAGGAGACATTCTCATCATACCTTAGGGCTTACCTTGCCATTCAATATTACAGTTGAAACATAACATTGAAACAATATGTCGTTCATATGTTGTAGTATTCAAATACATGTGCACCTTCTTATTTTACATAGGCATATTGCAGCACTTTGTCACCTTTTCATTAGGTGCTTTTTTTACCTTTTCCAATGCCAATTCTTCTCTTCCTGCACTAGCCATATTTCTTGCATCTAAGATGATCCTCAAGAAGGATCCACTTATCATATATCATCAAGAAGTTAGAAGCATGTAGGAAGTATAAGTAATACAATAATCAACTTAATAAGTCTAAACAAAATTAAAGACATAATGGATCATCATAAATTGAAAAGTACTTATATTCAATGAGAGGTGATCATCTCCCTCTTGAACCAGCCTTCAAGAGCCATCATTATCTATATTCCACTTGATGCCTTTAATATATATTCATCAACTTCATCACCAGCCAAACCTAATATAAACTATCCCATCTAGGGATTTATCAAATATGTCACAAGTTCTAGAGCATCTTCACATTGACCATGCTAGGGTTTCTCTCAAACCTAGCCTCATAATATCCATCAAACCCTAATACACAGATTACCTACGATTATCTTCAAACCCTAGAATTATTTTAGGTATCCACCATCCTCTCTTGCATCCATAAATGGTGTCATCATAGGGGTGATATCCTTGAATTTTCTTCAGCCTAGCTCTGAAACCATGTTAATTTTTCTTAGGGGTATATTTTCCTTTGCTTTGATAATTTCATTTGTTCATTCTTACATTAAATTCACCCCATAACATCATTACATTATTCATATTTACTGGCATTATTCAGCAGCATGCACAATTATGTAGAAAGAACAATATTATCATCATCAATGCAGTTGAACATAAAGGAACAATAGAAGAAAATCATTCACACATAGAGACACCAGGATTGGTCGGAGACAAGGGAAAAACACATTATGGGGAAAACCCTTTTAAAATCTTCTTCTTATTATATTGTCATTGAATGATTCATCAAAAGAGAGTACAATGATCCATATCTTCATCCATACTACTATCCAGTAAAAATCAACTAAACAATATCTATGAGATGAACTCAATCAAGCTTATACTCAAAACCTTGATTCTTAAGCATGTAATGCATTGTCATTGTCTATATTCAAATGCTAAACTCTGCGGTCAATGAGAAAAATATTCGAACAACTAGAATTTCCATTGTTAGGACTCAGTCGCGTGGAGGATTCATGTGTGTGACTGGGAGGTTCCATTTGCTCCAATGAGCCTATTAGCCAGCCACTGCATTCAAAATCGAACTTTGGAAAGCCTACGACTATGACTCATAACCCCTAGATTCCAGTCGCATGTAGGAAATGTTGTGCTTGTGACTGGAAGGCTTCAGTCGCATAGATGAGCTGGTCAATGAGCAACTACAATCGAGATATCTTTGTTCTGAGCCTATGACCAAGGCCCAAAACCCTAACAGAAATGCAAGCTTTGGACCCTACAATTTCATCTTTGGGTGAACATGTTCCTCCACGGATCTACCTCAGACCTGTGCGAGCCAAAACCAAAGAAGAGAATAGTAGAATGATCCATGATGATTTCCAAATGAGGTTGATGTCACAACTTGTATTTATAACCTTCAAAGGGGGTCCACTTTGCTTTAGGGCATACCTATCCAAATGTGCATATATGGGATTTTCTTCATAAGTACACATTCCCTTATCCGATTTGAGTGATATTTGGGTTATTTTGGTCCTCTCAAAAAGAGGAATTCATTTCAATCATCATCTCCATCAAATGAGTTATCCTAAGTGGAATTTTACCATAGTTGCATATTTTAACATGATAGGGAGAGCATGTTGGTATATTTTCCATTAATGTCAAAGGGGGATAAGTACCTAAAAAAAAAAAGGGGGGGAGGAGAAGACCCAAACCAAAACAACAAGAGGGAGAAGTACACCAGAGCAGAAGTACACAAAGAAGAAGTGCATCATAGGGGAAGAAGCATCCACAAAGAAGAAGAGAATAGAAGAAAAGTAAACTTGTCTTTTCTTTATTATTGGTGATGTTGTTTTGTTTTCTTATGATGTTGGCATCAATACCAAAGGGGGTATTGTTAGAATATGTTGGCAAAGGAGGTGTTCATTGATGTCAAGTATTGATATGATGTCACTATCAAAGGTGTTGTTTGCATAAGGAGGATGTTGGAAAAGTATTGAAAAAGGTGTTTTCAATAGGTCATTGATGTCACAGGTGTCAACGGCTTTGTAGCTAGATGAAAGGTAATGAAATAGAAAAATTAGAGAAGGTTGCAAGAATAATTAATATCAACACATGCATGGAAAAGGAAAAGAATTGTTAAGGTGTAGATACTTTGAGGATATTTTTAGCGTAGCACATTGGCTCAAGAGCACTTAGGACCCACTCAAATGTATATAGCTCTGAAACAGGTTTCCAATGGTATATAAAATTATGCTAAAGGCCTCTTGGGTCACAAGTTATTGTCATTCAAATGCAAGTACCCCCAAAAGTCAAATTGCATAGTTAAAGTTGGAAAAAGGGTCAACTTGGTGATAGTTTGGCAATCAGGTAGATTTGGCGAAGATTTTTGGTAGAGCCTCTAAACCAAAGGCCTAGGTGGATGTGGCCTGATAAAGCAATAGGATGAGCCTTCATTAGCAAAATAGCATTCCAACGTCCATGCAATCCTATCAGACTTACCCCAGATGGTGTGAAGTTGTGTGAAATATTGGAACGTCTTGGATGACGCAAGTCTAGGAGGATTCAATAGGCGGCAAAGGAATTTGATTGGAAGATTTCAATAAGAGGAGGTTCTTACAGGAAAACTCACCCTAGGAGGACTTCCCCATAAGAGCAAATGTGATCATAACTCGACCATGGACCTAAGTGATAGATCAAAATTCAAAGTGTTCGGAAGTGTACCGAACCTAAGTGAGCAGATAGATCTCGTCTTCCTAATTCTAGCACCGTGAATGGTTCAAAAAACCGACACCATATGAAGAAGTTATCACAATTTGAAAATTCCAATAAACCGCAAAATTTGGACTTTGAGCAAGTTTGACTTGAAATGGGGAAAAATTAAAAAGAGAATATTCCTAGAATATTCCCCATAATATTCCCTGGAATATTCTGTTTGGACCAACCAGCATTGGACAAGTGGCACATTTTTGTTCACAGATTGGGTGTACATGTTTTAAATTAGACCAATCATGGGCTGCCACGTGGCAGGGCCGAAGGCCGCCACGTGGCCCATATTCAATGGTCAAAAATTTGGGACTGCACAGGAATTGAACGTGAGACCTCAGGCATAAAGCGACCGATTCTTACCATTCTTCCATACAAACGATGCTTAACTTTAGAATGGCGTCATTTGACTTTATTCTTTTTTAGCGCGTATGGGGGGGGCCGGAAGGGCCAGCCCTTCCCCATGCACCCAAGCACCAAAAACCAAAGGCTGAGACCAGAACTGGCGAGATGTATTAAACATGGTTTAATTAGTGTTTAAACGTGGTTAACCCACAAAAAACGATGATTACACTAATTAGTGCTTATCCATTTTTAAAAGTGGTTAACCAATCTCTAATTGCGAATTAACGATAAGTTAAGCTCCACTTTAATCTGGCAAAGCTTTTAGAGCGCGCCTAGATTTAGGGGCAGTTCCTATTTTAACTAGAGCTAAGTTCAGTCTCTCCACATTTGGTGGAGCTTTTTTGGGTGTCACTGGACAAATCTTGTTTTGGCTCTATCTTGAGCTAGATTCGACCAATTTTGGAGTGCCAATATACAATTTCAACTATCTCCAACATTCCAGACTCATTGGTGAGGGTTGTAGAGACATTAGAGGGCTTCTGAGTAGGTTTTTTCTTCAAAGAAGTTCTAGGGGCCACCATGGGCCAACAGCAAATTAAGGTCTAACCAGGGGAGCTAGAGGCCTTATTCAGAAATCCAATAGTCAATTTTGGATGTTTTAGAGGTTTTGGAACTAATAGTGTGGTTTTCAGAGCTTGTAGAGGACATTTGAAGGCCAATATGATTCATTGAAGTTCCAGGGGCCACTAGTGCCTGCTTTTTCCAACAATAGTTCGGGGCCTAGCTAGGGCAACTAGAGGCCTTATGCAGGGAACCAATAGTCATTTCTGACTGTAATGAGAATTATTAATCTATTGATGGATTTTTCAAAATATTTTTAGGAATTATAGAGGTAGATAACCCATCATAGAAGTTTTCAGTGACCTAGTGCCAAGGGGTGCGACCAGGTGTTGGAGGCGAAACCGGAGCAGCCGAAGGCCAATTTCAGTGAAAAAATAGTCTATTTTGACTATTTTTGACATTATGAATCCATTTAAAGGATTTTCAAATCCATTTGAAGATTTCTGAAGGTCGAGAACCTACAAGGAATTTTTTGGCACCCCATGGCAAACCGTGGAGGGAGGCCTAGTTTGGGGATGCAATGCTCATTTTGAGCAAAATATCAGTCTACTTTTGGTGTCTGATGTGTGATAGAGATAGTAGGTGAGGTTTCAGGGATAGTTAAAATAATTCTGACGTAGTTAGTGCCATGGATAAGCTCAGTGTAGCTCAAGAGCACTGA